>CM068828.1:105433279-105520779 GCA_028554795.2 Sinohyriopsis cumingii | reverse complement strand
CGTTATTTTCAATACCCGACATGGTTAAAATAAAGACTATAACAAGATTTATTTCTAATTGGTTTGAAATGCGCACATTTGTTTTCAACATATCTTTTTGTTGTTTGATGGGATTCGATGAGAGAGAGACAGACAGACAGACAGAGACAGAGAAGAGCGGTGTTTTGGGGTTGGGTTTTGGGAGAATTGCCATAAGCCCATTTTTATTATTGTCAATCCCTATGTTTCTTTGCTGGCCGATTATTCTGCCGCCTGGCCAACGTACACAGATAGAGAATATTGGGTGAGTGGGCGCTCTTCGGACATTTTGATATTTAAATAATGATTAGGTTTTATAATCTTATATTATATTTAAGGGGAAAGCCAAATTAAATATATTACAGTATGTGTGCCTCATAACCTACAATATGTCCAGTATGGTGTCGAAAGGTTATTCCAACATTGTATCATTGATATTATGAACACCCAAGATAAACACCAAGGAAAGTGTGCGCATACCGTTACGAAGAACCAGCCTCTTGTAGGTTACTTAGTGCGAGTTCATTTTTAATGGTTTCATCAAGCCCATATTCTTTTTTATTTATTTCTCCAGCTTTTTGTGTATTTTATTCCTTATACATGGGGTGGGTGGGGTATGAAAGTGAAGGCAGAAAAGATTGCGATGAAATTGTATACCATATTATATTCATTTAGAGAACGAGGATTATTAATATTTGTGTCGTTAATTTCTTACGCCTTTAATGATTGATCCTTAGAAAATTGCCATTGTCTATACAATCCATAACATACAGTTAAAACAATTTTGATATTATTATTATTATATTATTATTATTATTATTATTAGTAGTAGTAGTAGTAGTAGCAGTAGTAGTAGTAGTAGTAGTAATAATAATAATAATAATAATAATATTATTATTATTATTATTATTATTATTATTATATAGTTGATGTTGCGATAAGAGTTCTATCAGTCGTGCCTTAGCACTTGAGAAGTCAAGTTGTTTTGTGCTGTGTCCAGTTAGGGAATGAATTTTTATTTTCTTCAAATTATTGAATTTCAGGTCATTGTTTTCCCTGGAAGTTCTTGATCAAAAATATTTACCGGAATTTATCCGGAAATCAAAAACTGGAATGATATTTTCTGTGAGTCAACAACAGAATGTTGACACATCAGTACAACGCTGACTATTGCATACGTCATCGCCTTCCATTTTGGATTTTCATCGGGATTTTGAACTGTGAATCACTTAGGATTTTTCATTGATATGACTTGTGTTTTAATTCTTGGATTACAATTTGGATTTAATTCGCAATACCGTAAGTTCTTTTCTCTTATTTTTATTTACTTTGTGGTCTAGGGAAATACATTATTTGTTAAATTTTACAAAACTTGTTGTCTTCACTCTTTTCTGTTACTTATTTTAAGAGCATAGACTCGTAACACCGTCAAGTTATTTTGTCTACATTTTATAAATTGTATTAGTTAAAGGTTATTCAGTATTTTGAAACCTTTACAGAGACCAAAATACAATAAAAACAAGAAATCCCCATTTGACCGCATTCGCAGTGTAACCAGTGGAACGTATTACACGGCATTATACAATTATTTTTAGACATTATTGCTGGTAAACCGCAATAAACCTTCAAAACAAAAAAGCATATGAAAACACTCTTACTGTTCGGATATACCGTCGACAAATTATGACAGTGTCTCTAATAATGTATATTACGATAGAAATGTGTTGAAATAAGGAATCTTTCTTATATACATGCATAACCCTAACCATAGACTTGTAACTACTTTTGTAGACCAGCGTGTACATAAGGTTTAATGGCCTCCAACTTTTCTCAAAAGTATAAGCTAACAAGACAGGAAGAAAAACCTGACTCTTTTGAGAATTAATCATACTTTTAGATTGTATTATATGCGTCATAACAGCGATTCCGCGCGTATCTGTTGGATTTCATTTTTGTTATCCCTGATGAGTATGACATGTCATGGGATCTACGAGATACGATGGTCTCTCGTGCATCGAATCTCTCTCAAAGTCACGCGAGAGTGTTTTTGATCGAGACTTGTGAATAGCTCCACCGATACAGTCGGTCTGTACGATCTCTTGATACGTACAGTTATTAGGACTTGGGCCTCTAGACAAATAGGTGTGCATGGTATACCATGATCGAATTAATTCTGTAATACTATATATGTGCTCCGTGTGCAAGATGCAATATCTTTAAATAGCGCAGACTGAATCTCATTGACTGAAAAGCCAAAACAACAGCTTAATTGGTCAATATGTTGCTTATTTTCTCGCCTGCATATAATTAAGGTGGAAATTCAAATTAACACTAACAAACATTAATCTCAAATCTCTTTCTGGTTTATCTTGATTGGAATTCTTTATAAAATTGGCACGAGCTCGGTTAATAAGATCTGAATTTAGTTGCTAACATCTGAAAAGTACTAACATAACTTCTTTGTTGCAGAGGTCTGGTTCTTTATTCACCTTGTTTTCACTCATTTTATATATCATAATGGGAAATAAGGCTGAAGTACAGCTTGCACCAATGTTTAAATATTTTCTGGGGGATAAAATCGGAGGGAAACTATATTTGACACATGTTAATAAATTTATTTGTATCATCTTGTAAAGGCTTTAAAAATTGTAAATTTCTAAAATTTGGAGAAATTTAGTTTTTGCAATATAAAAGCTTGTTTTATCGATATTTGTCTCAAAATTCGTACATGTGCATTTTTTGAAATGATCGTTAACACATGTAGCCTAACCAGGAAAACATATTTCATTCTTCAGAAATAAGATGTACTGCGTACCATTGTGTTGGCTCAAGTTCTAGGACAATAAAATGTACCGTTCCGCTTATTTTTAGAAAACGTAATGCATAATATTTAAGTCATTCTTCTCATGGTTATGCTTCACCCTCAGCCTTTTGTCGCTTCCTCACAACTTATTTTGTGCTGACTTTTAGTACGTCTCTCTTAGGTTCAACAAAGCCCATGTATACTATAAAAAAAAAATTTGTCTATCAAACTTCTGGTTTCAATCACCTGGCTTAAAATGTATAGATATGAACGTAAAATATAAACCTGGGATACATCTGAGAAAAATAAAATCACTTGTCAGAAGTGATAAAATCGCTATCCACTCGAGTAGCAGCTTAAAATAAGATTTCAAAACCGCAATACTTATCGAAATTATCAAGAAGGCTTCTTTGGTTCATTAATTTAATGTATCATGGTTACACTTTGCACCCGAATAGTTGCTTCATTTATTTCCCGTCTTAAAGATGCGTACTCAGAACAACGTATGTACTATTGAGCACTACGGGGATCGAGATAACGCTGATATGCAGTCATGCTGAAGAAACATCTCTAGGATATGAAATGAAGAACCACTGAATGCACTGTCTGGTAACCATGGAATTGAAACTAAAGGTACTGAATATTGTATCCAAGTACCAACAATGACTTAATTAAATAATCTTTATTTGTTATACAATAATATGTCAAATCTATTTTTACTATAAAGGTTATTTACTCCGTTGCCTTTTACAATACAATTGGGCCAAACTATACAATTATTAATAGTAATTTAATACCTTTAAGTACCTTTTATGAAAGTAAGTATATTCAGTATGCATATTACATTCTCGAAATGTATCGACAACGAACCGGATTATAATATGATTAAATATTTAGTGAGAATTAGTGCCAGTTCTGTGTTGTAATAAAATAAAGTGGGCCTTTCTTTATAATTTAGAGTATTTTCGTAGGTAACATCACACATGGAAAGTTTTAAATTAAAACATTGTTTATCTTCGAAAACATGTAACATTATAATTGGTTTCAGTAAGTCAATCATTCAAAAAAGTAATTAATAGTTACAGATAAACAAATAAATAAATGATAAACTAGTTATTGGTCCCTTGTCCTAACACAATTCGGAGCATTTATCTCAAAAAGAAATCTGTTAAATTCTCATCACGAGAGAGAGAGAGAGAGAGAGAGAGAGAGAGAGAGAGAGAGAGAGAGAGAGAGAGAGAGAGTTTTGAGCATAACCAATGTCAGCTCCAAAGAAGACAGGCAACATAAATATTTTACCAATTATCCGGTCAGTTGGCCACGTTATGAATGCCTCGGTGGATTGACAGGGGGTTGTAACAATTGCTAACGTTATTACCCTCCCATCACAGGAGGTACGATACTTCTTTTCAGACTTCTGTGCTATTTAGTACAATAATGGTAGCCTGATATTGTTACAACATAAATGTCTCTTACTATTAGACTCTTCCTTCGACTTTGAGTATAGCCAAATCAAATCAGGTATCCAATGTATTTTTCTACAAGGGTAGACAATTGATTTTGCTACTGTTTCTATTAAGATATGTATGCAGCAGCCTTATTTTGGTTGCTTTTATGTTTGTCTTACAGACAGTAACGTGTTCCCTGACCTGCAAGTAATTATGACAAGATTTGAAGAATAGCAGAAACAGGAGGCTGTTACCCTTCCTATTGTTTTAGTAGATCCGTGTTTTGTGCTAAACTGATTTGGTCAAACAAACTTCACATAGCTAGTTTTTCGGTGCATTATGTGTTGGTAGATTTGGGTCTGTTCAGTTTGCAGTTAGGTTGGACTTTACAGCGAGTATATGCGGCATGCACGCTGGTGATGAAAACTGAACGACGGTTATGAATCAGGAGTATGTTCAGATGACAGCAATCGGGGCTTCTTGTTGATACTTTCAAACGTCCGGAATTGTGGCATTAACATATTTACAATTTTATAGAAAAAACGGGAAACTTATTGAGGAAGCATCCTTGAACCAATATCTTTTAAATGTGCTGTAACATTAAAGGAAAGATCAAATGAAGACAAATTTAAAGGGAATACAATTTTATAGGAGAGAGAGAGACAGTGAGAGATAGAGACAGATAGAGAGAGAGACAGTGAGAGATAGAGACAGTGAGAGAGAGAGAGACAGTGAGAGATAGAGACAGATAGAGAGATGGACTTATATGTGCCTGTTTTACCAATTAGTCGGTTAATTTGCAATGTTATGAATGCCTCAGTGACTTCAACGGAGGAATCAGGATAAATAATGTAGCAAATTACAACTTCTCTTAGCTTGGCTAGATGGATTGCTACTTCTTTCCTTATTAGAACTGGTGGACATCTGGTGTACTAGTTTATTTCTGATGGATTCTTACTTTGTACTGCTCTATCGCTTTTACAGAGACATTTACATTTTTCCAGAATTTTCACTTGTTCATGCTATGGTTTCTAAAGTAATTGCGGCAATAAGATTAAATATTCATGTAGTGTTTGACAATGAGACAGTGGAATTATGATCATCATTAAAATAAAAACAGTGAAGTCAATTCCTTTACTATTTCTGCGTGTGGTAGCATGACAGTTTCCGAATGTTGTCCTTGGCTTAGAAATAAAAAATGATTTTGAAACCAAATGATGCTGCATAATTTTATATATATTTATATGATCAATGATCGTCATTTTTGCAATCATTGAAGAATTTACAGAAGATATACGTAACTAAAATACAGCAATTTTAATATATATATATATATATATATATATATATATATATATATATATATATATATATATATATATATATATATATATATATAATACGTTTGTTTCTAATTATCCAGTGTGCTGATAATATTGTTAATGTTTTGGTGCTTGAGAGAAGAATCACCCTTTTCTCTGCATGAGGTATTCAGTATATTTCAAAACAAGACATGCCATTTAGTGATAATGGTGGTTGTTGCTGTGTTTTGATTGTTAAGAAAGATATCTACATGTTTCCTACGTGCGCTAATTTCTGGGAAAGGTTTGAGGTTAGTAAAGAGTAGGGATTTTGTTCTTTCTTCTCCTAGAGTCTCTATAACCCATGAAATGATGAAAGAACAATTGTGACCCCAATCAAGACAGCTTTTTCTAGTGATGACTCTGTACTTTGATGACTTCCATTATCGTTTTCATCACATATTTTGATATATATTTGGCAGAAGGTGTTTGAGTTTTTTTATGTTCTGTTTGAAATGTCTGTTAAGATTTTACAAATTCCCTATAATTATATTAACGCTGTGTTTTGGGAGTTAAGTATAATTTTTGTGAAGTTTTGACTCAGACTATACACATTTTCTATTATTAAATATAAATGCAAAATGTATTTCATACAAACACTGTTGCACACACACACAAACATACACGCACACGCACACACATACACCCACATACACACACACTATGAATATATGAGTCTCAATACGCATAAAGAAAAATAAGGTGTTGTTTAAACCGAAAAACCAGTTGTACAAAATAATAATAGATATATATTTAGATGCAATATTCTATAAGATATATTTTCCATTTTTAGTAAAACCATTTTGCGTGTAACTTGTAAATTGTAGTTTTTTTAACCCCAGTGTGACTTTTTGTAGTCAGATTGAAAATATTAATTATATTACAAACCCTTACATTTTTACAAGAATGACATCACTTTTCGAAATCTTAGCACTTTGTATATAACTAAGTAATGGCCCTTAACTATCAACGAGATGTTTGACACATGTGACTTCATCTTATGGCATTTATGTATAGGAGTGATAAATATTAATATCAAAATGATTTACAATGTCCCATAACAACTATTCTTCCACCGACGAATATTCCCTTTTCCTGTTGTTAAGGCATGGATTAAAACGTGCCTAAATTTACTACTAATACATTTGCCAATCTCTTTTAATTTTATCTCCCCCACCCCCTTAATAGATGGATGCCTCTAAATGTTGTAACCATTATCTAACAAAGAACCTTTACCTTTGCAATATGGCGTTTAATCCGTAGATTTTCATAGAATAATATAATGAACATGAACAGTGTATCAACCCCCTTATGTAGATGGAACTTAATGTATATATTTTAATCCTTTCTGTTGTACTACTCCAACAAAATGTTAAAATAATTTGTTCAGCTCATTATCTATTTTTATTGGAGGAATGGACCCTTTTCAGAATAAATGAATACATTTTGGCAAATAAATGATTTTAGCAAAGGTTTTTTTTTCTCCCGATAAGAGCCATATTTCCCCAACCACCAATTCAGTTTGTTTTGGTTCTTTTAACGTTGTTACATAATGTAACTCTAATATATCATTTAAATTTCAAGAAAACTCTTTTCCCATAAATCGTACGGACGATGTTTGCCAACTTATTTCAATGCCTTTGCTTTTTTAACTTTATATCCGAATTGCTTTAAATTTTAACATATTAAAATGTAAACCAGAAGCTTTTTTTAAAATCAAAGTTGGTAACGATGGTAGATGTAAAAGACTGGAGACCATCCCATAGTGATCCATCCATCTTCAGCGTACTAATCCAGTTTAAATTTCCTGTCATGGTCAGTAACAAGTCTTAATTTAAAGTTTACCTTATTTTAAAGTTTACCTTATTTTAATGTACGAAATAGTGCAATTAGTCTTTCCAATGAAACACCCGACACTTATCTGCTTATTATGGGCAATAGTTTTATTGCGAAGTTAAGAATGTTTACTCTGTTGGTCTAAAGGGTATACACAGTAATGTCACCGTTGAGAACATACATGATAAAATAAAAGCGACACCGCAAATCACCATTTAGCGCTGGAAAGGAACTTAGTCGTTGAGGATGATACGTTCCCGTTTAAAGGGCAATGATAAGACACGATACCGAACAGGCTAGCGAAGCCAAGGCAACTAAACCATTACACGAACATATATATTAGTGAGATAGTGAATTAATGAATGAGAGAAAACTATTTATATGAGAGTGATTAGATATTGAGATTGGTTTTTATATAACCAATTTTCTCCGTTTCACTGTAAAACTACACTATTTGGTTATAACATGCATTTAGCAACTCTGGGTTATTACAAGTGGTGGAGGTGGTTTAGTGATAAAGACAGGAGCTGAGGGAGGAAAAAAGTCAATATTTATGTTAAATGAGAGGGGAAATAGGATTTAAGAATATATTTAAAAAAACAATCAAATGGAAATTTATAAACAACATGATTGTTTTCTATGCGGGTCAATATTGTACAAGTTCATTATATATATAGACCTTCATTCAGGACACCAGCAGATTGGGCTGGATCCTTGCTAATGTATTGTGATCAGCAAATAGTCTTATACTGATCGGATATCAGTGACAATGTTTTTCGTCTTCAGGTTTAATATAGGAACGTTTAGTTCTGATTCCGAAATATCTTTGCATTGGACCAAAATATGCAATCTTCAATGGTGTTAGCCAATTTATTACTATAACAAAGTTTGTCACTTCCATCCAAGACTTACAAGTGTGCTTAATAAATCTTGCCCAAGAAATAATGTCATTGTTTCTTTTGGCTTAGATTTGTATTCGTGTTCATTGCCGAATTCATATATCATTATCATCGTTTATCCAAGAAGGAACTCTTGTGTGTAGCATTACCATTTTGTTTGGGAATACAAAAATGTTATTCTTCTAATATATTATAAAAATGTTACAAGCCTCCCAATTTCTGGGAAGAGTTGTAAATGTCTACTCTGCCTTTTGCAACAAATCTATGTATACTTCATGCTTATCTGTTATGCAATCACACCACTCCGTTTTAACTTCTTTTTAAAACGCATACAACTTGTGATAAAATGAACGATCGCTATGAAAATGAGCCAAGAATTATTTGAGAGCTTATCCTCGTTGTAAGTGAAAAAATAGAAACACCGTTTTATTGATGGAAATACTGACCTTTTATAGTCTTGAGTTTGAAACGTTCATTACTAAAATTAGCACCCGACTCTTTGGTGCGGAATTGAAAGCACGTGTTTTAAACACACGTAGATCCAGAAAATGCCACGGGTCATATCCTTTTTCTCTACACAGATGATCCAGGATGAATCTATAGTGATACATACAAGTTTGAACATGAGCACTCATAAATTGAAAGTTATTGTATTTGTATTATCATGGTGTTTGCATCGGTTTAATATAGGAACTGAATTATTATTGCGAGTCCACTAACCACGTTTTCGCTGATATAAATAGTTTTAGAATAGTGCAGTTTAATATGTATTTCAGATGTTTTGAGTATTTAAACGGCAACGTTTGAGACATTTTTGGAACCCGAAATATATGTGTAGACCTAGGTTGGTTTCAATATCATTTGCCACTTGGAGCAGTATTTGTCTGCAAGCTGTAATGATTCCTCAATCTTTTGTATTATTTGCTTTCTATTTATGTTTAGATTGTACCAATGCTTTACTAACACCTTATTACTGATGAAAATATGTACAACCTATAAGTCCAGTCTAAAATGACTTGTAAATTAGCCACACCGAGCGTGCTACCATCTTTATTCCTTTTAGTATGGTAGCCCTTGCATTGTTGGCCTTGCTGGGTGATACGGTATTTAATGCGATGACGCAGTTGTTTGATTATTTTTTTACATTCAATTAGGTTGTTATTGTTTGGTAATTCTACAAAGTGTCGAATCTAGTCCTATTCGAACGTGGTCTAGGAGATTTTATATAAAAAGTGTTGCCACAATAATGTGCCAAGACCAACAGGTACCAGACTCATAAGAACAAAATAGCAAATAAACATACAATTAACAAGCATGTACGCCATTTCGTCAGTTAAATTCGTCCAGTAAATAGGAGACTGAAACGACTGCAAATTAATTCTCCCTCCCACCCTCCCCACCCTCTCTCTCTCTCTCTCTCTCTCTCTCTCTCTCTCTCTCTCTCGTTTAAATATGATTGTTTCCTACGTCCAGGAAAACTTTGTAAAAATAAGATTGTTTACTCCGTCCGGGAAAAAGACAACTAGGATTGCTTCCTCCGTCTAGGAAGAAAGTTGACCTGTACATTCTTAATCTCATAATTAGTCTCTTATCAACACATGGGGCAGATCTAGAAAAATTGTTTACGGGGAACTTAAAGGTATAGGTGAAATGTCTTTGAGACGAAACCACCGGTGGAAGCCCGGAAAGCTCCCACATTTTAAGCATTTCCTGGGCATAATTTAGGCCATGTAACTGTAAAGAAACGTATCATTGGAAACATTTAGGTTCCTTCAGAATCATATTTATAGGGGAAATGGAGAGGCGCTAGCTGTATTAAAACAACTTAGAAAAAACAGAATCCCACTAAATCAATCAATACTGGATTAAACAGAGCAAATGAAGCATCTGCTCCAAAATAAACGTCAAACGTCGGCCTGAAACGTAGTGAAATTGCATGGGTGCTTTTGAAATTGATTCAGGTCCTCCATCCAGCCTTTCTCTTGACGACTTGGATCTTTTAGTCAGATGTTAATTTATTAGGTAATGTGTAGTCCCTACCGGAAATGTTAAATTAGCGTTAAATTGAGTTTTATTTGAAGTCTAAATTTAGGTTGTTGTGCTAATGTTAAGAAATTAAAGGGAATCACCTGTCTTAATTAAACTGTACAAGATAAGATTTAACTGTATTTATAAAATGTTCTAATACTTACCATAATGCAAGTGAATTATCATTATCAGCATCATTATTTACCCCCTTCTCATGTTAGTTACTATCATCATCACTGCAATGATAGCAAAACAATAAACATGAAACAGATTAAATAATTGTGTTAACATTTGGTTGAGTCAATTTTGAATATAAACCAGCAAACTAATGAACTTAAAGAGGTAAAGATCAAGACAAGACAAAACTTGGAATGAACGATGTGGAATGAGGAATTCATATTCACAATTTCTTTAATGTTCTTCTTAAATCTGGTCTGATTATATTTGCCCTTTCTTTGATGCTCTTGTAAAAACTGGCCAATGTTGAATTATTCTCTGCTAATGTTTATTCCTATATTCAATCATTAATAATAATAATAATAATAATAATAATAATAATAATAATAATAATAATAAACTATCTTTAACGAGGATAACACATTTGGTCATGGCTGACCCATCTGCCATGTGGTCCTCAGTTTTTGTAATAAAAAAATAAAAATAGAAGATCATGCACATAACCATGTATCGTCTCACACTCATTCGTACATATTTAACATGAATGACTATGTGTGACTATGCTGGGAAACATACACATATATATCAATTATGGATACGATTTTAAACTTTTCTATTCAGAGCTTTTATTATGTCATTCCAGCTGGTCTAGAAAGAATTTCTTTAATGATATTTTAAAAGAAGCAAAGGAAGTTGAATTACGTATCCTCATTGGTAAGGAATTCCATACAGTAGGTGCTGATACAGAAAATGAGCTTTTGTAATGATTGGTTTTCGACCAAGGAATCTGGAGATCATTGTTAGTCGTCGATCGGAGATTACGCTCAGTATTCGATGATCTTAGTTCAATTATGTTAGAGATATAATCTGGAGAAAGACCGTTTAAAGACTTGTATGTTATGATTCCTTTAAAATAAAGAATACGCTTTTGTATAGGTAGCCATTTCAGACGTGAAAACAAAACATTTGAGGGAGTCATAACAGGAAGTTTCAGTATTATTTGGGCTGCCCTTTTCTGGAGTCTATCAATTCTGGACAGATTATAATTTGATGTGTTTCCCCATATGGGACAGCCGTAATCTATCAGTGGTAGTATATAACCCGAAAAATAAATTTCAAATGATTGTGGAGGTAGAAATTTTGAAAGCAATTTTAATAGAGCTATTCTTTTGACTACCATTGCACATAAGTGATCGATATGCGCATTCCAGCTGAGGTGTTGATCAATGTAGATACCAAGAAGTTTTTGATTTTTGACAATAGATACGTCTAAGCCATTTTGAATCAGAAGTAAATCCATGTTAGCAGATAGACGCTGCCTTGTTCCAATTGTCATACATTTCGTTTTAGAGATGTTAATATGCATTTTGTTTTGATGACACCAAACTGATTTATTGTAGAGGTCGATTTGAAGTTTATTTTTAATGGAGTCTAGAGATTTATCAGATAAATGCAATGTCGAATCGTCAGCGAAAAGATCTGTGTTAGCGTGCGCTGGATACAAGGCTAAGTCATTGATAAATAGTAGAAAAAGAAGAGGCCCTAATATAGATCCTTGAGGAACACCACTTAAGATATGACTTGGTTCGGATATATGTTTACCCGTGCAAACAACCTGGTGTCTGTTTGTGAGATACGACATGAACCAGGCAACTGAGTTTGGAGAAAACTAGTAGGCTGAAAGTATTTTAATGAGCACCGAATGGTCAACCAAATCGAATGCTTTTTTAAAATCAATGAAAATTGCACCAGTAGGTTCACCTGATTCTACTGCTAATAGCCATTGGTCTATAAGTTTTGTCATTGCAGTCTGACATGAATGATTCTTTCGAAAACCTGACTGTGATCTATGGAGGAGTTGGTACTTGTCAAGATATCTGAAAATATGCTTGCTGACATGTTTTTCCATAATTTTTGAAAGTACGGATAGAACAGATATGGGTCGATAGTTGGATGGGTCATTCTTTTCATTTCCCTTATAAATTGCGAATACTTTTGCTAACTTCAGTGACTCCGGGAATTTATTGGAAGTGATACTACAGTTAATTATTTCTTTCAACGACTCTGAGATTGATAAAGCCGACATTTTCAGAGTTTTGGGATGAATTCCATCTTGACCAGCTGATTTGTTTGTGTCAAGTTTATTTATAATATCAAAAGTGTCATTTATTGTTATTAAGGAAATGTTGAAACTAACATGATCGGGTACCCTTTCATTCACGAATTTAGTAAGTTTATCTAAATTAGACTCTGTATTCTTAGACCTGTCAAGCGTTTGGGAGATATTAGTAAAAAAATGGTTCAGCTGGTTTGCAATATCGAGCTCATCAGTATATTTAGTGTCATCGACTATAATTTCACATGGTGCTAGAGGCGCAGGTTTCGTTGAAGTTAGATTTTGTAAGTGATTCCAGATGGATCTGTTATCGGAGTTTGATGTGATGGCTTCTTTGAAAAAGGAGCGTTTGTGTTTTACAATGATTGATTTGACTTTGTTTCGCCATAAACGCTAGTTTGTGCAGTCTTTATGTTTATGGTAATAGTTTCATTGTTGTTGTTGTTGTGGGGTTTAACGCCATTTTTCAGCACAAGATATGCTATGCATGGCGGCCAGTATTAACGGTGGAGGAAGAACCCTGGAAAACCCCGGGAAGAACCACAGACCCACGATAAGCTACTGGCAAGCTTTCTCACATACCCACATTGGCCGAATCCTAGACTCGAACCCAAGCAGACAAGGTGAGATGGCAGTGATCCGTAACGGAGAGCGGTTTAGACCACTCGGCCACTCGGGGCCCCTTTCATTCATTCATTCAGCTTGAATTATTCAGTTGGAAAGTACAATAATTCAAACGTTCATGCCATTTCTCACTGCACGTCTACCAAGATATTTCCAGTGTTCACCAACGTTAAGTTAATTTATAACGATATTATAGAGAACGTGTAAGAAAGTAAAGAAAACTCAAGTGAATTGACAGGTTTTAACGCCATTTTTCAGCACAAGATAGGCTATGCACGGCAGCCAGTATTAATGTTGGAGAAGAACATTTCGCAAAGCTATTTGTATGTAACACAAAAGGAAGAGTTCTTCATTCAAAATGAATGACTTATCAAGGAATGTTCATGCTTGTAATTGTTCGCTTGAATTAATTTGTATATACACCGTCATGAGAAGATAAAATAGATTAAGAATATGAATTATTCAACGAGTGATCTTTTTGAAAACTATAAAGAAACTAAATAACTCAAGGGTGAAATTAATGTTTCTTCGGGCTGTTTGTATCGGATATTGCTTTGTTATCACTCTCAGATGTTACATTATCACCGTCAAATCTTGGTTCATTATATCCATCAGATGTTGTTTTGATATCACCGTCAGATCTTGTTTGATTATTATCATCAGTACTGACTCATTATCACCACGATATATTGGTTCGTTGTCCCGATTAGATGTACTTTTGTTATTGTCAAAATTCTACGGTCTTCAAGTAAATAACATAAAAGAGCGAAAAGCAACATGTTTTGTAAAAATCAAACAGATAATTTATTTCCACAGAATACAAAGTGAAAATTACAAAATTAAGTTAAAAGTCAAATAGTTCCTAAAGTTCTATCACAAGTTCAAAAGTAAAAAGCATTATGAATGAGCTCCATTTGTTTTCCGAATGAATTCTTATATTGAATGTAATGACGTGTCAATAGCCTGGAAAGTGTCGATGCGTTAACACTCTTGATGTACCATAATGATGTAATCTAAATTGTCATTGATTGAAATTACACTAATTCCAATATAGTAATTCTGTTCCAAAGTCAGAGGGCACTTTATAATTTGAATGTATAATTGAAATAAACTCCTCCCAACTGAACAAGATATTATTTCACTAAGACTGGTGTTAAGATATGGAATTAGCAATTCTGAAGTAAACAACATTTATATAAAATGTAAGACACAATAACAGAACCAAGATGAAGGCCATTTTCCAATCAAATTCGCAACAACTTGCCTCTAGAACATGCTTAATTTCAAAATATAGTTAAACTTTGAATTCATCATCTGTAAATATGTTCACCTCCAGTTAATAGTGATCTTAATGTATAATAACACATCATTGAGAAATATTAGCTATGTAAGACGTTCTTTATAAGAACAAGAGAAAAAATGGATGTGAGTAGTCAGGTAGGCCCTAACCTCAAGTTCTGACCAAGGTCAAAAAGACAATATAGATGTACATCACAAAAATAGAGAAAAGCCAACACACAATACAAATTAAATATACATAACAGTTATCATCATTAGATTTAGTTGCTTAATAATCATAGTCAGATGTTATTTTGTTATCACCTTCAGATGATGTTCTGTTATCACCATCACAAGTTGGTTCAGTATCAAAAAATGTAATATTCTACTCGTGCAAGTTAAAAAGACATGATAATTATATGTAACAATTGTCATTAGTGCCTTTCATTGACAGAGTAAGTTTCATATTAAAGAAAAAAATGGTATTGAATGATTTTAGTGCATGCAACACAGCGTTGCAAGTAACAAAGACTACTTTATGAACGCAGGAAAAACCGAAGAGTCTGAGAGAGCAATTGGTATCAGTGGTGTTGTGGAATTCTGTGAAGATATCAAAAGTTAATTTAGCAAAAGCAGTTTATTTCAGAGTCTTTATTGATACCGTGCCTTGCCTGCAACAGACGCCTTTGAATCTGTTATTTACGATGTTTACAACTTACGCTAATGGTGAGCATTACGAGTCTTAAATTTCTAAACAGTGTGTAGATCCAGAAGTTAATATAATTAGTAGCAATTACGAAATGTTTAGTACGATCATTACATTTCTCTTATAATTGATCCTAAAATCATGATCTAATTTGATATAGCTAAAGTAATTAGCGTTTGTACATCACAAAGATTGCTTGGCATTCCATTAGTCAGAGGAACTTGTGCTAGTAAATCAAAATTAAGAAAACCGGCATGAAATGGCCATAACTCTTCAAATTATTTAATAAAATGCTGGAAATTGAATTTAATCCATGCTTTATCATTAGAAAAGTATATGATAAATGTGTTCAAAATACAAAATTCATTACTAAACGTGTAATATAGAAACCCAAGTTATGAGGATGGGTAAGCAGGGGCCATAACTCCTCTAAGATATGTTGTCGAATGCTTGAAATCATATTCTTGCAAGATCCATTTATATGCAAATTCGGAAAAGTAATTATGTTCAAGCCAAAGTTAAGTGGATGAGATTTCACGAGCCATGGCCCCTGCAATTGATATTGTGGAAAGATGGAAAGTGAAATGAACCATGGTCTCATCATTTTCTTGCTGCATGCAAACTTTGTCAGAAATTCAACAATCCTTGTTAAAGTAACGATGCACAAATAGACGTAAGGAGAACGGGAAATCAGGGCTCATATATTCTGTTAAAGATATCGAATAACTCTAAAATTTAAACTCAAGTAAAACTTAGTTGAAATTCAGCAACCGGAGTAAGTTTAGATGCGGGAACAAGGTAATCTCTTCAGTTTAAAATCTTTGGACACTTGCTTAAAATAAATTAGTCCCCAGTCAAAACTTAATTTTTCATTTTGCTGAAACCAAATTGTTGACGGATGGACGGAAGGGCAAACGATACGATTATAATAGGGCTCCGCTGACGTCACTGAGTGGGCCCAGATTTGTCAACTTCAAACATAAGGTTATTACATAGCTCCGACTTCATTTGGTAGCGGTACGTGTCGTGTGGGAGAAATAAGAATGCAAATCGACGCAAGTCAAAAGGATTATTCCGTCTGTCAAAGCAAAAAGATATAACTCAAGCAGGCAATGTCCCTTTTCTCCTGCCCACTCTCATCCACACCAGCAATCTATAGCATTTTTTAAAATTGGAAACATCATGCCCTCCACCCACCCACCCCCAATAAAGATAAGAAATGAATCCCAGTCGTTTGCAGAGTAAGTCAACATCAGAATGACTTAATGTCAACTTTGTGAGTTACCAGGAAAAGTTTACAAATAGATAAATAAACATCCATGATGATTGCATCCTTATTGTTTCATTTTTGCCAACTTTATTTTGTCAAATTCGCATATTCCATTAGGAAACAAAACAGATTTTAAAGTAACACCCTTCATTATCTTTCAGGACCGTCTTAAACTAAAGTAGTACCTAAAACTTAATAATGTCGTAAAAAAGAGATGATGGTCATGTGAACGTATAGGACCAACCACATGCCAGAAAACAGTCTAATCATAACAATTAGAATTATAACTCCGGTTAATAAATACCAATGATAAGCATTATTGTCAGGAGACTGTTAACGAATTATTACTTGTATGAACTTAGAGGCATCTTGATTCGACACGGAAGCGTGTCACGACATTTGACCACACTTTTTCGACTAGATGTCAAATATTGATATTCAGTTTGATATTCCATAACCTTCAATCAAGTTATGTGTAGTAGTGAGACTACTCCCATTAGGATATATTTACGAGAAGTCAGTCATATCTCCGTGTGTGATTATTTCCGTTTTTTTTAAATGTTTTATGGCTGCGGATTAAGACACACGTATATCACTTGATGCAATGAAATCAAAATCATGAACTTGCCGGAAGAAGTACAAAATATAACATTTTTGGATATAGATTCTTACCAGTATTATTTATTTATATTCAGATTGGAACGACACCAGATTAATGCCAGTTATGGTATTCGTTCACGGAGAATCGTATGATGTCGGAACCGGAAATGCATATGACGGAAGTGTCCTTGCCAGCTATGGTGGAATAATCGTAGTCACGGTGAACTACAGACTCGGAGTGCTAGGTAACGTACCTTTCTAGTCGATTTATATTACATGTAATATGGACTACTTTGTGTGCAATGTAAACACGGGTGTATGTATGTACAATTACGGTGACGTTTTGCATCATGTTTCCACATGTCTCAAATACCACCTGTTATTAGGAAATTTTCTTTCAAAACATAATATGAACAATTATATTTTGATTTAAGTTGGTCTGTACATTGAGAAACATGAATGTACTTATTTCCGAGTCTTTGCCCAAATTTTAAAACTCACAAAATCATTATTTCTTTTCTTCAAAAGTAAAACTTTCTTTCATCACACATTTGAACCATATTTTCATTTTAACTTATGTATGTTACTAGAACTCAGCTAATAAATCTGCATTTTAATTGATTGTCATATGCAAATTTTGCGAAAATAAACACCGATAACGGATTCCTTGTTATCTAATTTTCCATGTGGCACCATACAAAGTTTGACATTACATGACATCTTAGATTGACAAGAATGGTGGAGCTGAGCTGAATGGTCGCTAATTATATGACATATCAATTTTAACTTCTCGACCTTTCGCGTTTAGTCTAACAGAAAACTTGGATGCAATTTTCAGCTGCTGAGGACTATATTCTGAACAAAGTTCGTTTTCGTGGAAATATATGGCGAAAGCAGTGGATAAATTCACAATCGGAATATTAGCGGCCTTTGTGCATTCCACTAGAGGAGGATATCCAAACATATCAAATTAATACAGCTACTTCCGATGTTATTTCACGACTTGCCCGAAATAGCGAGAAATGTTCCGATCAATCACATTTTTGTTGACGTAAACTAATCAGATTATCCAAATTTTACCGCTGCAGCTTAAATGTAAATTAACTAATTTTTCTTCAGGTTTTTTAAGTACTGGTGACGCACATGCACGTGGGAACTACGCTCTACTTGACCTACTGGCAATATTGACCTGGATAAAAGACAACATCGCGGCTTTCGGCGGTGACAAGGACAGAGTCACGCTATTCGGTCATGGCTATGGGGCTGCACTGGTCAATGTTTTCCTGTTCTCCAATATGGCAAGAGATGGTAGGTTCATCTGAAATAAATATCATGGGATCTGGAATCACATTCGCGTTTGAACCTAAATACTTGATCATATACCAATTTATTCCCAAAAATGTTAAATTATCGAAAGACTATAGTAATCGTCTTTAATATCGCACTATATTATTGCATGCATGAAGACCATTTTCAACAATTACGAAGAAAATATCCGACCTTTGCTTTCTACAGATTTCTTCATGTTATTTTCAGACCATTTAAACATTAAAGCTAGTGGTAACCAATGCTGCTTCCGAAATTGTAGTTTGCAACGTAAGATTTACAAACAGGATAATCATATCATTTAAACACGATATATTCATTTTATGATCATTTTCCATGCAAACAAATGTTTTTTAAATACTGTAACGTTGTAAGTATGACCTTTTTCTATCGACTGTACCTATTTTATAGTGGTTGCCCCCATTTGCAAAGGTTAGTGGTTGCCTATGTAATCGACAATTGTTTATCAGCTGACATTTCTTTAAATTTCCCACAATTCATCTCTGAAAGTTTCATTATGATGCTTGAGCTACTTGTTACAAAAATTAGATTATGTTTCAGAACTATAAATATCATAACGAATTAAAAAATAATTCCAAAGCTTTATAATTGTACATCATGGAATGCATATTCTTGATGAAAGCGTAAAGGAATTCTTAAACGTTTTTCTCCACAATAAAACACGTCACTTATTAAGAAATTCAAGGTATTATGACTTAAGTTTAAAATTTTATGGTTATTCAATTTTCCATGAAAAGTTGTATCTTCCAATTATTGCAAAAGAGGGTCAACAACATGTTCTGCTTGGGCTTATTCATTGGTTCTTGTTTGCTCCATTCTCTGGTATCTCAGAAAACATACCATGAATGGAAACACATTGAAGCTTGTGTTTAGTTATGATAAGGCCACTTAAATGTATCTTCCAATAATCAATGCGAACTTCATTAATTCTCAGAAACGAAAATATCGTCTTCTGTATTGTTACAATAACCAATCTATAATCCCACTTCAACGAAGTTTTGACGTTTAAAATTAAAGATTTTTGACGTGCCAATAGCACGACAAAAATAGCTTGTCGACTTTGGTTACTTTAATCACGTTTCAAGCTACATTAGATAACTTTAAGTGAGTTTGGCCACGATATTAAGTATGCAAACTACATCAAGTACGTTTTGCCTCTTGATCGCCTTGGATTCTATAATCGTGACAATAATATATTGATAGCTTCGTTCAGTGCTAAGCGAATGTTGTGACCATAAAAGCAACACGATGATTTTTAACGGATATAGGTGTAATTTAATGTCATAATGTATGTCTTCTCCCGATAAATAACTATTTATTGTGATTCATTTCTACAACACGTATGAACTTAATGTATTTCTGATGACCGTACGTTTAATTTATCTGATCAGCGTGACTATCTCTGATTGTTAGGTCAGTCATACTTTTTGACATCCTTTCACCAATTTAAATGAGCTAATATATTTCCATATTGAATATTACGTATCGTAATAAACTGTCGTATTTGATGATGCTATGTTTTATTAACTGCCGACTTAGGTAAAAAGTAGGCATTTAAATATTATTTTAATCACTTAAACAACGCAATCAATGCAGAGTTGTAGTAAGTGAGTGCAAACTTAACCATATCCTTTCCTTAATCCAAAGTGATGAAAAAGCTTCGATTCAGAAACATTAACACCCGTCAATTATAGTTTCTAATATACGACGTATTTCGTAGGGTCGAATTATGCACCACAACTATTTAAAAAGAGTTGAGTTGCAAAATGTGAAGAAACATTAATAGAAAAAGTTATGATAAAAGTCCTTGTCTGACTGTTTTATGATTTTTAATTTCTAATGTTTTCCCCTTCCACATTTGATCTAGTTATTTCGATGTTGGTAATGGGTGGTCTTTGAGCGCATGTAACAAAAACAGAGCTGGAGAAAAATGAAAATAGATAAGGATGGTATTTCATTCAATGAAGCAAATCATAAAGATGAACCCATTCGTACCACGACATTATCGACGATAACATTTCTCTAATGAAAGATAATATAAAGTTTTTCAACGAGTATATTTATGAACCAAGACAAATTCCCCAAATTGTGTATAGAATATACATTAAACCGTGCATTGGAAGGATTTACCAATAGAGCTTGTTTTGATAACCATACCGTTTTGCTAAGAACAGTGAAGGCTATCATTACAACTCAGGCTCTCAGAAAAGTCCTGAACCAATTGGCCTTCTTGTGTGTCATTTCTTTTTAATAATCGCGCTCTTGTGAACAGTATAATTTCCCCGTCTGAATGTTTGCTTGCAAATGTGGAGATAATGAGAACCCGGATATATACTACTACAGTTTAACATTCATATTTAAAGATTAGTACTTTAACGCCATCATTTTGACTCGTTACGAAACTTGCATGAATATAAATCTGTCAAACGCACGCAAAAATACCAATTAGATACAAGCATCAGATGGAAACATGAATAATCAAAAGAGATCAAAAAGAATGCAACTGATGTTTATAGCTATATATACTGGTTTATTATTGCATACACTGGTTTATAATTGCATATACTGGTTCATAGTTAAATATACGCAGCAGACTTAACAACTTGTTTCTTCCCTGAAGGGTAAAAGCAAAACAAAAGCCTCAAAATTGGCTTTTACTAAGAAAATCTTTCGCTTGATTGTGTTCTTATTTGTTTTTACCCAGGATATGATCTTTCGCTAGACTGTGTTCTTGTTATTTTTTAATTTTTTTTGCCAACAATATGATCTTTCACTTGATTTTGTTCTTCTTATTTGGTTCATTGCGTAATAATTAGTTGCCTGTTTCAATTTTATTTATGCATTTATTTCATTATCCACTTTTTACTTGTTTATTAATTAACAAATTAATTATTGTATTGCTTTAGTGCAAATGAGGAACTTATGATTGAGTTATAAGATATTATGATTGAGTTATAAGATATTGTCTGGCCATTCGTATTATTAACACTTGGTCAGCGAAACGCTTAATACCGTAAGAAGTAGACCATTTCAAGAAATAATTCTGCTGCATCACCAGAGTGATTGGAAGGATTCGACTTGAACAGTAAAGGGATGTCTTCATCAACATCATTATCAATACAGCTATGTTTTCTCTTTGTTATAACAATTATGTTACAAGACACTCAGATAAATACAGTTAATATTTAAATAAACGAAGCTGTATCTTCAAATATTCGTTGTATATGGATGAACGACCTCAACCAATGACTCTTTTCAAGGAGTTTATTGCTCCTTGTTCCTTGATGAAACATTAATCTATTTTGCTTCTTTGCTTTTAGAGACATACTTCCAGAGGGTGATCCTTCAAAGTGGGTCTGCTTTAAGTTCGTGGGCCATGTCTGTCAATCCATCAATGTGCGCGAAACGGTTAGCCATCAATGTCAACTGTACTGGCAGTCTCAATAATTCCGAACGACTCATCAACTGTCTACGGAGCAAATCTGTCGAAGAACTCGTAGAAAATGTCCCTTTATCGCCAAAGTATTATTCTTGCTTTGCACCAACATTGAATAGCCAAGGATTTTCAAGTCAATCTATACGAGAACTAATGAAAGACAAGCGGACACGATTTGCCAAAACGCCAATTATTTTTGGAATAACAAGGAATGAGGCCTACTCTTATCTCACCGAACAAGACATACGGAACGGCATTAGTAATGCCAGAAAAGCTCAAATAATCAGAACATTTGTTCAAAATGTTTACCATCATCAAAGGCAGAAAATATTTAATATCTTAGATCATGAATATGCATCATGGGAAAAAACGCAAGACGACTCAACGCGCAGGATGAACATCATCAATATGTTGAGTGACGCTCTTTACGTAGCCCCGTTGATAGAGGTTGCTAAAGAACATTCTGAACACAGCGACACATATCTGTATGTATTTTCTCATTCAACTGTATCAGAAAACTACCCTGACTGGATAAAAGGAGCTCACGGAGATGAATTGCCATACACATTTGGAGCGCCATTGGTTGGTGGAATCTCTCCATTTCCAACAGTGTATAGCGATGCAGAGAAGATTCTGAGCGAAAGCATGATGCAGCTCTGGACAAATTTTGCAAAAACCGGGTAAGTTCTGACTAGGATCTACGCAGATATTAAGCGGATGTACTTATTATATTTTATAAGGTCTGATAAATAAGTTAGACATTGATAATAGATACCTAGCATCAGAAGTATCCATTTTTTGTATATAAAAGTCCCATAGCGTAATCAAAACGTTTTAAAAAGACATTTATTAATCGATTGAAGGTAAGCAGGAGTCATAATTTAAATAAATCAGGTCATCAAGGCACAGAATAGAACTGATAGACCTGGCTAGTCTGTTACAAATATTGTTTGCATAGAGAAGTCCTAATAAAAAAACCCACAAGGACAGCGCATAACTAAATAATTCTGAATAAAATGGATATCATTAAACTCGAACGTTTTTATGAATTTCAACTGATTATATATATATATATATATATATATATATATATATATATATATATATATATATATATACACACACAGACAGAGAGAGATTATGAATTTGAGAATGCTGTGTACTCCTATGCAAACATCAAAAATACATAATGCCTATAAAATAATACGGTACTATGACGTCATTTTTCTCTTTATTTCCAGAGATCCAAACCTGCAAGATCATAATGTCCCGGCAAGTGCATCCACAGGAAGAAGTCGTAATCAAGGAGTAAAATGGTGGAAGTACGACACTGATAGTCAGATGTACCTGACATTTGGTGAGGCTCCAGGTACATACATTTGTTTTTGTTGGACAAATGTTCTTGTTTATAAACTGCCAATTGATATATGTTTCATGATGAAAATATTTAAAGTTTCCTCGAAAAGAATGATAACGGTTATCTGTATTTATTTTATTTATATATTACGCGCATTAAATTAATATTCGTGGACGACATACTTTTGTTTTCTTCGGAGCCCGACTTTCGATCAATGTATCCATTTCTGCAGAACAACTGTGCGAAAATAAATTTATAGTTAATGTTCAAAGATCGTTACACAATTTGTATATTACAATGATAGGTTCGGTTTGAAAACTACAGCCGGTCACTATTATTTCTAATTATATTTCGGTCTCCAAAAATGGTCACTATTTACAAAATACATGTAACATGTACTGAGAGACACCTGCAATTAATTTCAGGTAAAGAACCCATAATTCAGAGCCATTACCGTGGAAAGGAGATGGCACTATGGATTAACCTTCTTCCAAAGATCAACGTAAGTGATAGAGAAGGAAACACTCCAGATGCAGACGAGCTAGAGCATTACTCTAATATGTCGACGTTTGATTCCAGTGATCGATTGGTCAAAAATTTTAATGAGATATTTCCTTCTCCTCCGCCTATGCCACCAACACCTCCGCCGAATGACAAACCGGATGATACAACGGACGATGGGACCATAACAAACGACCCATTTCTGGATAAGTATTCTGTTGATCTCCCAAGGATCCAATTAGTCACCACCACACCTAAGCTGGCGACTCCAGTTGAGAGATTGGAAGATATAAAGGGCAGAGAGACCAATGTAGGCACGCCACCAATTCCTCTCAGCATCACTGTAGCTGTAGGATGTTCATTACTGTTCTTAAACTTGCTGATACTTGCTGGCGTCTTTTACCAGAGAAAGAGAATTCGTGAACTGAGAAATAAAGGTGACTCCGATGGAAGTGATGGTGGTGAGAAACCTGTTAAGACATTTAGTGAAGATGATTCCAGAGAGCCCGGTGAGCAGGAGATGGCATCTCTAATGCAAATTACACCTGAAGATAGGGAACGTAAAACGAATTTGTTCAAAACGAACAGTCAAGAGTTTGATGAAAACTCGTTAGTTTATAAAACCATAAAGAAAGTGTCTCCACCTATGCTTAGACGTCCTATTAGCAGTGCAGTATCTACAAATCTTTCAATATCTATGCACGAAAACTGTCCAGCAAAGATTTTACCGAATAAAGGTGGTCAGTTTGCTTCAAATCAGACACCACCATCAACACGACCAGGACACCTGATTTCGACTCGACTACCTGCAGTCGATAGGTCACCAACATCTCAATATCAACATTTTGTGCCCAGGGCCAATCAGAATACATCGAATAATGCAGTCACTATCGTATAGCGTTTATTGATGTGACAGTTATTATGCCTGCATAGCAGGGAGACATAGGTAGAACTTACTGGGCGACACTATCAAGATTTGTTGTAACATTGCCCGTCATCCCCCAGCTCAAAATCATAAACACTGATGCCACTTAATAGTGAATTAACATTTTGGAGTTTCATGAATTAAGATGAAAAGAAAACCACCGTGCCCTTTTGTTTTCACTCTGCAGAGACCCACCGTGCCCTTCTTGTCACTCTGCAGAGACCCACCGTGCCCTTCTTTTCACTCTGCAGAGACAATATTTGTTTTATGGGTAATACAGAGGAATAGACTTGGCGAAATACTGCGAAGAATTTGTGTTAAGTTAAAGTTTGCTGACACTCAGTTATCTGCGTCAATCAAATTGGGTTTTTGGTTTTATTTTGACTATTGCTTACGTGGTCAATCTGCTTCAGCCCAGCACCTTGATGACGGCATCTCTCAATGTATTACCGAGTATTAAGGACTTCCGTGATCGAGGATATCACTTAGGGCATGCCTTGTTACATGAAAAAGGGTCATGTATTATCAATATATATTTGAAGTAATACATTTCTTTTTGCATATCTGATTCAAACTTCGATATATATATATATATATATATATATATATATATATATATATATATATATATAGTGCAATGAAACAATGGGCATTAGGTCATGTGGTATAGAATGATCGCGCCTACGACAAAACATTAATGTACAAGTTCGGATAATGAAATCATATGTACCGATTATACTCGCTTCGCCGTCAGGTTCAACTGCAAACATATCAGACACTGATCCAACGTCGCCTAGTGCTCCGGCAGATCTGGGTCAATGCAGTTTACTATTGAACACGATTTAGAATAGTAGTTGCAATGAAATGGTATTTAACATCCATTTCGTATTATGCGTCAAATTCAACAGTTGTATCCGGGGCCCCGAGTGCCCGAGTAGTCTGAAACGCTCACCGTTACGGACCACTGCCATCTCACCTCTGTGTGGGTTCGAGTCTCGGATTCGGCCAATGTGGGTATGTGAGAAAGCTTGCCAATAGCTTCTCGTGGGTCGGTGGTTCTTCCTGGGATTTTCCCGGGTTCTTCCTCCACCATTGATACTGGCCGCCATGTATAGCCTATCTTGTGCTGAAAATGGTGTTAAACCCTAAAACAACAAAAAGAACAACATTTGTATCAGCAGCTGTAATGTCGAAACACTGTTGATATTGTCATATACGTAAGTAGTTCTAAATCCCCTCCTTCTAATGTAACTGTGTGTGGTTGTACAATATTATGACAAGAATACAAGAATATTCAGCTGGTGAAATACGTGTTAGACTACAAGTCTTCTCTTTAAGCATTTATTTGTTGTTGTATTTTAGCGCCATTTTTGAGCACGTTACTGGCGGCCAGTATGGTGGAAGAGAAACACGAGAAAATCCCACAAAGAATGAACAGCCCACTGGTAGCAATCGACATTTTTACCCACATCCATATTGACCGAAACTGGTTTGCTCTTGTGTGTTACCATTAATTATATTTTTTATATATCTTCTACCGCCCTGCTTCTGTCACCCTTGCCTGACAAAAGCGCAATGCCTACTACCGGTATTTACAGGATATCATCCGCTTACGTGTTTCCAAAATAACCTCAGCTGTCATTTGTTATAATTTAATTAGAAAATGAATAACACTGGCGTGTTTAGCACATCCTTTCCATTCTACTCAGTACATAAACTATATTTGCTAATACTTTTTCCTTATTTAAACTTCAGTACCGTAAACAAGCAAACAAAACACAATCCATCACTTTTCGATCAGAAATCACTCGTTCTGGTCTCCTCTCTCTGTTAGTCATATCATTAAGACGTCAAATAAACAAAATACAGTGTTCGACAGAAACGAGTAATTTCTGCTGATCGTTCCTAATGATTTATTATTTCTACTCGCTGCTGCATACTTATGCAAATATATTTTCCATACACCAAAAGAGCAAAACGTTTCATTTATTGAATTATTTAGTCTAATTCAGTAAATATGTTTATCATTTTAAATACTTTGACCGCAATATATGAACCGCATTCTGTGAAGTGAATTGTTTGACCTCATTAAATAAGATATAAAAGGCAGGACATCACACGATAATGCAAGAAACCCCATCCTCAAAGATCACCTGAGATAACGTTAGGCTTATGATAAAGCCTTGTCACCTAAACATCTTAAAGCAGCCTTCAAAAGGATACGGATACCTTTATGATTCTTCAGGTGTTGATGCCAAACAAACTAAAACCAGCCAGCATGTGCACAGAGCCTCCGAACGTGGAGAATATGCGGTAAAATCACCAGAAAAAATGAGGTGCACAAGGGGGTTTATGTGAATCAATGGGAAATTAACCGGAAGAGTTCTTGCAAGCAGCAAATCCGTTGTTTGTTTGTTGCTTTTTTTTTTTTTTTTTTTTGGTTGCAAGCTACAAGAGTTTAGAGGCAATATCCAGCGTTAGCATTAGTGGAATATCAATATCAAGCGTCAGCATTAGTGGAATATCGTGCACAAAATCTGATGTGAAAACGCAGCTGGAGGGTTTATGCATTAAACAGAAGAAAAAACTGTTAAAAATGAAACTATCAAAAATGATCTTCAGGAAAAATAGCCAAAATGTCTTTTTTTTTAAAAGACATGACAAACAGTCATCATTAGTTTTGAACCATGCCATTCAGGATTACAAGAAAACTAAGAAATACATGACACACACATTCCTACATAAATATGTTGATTTCCGATGTTTCATGATTCGGTTTTACGGTACTTTCAACTGACTTCAGCTCTTAATTTCTTGACTGCACGATAGACAGACTGCTTTCTGAAAGGGTAACGGATACAGTTATTTCTATCACGATATGGATTTTTTTTATGGTGGTTGTCTATTTGTCTATATGTCTTAGAGTGGGCATGTGAATTTGTGTTCTATATATTAATGGAGCTTTAGGTGACACAAAAATAAGCAAATGCTTGTATCTTATTCTCGGCGCTATATACCGCAATTTTACTGTGATTCGTGATGTCACCGAAATCGGGCTCACCACGCTTTCTACAAAGTTAATCAGGTACTTGTCACGGTCAATTCGCTTTATAAACATTAAACTTCATAAGCTGTATATTCGTATCATGACACGGCCTTTGGTATGATACATATAACACAAATACAGTTCATACCCTATTTGTACGCGTTCATACGAACTTACCTGTCGTTAACACGATTTTCTATTGAACCTTAGCGACATCATTAAACGAACACGTTTACAGATTATAATACTTTTTGAGCTTCTATTTTAGGAAAAGAGGCTGTAATAACAATGACATAGGACTATATTGTGCAAAGCCCAACCCTGATTAGCGTAGGGCTGAAACTACCGTTAAACTCGCTTGGTGGTCGAGTCAAACTGCAAGCAACAAAGATCCTGATCTGCCGTAGCATAATACGCCTGCAGATTAGGGCTTATAATGTTTATTCTACATTTTGCTCCAAGCTAACTGCACAAAACCCACATATGCAGGCGCATTATGTGACGGCAGATCTGGGTCTGTGCAGTTTGCACCTGGTCTCATCATGTAAATGAGTATACACGATACGTCTCGAATTCAACTTCAAAATATGAATCATCTCCGAGCGGAATTTGTGGAAGTGTGTAGTATAATATACAAATAAAATGTTTGATTGTGATTAAAAATATAAAAAGCGAAGGGCAAAATCATATAAGATTGTAGGATAATAAAGTGCGTCAAATCTAAATTATTCAGACAGATATTGTTAAATTTTTTCATATCAAACGTGTGCAATGTTTCATTTCATTTTATTCATTATTACAAATAATAATCGAACATATAAGTCGTTCTGATCATAAAAATCCCAATTATAATTTCTCCTTTGCAATGTCAGTGTCATAAGGTCTACATATATTTTACCCGGTGTGCTATACGTAGTATCAATTGTTTTTTTCTTTTTGTTGTCGTGACCCTAAAAGATTACATTTTTACAAAGTTCGTATTATCTCCGCTGCTTAATTTTTTTACTAAACCTTGTTTGCTATCTGTATTGTCCATTGTTTTTTGTAATGACTTAAGATTACAATTTTACAAAGCTCGTATCATCTCCGCTGCCAAACACCTTGTTTGCTATCTGCATTATACATTTTTTGTAACGACCTTAAGATTGCATTTTTACAAAGTTAGTATAATCTCCGCTGCTTACAATTAAATACGTTACCTTATATTTTTTGGAAAATTCACCAACTATAAAATACAAGATAAGTAGCAAATAGATGTACATGTTTAGTTTTTTGTGTACGCATCTTGACAGTCGAATCAAACGAAGACAGCGCATCATTATTACTGTCTGATTCATTTGTTTTGATCCAAATGATCGCATCGAATAAATTTAAAATGTGTGTTGTTACATTTCATCGACATTATGTTTTAAATGATATTTTTTGTAAAAATGTAATTATTGTTTTGGAAGAATACGTTATTTTTGGAATAAAACTTTAAATTATGTGTCTTTTTTTTAGTGATGAAATTTTGTGTTGCATCATGCTCTATCAGCCAGCGATTGTCTTTCTGGTAATCATGATTACAAATCCATTTGGAGTTATTTTTGTTGTTGTTGTTGTTGTTGTAGGGTTTAACGCCATTTTTCAGCACACGATAGGCTATACATGGCGGCCAGTATTAATGGTGGAGGAAGAACCCGGGAAAACCCCAGAAAGAACCACCGACCCACGAGACCATTTGGAGTTAAGAAGCGACTACATGGTTTTCCAATGCAGTTATATCGTGTCATTTGTCGTAGTTTATGCCTTTTATGTGCTTTTCCTTCTTTCCCTTTCATTCTCTCCAGCTATATTTAGACGACGTGTTCTCTTAATATAATTCATCAACCGATTCTTCATCTGAAACCACACTAAGGATATCGTATTTCTTATCATGTTTCTTTCTCATCTAAATCAACACCTCTAATTAAATTTACTTTATCCACTTCCATCAATATTTTTAAAACAGATGTACAGAAAATCATCTGCATATTTGGGAAAGCTAATACATTTTTGCTCCGCTTGATTGGATTTTTTTCTGAGTCTTTTCCAGAAAAACAGTTCCAGACAACATATGCACGGTTTAAACTTGTTCATATAAATGACAAGTATACATTTCTAATGATTTCCGTAGTCAAGTGTAGCATTCCTTTTACAAGGGGTAATGAAGATAGTGCTAAAATAGATGTATACAGTCAACCAAACTGAACTTAAGAATTTATCATGTTATGTATTAATGATGAATATTCTCTAGAGTGTAATTTAAGATTGCAAGAGTTTCACAGTTGGATATACATTTTTATTATATTATTGATAAAGGAAGATTGGAGTATATCAGTGAAAGAAAAATTGATAGTGCCACAATAGCTATAACAAATAGGTTCAGGAGCATTACCACACCTGAAATTACTTTCTGTGTACCCATCTTGGAAATACATATGGTATTAAATAATTAAATAGTATATAATATTTACTTCTCTCTCTCTCTCTCTCTCTCTCTCTCTCAATCACCCAATCAAACATATAGTTCATCTTCACAGCAATGAGGTGGCAATAAAAACCTAACTATAAACTGCCTGAACAAGTCCTCCCCAGAATAATTAGAATTCACTTTTTAGCTTGACTAAACTAATTTAGCTTACTTAAAATACGCTTCATCCGGATTTATCTGATCAAAGAAATTGTCAGTTGGTGAACTGACCATGACAAGTTTATATTCAATATTCAATGTCATCAACTGTCAAATTATTTCAAATAGTGCTATAAAATGATGCAAATTTAACTGCCTCGGATGCGGTAGGTCGTGGGTTTGATCCCCGGCCGAGTCATACCAAAGACTTATAAAAATGGTGCTAACAGCTACCTCGCTTGGCGCTCAGCATTAAAAGGTTAGTGTTAGGACTGGTCGGCCAGGTGTCAGGATAATATGACGGCGCGGCACATCACTATTAACTGCCAAACTGCAGACAACGTAGCGATATGACTGAAAACTTGTTAAAGCGTTTCTGTAAACATTGGAAATATCAGGCATGCCTAATTGTTAATTCCAAACCGAAATCAAGTGGCTCTCGAAATTGGGGTGTTGCTTCTGGTATTGAACTAGACGGTGAAGGTTTCAAGACTGCATAGATCACATGTGACTGTAAAATGTAACACAATACATAGACAACCATTAAAGATAATCATACAGTCGTACAAATCTTCAATTTATAGATCTTACTCTTAAAAGGCTGTTTCGACCGCTATGTCATGCTGCGCAAACCCCTAAAATAGAAATGTGTTAACTAAAACATTCGGTTTATTTTTCATATAAACCAGTGTACAATTAAAAAACATAACAATTCATAGCATTCGTCAAAGAATACAAATTTACAAAATAGAAATATCCTATAAAATTCGGAATTCTTGCATGGCTGTCAGTAAAACAGCTTACCTCTTTACATTGTTAACCTCATAAGCACAGAGAGATGGGAAATATTCATGCATATCACCGTTCTCGCCTTCAAATATGCATGATAAAAATAAAATCTACGTTCGTTTAATTACACATAATGAGTAGAAAGAAAACCTTTCGTGTTGTCAATCACACTATTGCAAACTGTTGATAGCACGCTTCCACTTCATTCATTAAATATTTCCTTATATAATCTCAAGATAAAGCAGAGATCCGCCATTCCTTTTTGCATACTTTGTAAGATTCCTGGTTCATAAGATGTTGCTTTTACGCTTTTCAAAAGGATGGGATTGTCGCTATTGACAATTGGATATTGTAGACGGTCACTTCATATGCAAAAACTTGGAATATTGCTGTCATGCCAGGGGTTATGGTATATACTTGTTCTGGCCTATCTTCTTGTGATGCGGAGTACTAGAATTTCATCAGCGTGTAGACAGGCCCATATCTCCAGAGCAGATCTTTCCAATTAATTACATTTAGAATATTGCATTTTTCATATTTTGCTAAAACCGGCTTTTTATATATACTGCTAGAAAAACTAAATCTTAGCGCCAGTCACAAAATGAAAGAAACAAATACATTTTTGAATCCTTTACGGGAAAGGGGGAGCCATTCATATTTTGTGCAGTTCTTAAAATGTTTTCACGTATATGTGGAAATGCATTTATACAGAACTTTTTATTGCGTCATGTCAATATAATGGAGAATAGGATAAACTATTTTCTTTACATCAAATTCCAGCTGGTTATTTTCAGATGCTTCACTCTTTGCATCTCATTTGTAGAGCAAGCCAGCATAATAATGAATGACAATTATGAACAAATAATGTTATGTTAAACAGACGCGCAAATTAACCTATTGTTATTACTACATTGTGACAAGGGAGGTCGTGGACCGGGAAACTTTATCCAAACACCTCTGCTGTCTCTAAGTCTTCAATAACCGACACCTGTTCTGGCTGGCATTCCTCGCCGTGGTCAACTCTATATCCGCGACCACCACTTCCATCCAAAGACAGAAATTACAAAAATCAATGCAAACTATCATTTAAGCCCCAAATAGATTGACAATGTTTTGACTTTTGTCTATTTTAATTGTTTATTTGTCATGCAGGGACCTTACAAATGTCGTACATACACTTTCTATGCAGGAACCATTTAAAGGTTGGACTTAACACTTTCTATACAGGGATCATTCAAAAGTCGGATTTACATTTTCTATGCAGGGACCATTCAAAAGTCGGACTTAAACGTTTGAATTCTTAGAAATGCCATCGGCACATTATAAATATATTAGTAACTTGTATTTGATACAGTTATCGTACGCCAGCTGTTCCCATTCTTTTCTGCCGCGAATTTATAAAAATAATTTGTCTGAGCCTCACGACCCCCTTTCCACATTTTGATATGTTTTGCCACCCTCCAAAACAATCATGGCGATTCCCCACGACCGTCAAGAACGTTCTCTTGACTTGGGGTTGGGAATCACTGGCGTTCGCAGATCAATCTTACACCTTCTGCAAAATGAAGGACGATTCAGTTTGGCTGGGTGAAGAATATTCCACTGCTTGTAAAGTTTTAGCTATGGATATCGGACATGATAAAGAAGTCATTGATACTTGCACATCTGTTGCAATACAGAAATAAGTTTTAAATGGTTAATGCAATATCTGACTCTAAAGCAATACAACCACAGGAAACAAATACAAGACGTAGGCAGGAAATATTTCATGAAAACGGCCAGCAACATGTAAGTGGAACCATACAAAGATTGAAGATTTATGCATAGTTATGTCTACAAGGAATTAGCAAATAATTAAAGACGCAATGGTTCTGAAGCACCAACTGAGCTTCATATCTCTTCATTCACCAGCTTCCAACATCAAAGAAGCAGCTTTTATGCAACTTCTGGAATATATTTAGAAGACATTAGCACACCAAGACCGCAACCGGTTTATCTCTTATCAATCAAGACGAAATTTAACTATATAACTGCTTAGTATGTGATTCACCACAAGGCAGCTAATAGACGCAAACGTTTTAGTAAGCGCTTTAATTTCAATCAACTTTGATACCCTTACAAAATTCGTCCTAGCAGCGTGCTGCTGACGTTCTGTTTGATACTCTGGTTTTGGCTGTACACATATGGATTACATGCTTTCAATCTTCAGTAAGCATTGTTTCATGTTTGAAAATGCGACGACTGTGAGAAAAGCTTAACTCTTTTTGACAGTGAATTGTATTGTATCGTGTGTATGAGCCATGTATTAAATATGAGTCACAGAATAAATCACGTGATGCATCTAAATAAACAAAAATAGTCTCCAAAACTATAAGCATTAAAATGCACGATTTATTATTGTTGCGCAATACCATATAGAGTTACATACAGCACAGAGATGTACATACATTCCACAGATTCATCACACATGTGTACGTATATCACACAGATGTAACTAGATCACATATCTTTATATGCATGTGACGTAGCTGTATTAACATCTCATGATGTAAAACTATATACATACATGTTATATTTACATATCTCACATATATTTCTATACAGCAAGCAGATCTACATTTAGTAGATAGTTTTACATATATCTCAGAAACCTTCATGTAGAAAAGCATAATTCTCATATAACTGGAAAGGACATCTAAAATACACAATGTCTCTATAGAGAGATCTTGCCTCAAAACACTTATCTCATGTGCGTTATGCCTTAGATCCCAAGTGCAGTATTGCGTATCAGCAGTCGCTACATTATAGAATGTTAAACTCTCAATCTCTGATTACAAAATAAAACTAATAAGAAAACAGGACTATTAGCGTACCATTCATTCATTAATCCAGCAATGATCTGACAGTATAGATGATGATGTGTGTAAACAGCGTGGGATTTTTTTTTTTTGGTCTTAACGCCTTTCGGTATTTTGTAAGTGCTGAAAAAGAGATGAAGATTTTTACAGAAAAGACTATACACTTATTAAACTGAGTAATGTATCGTATTTCTTTCTCATCCTATTAGTGTACACCTTTTTTACTATTCATTCATTAACCCATATAACACACACACACATACATACATACATGCATACATACATACATACATACATTACATTCATTACATACATTCATACATTCATACATACATACATACATATACATACATACATTCATACATACATACATACATACATACATACATACATACATACATTCATTACATACATTCATACATACATACATACATACATATACATACATACATACATATACATACATACATACATACATACATACATTACATTCATTACATTCATACATGCATACATACATACATTACATTCATTACATACATATACATACATACATACATACATATACATACATACATACATACATACATACATACATTACATTCATTACATTCATACATACATACATACATTACATTCATTACATACATATACATACATACATACATACATACATACATACATACATACATACATATACATACATACATACATACATACATACATACATACATACATTACATTCATTACATACATATACATACATACATACATATACATACATACATACATACATAGATTACATTCATTACATACATACATACATACATACATATACATACATACATATACATACATACATACATATGCATACATACAAATACATACATACATACATACATTACATTCATTACATACATATACATACATACAAAAAACATACATACTTCTACATACATACATACATACATACATACATATACATACATACATACATACATTACATTCATTACATACATTCATACATACATATACATACATACATATACATACATACATACATTACATTCATTACATACATATACATACATACATATACATACGTACATATACATACATACATACATTACATTCATTACATACATACATACATTCATACATTCATTCATACATGCATACATTACATTCATTACATACATATACATACATACATACATATACATGCATACATATACATACATACATACATACATACATACATACATACATTACATTCATTACATACATTCATACATACATATACATACATACATATACATACATACATACATTACATTCATTACATACATATACATACATGCATATACATACATACATACATTACATTCATTACATGCATACATATACATACATACATACATACATACATACATTACATTCATTACATACATATACATACATACATACATGCATACATGCATACATACATACATACATACATACTACATACATTATATTCATTACATACATATACATACATGCATGCATACATACATACATACATTACATTCATTACATACATATACATACATACATACATACATATACATACATACATACATTACATTCATTACATGCATACATATACATACATACATACATACATACATACATACATACATGCATACATACATACATACATACATACATTACATTCATTACATACATACATATACATATATACATACATACATATACATACATACATACATTACATTCTTTACATACATACATACATACATACATACATACATACATACATACATACATACATACATGGACAGAATGCGGAAGCTTTGTAAATTTGCTTTTATCTAAGGACCCTGTATATGAATCAATCACACTTTGAAATGGTTGATGTACCGCACTGGCCAATACTTAATACAATCTAACTACAAGTTATATGGAAAACAATCTTCTAAAACTGGATGAGCAAAATAATGATTTTGGATGTATTTTTTTCTATATTAAATTTATTTCCGACAAACATGAAAATCAGTGGTTTACGAATTTGAATTTGACGAATACATCTTGCTAGAATTATAACCCTCTATGTGTATCGCTGTTTAAAGGAAAGGTTTGTTATACTAGATGAATAACGAGACCATTGAACAAAGGAATCCACTGGCATATTCTCAGTTGATTATGTATTCTTTGTATTGATCGGTAATTATGACTGCAAGCTGTATCTCATATCCTTGCAAATTATCCTTCACGAGCTTTTGATGTCGGGCTAATCTGGCAATATGTATTCATAAGGTAGACATAAAAATTATCGGAGAGAAGCTCTACCCCTCGACTTTTATGTTTGATATGGCAAATCAGTTCTAATTACAAAACATTAAATATGGTTCCGCTGCGATATCGTAAGGCGAAGAAGTAGTTTTTGCTTTATCGTCCTTTCAGTATAATTCATTTTTAGAACAATGGTATTGTAAATGTTTATTTGGTGTACAAAATGTATAAATCACTGTTGATGATAGACGACCCAGAAATGAAGAACAGAACGTTATCTGAAAAGGGAAAAACACTGCCTATCGATTAACTGAATTTCTAATATATTTATCTAGCAAGGGAAAGCAAGCGAGACATATCAATATTGAAACGCTGACGGTGATGTCAGTGTCACGTCAGGTTTGAAGTTTGAGATGCTTCAATATAGTATGGCAACGATTTCCTATTACTTCCCAGGGGTTTCTTTTGCAGACCAAATACAAATTGCTCGGAATTTTGTTATTGTGCTTGTAACTTTTCACACAATTCTAAAATGCAATTTTTTTTTATTCGAAAGCAGATTTAAAAACGTTCTTTTTGCAGAATGTGGCATGGTCACGTCTGTAAATGTCAGGGTATTCTGCCGCAATAATTCAGTGATTTTGTAAAAACATATATATATATATATATATATATATATATATATATATATATATATATATATATATATATATATATATATATATATATATATATATATATATATATATATATGTATGTATATATATATATATGTATATATATATATATATATATATATATATATATATATATATATATATATATATATATATATATATATATATATATATATATATATATATATGTTTGTTGTATCAGCACCAAGAATATTAACATTGGAGCATAAAAACGTACGCTTATCCTTACCAATTTGCTGACACATCCTTGTTTTACCAGAGTAAAAGTATGTTGTTATGAGTATTTACTTACACTACGAATATCTATATGGATATTGCATTATATGTAGAATTGCTATAAACCATTGATAGGGTATGATTCTGTGAGTGGTGGAATACAAAAAGACAAGGCGCACGAATAGTGAATATAACAATATCGCAATTTCGCTTTTTTAACCTAATGTTTGATATTTCTTAATTTGTTTTCACATCACGAACACGTGGTTTCGTTTATATATATCTTAAAAGAAAACGTTTCATCACTACTAGATTTTCTGGAGATATTCAACTATCATGTTTTATCAGCATGCAGAACATGGACTCGGTTTCTTTTGCTATCTTAACATGACAACAAAAATATAACCTTGAGTAACCAAGGGATGATGAATTTGTTATTTGAAAAGTTGAATTCCCAAGAGATATGTAAGACTGGAATTGACAGTAGTTGTTATAGTAGTTGCTGATGTTGTTGGTGACGATGTTGCAGCAGCAATAATTATAGTAGATGATGTCATTGTTGTTGTGGAAGCAGACGTAGTACTACGACGACGTGAAATGTGAGGATGGAGAACGGGATAAGGCAAAACAGCGGAGAATAATAAATATGTAGGAAACAAAGGGTTTCATAATTTTAATTATCGATTGGTCTAAATGCTTACTGTTCTTGATTAGTTTTCCATGTTGATATATAAATGTCTCTTTTTATGACTTTCCTCGCAAATAATATAATCATGTAATGATTACGAAACCGATGATAACAAGTGAATCTGTAAATTAGCATAATAATAACTGGTAGAAACAAAACATTCCTTCCACCCACCCTATTTTAAGTTACCGTAAAAATAGTCACAACATGTCACGTGAATGAGCCTGTCCTTCAGTAGTAGATGTAATAAAAATATTGATGTGTCACAGGGTAAACAGCTTTAGTAACTGACGGTGAATATAAGTAGTTAAGTGGGATACATTAGCGTCAATGGGAATTAGCATTACAGAGACCCCTGGGACAGATTAGCGTCAAGGGAAATTTAACATGGAGAAAAATCGTGGGTCAGATTAGCGTCAAGGGAAATTAACATGGAGAAAAATCGTGGGACGGTTTAGCGTCAAAGGAATTTAAACAGGGTGGGACTTTATAGCGTCAAGGGAAATTGAACATGGGATTTTTTTTTTTTAAATTTTTTTTTTTTAAAAAAGGGTAGGCAATGGAAAGGCTATCTCTTTTCGAGAAATATGGCTGGCCCTGAAAAGGGCCTTTGGGTTTTCTTCTTCTTCTGCTTCTAATTTCTTCTTTTTCTCCACCAAGTTCTTATTTTATCTCCAACACTCTTTCTCTTCTTCTCTTTCTTTTTCTCCTGCTCTTCTTTCTTCTTCTTCTCTTCCTCCTCTTCTTTCTTCCTCTTCTCATTTTCTTCTTCTTTTTCAATCTTTTCGTTCCATTTGCTTATTCTTATTCTTTCCTCTTCATCCTCCTTCTCCTCCTTTATCTCTTTCATGACACCACTAATCTTGTCCTTTACCTTTTTTAAGTTATTAATTTCCATCTTTACACGATGGGGACTATAGGAATAATGGTCTTCAACCAGTCTTATTAACATCTGCTCCATCATTCCTAAGTTGTCTAAAACGTCTTGTAATGTTTGTATTTTGTCCATTTGGTTAGAAGCCATCTTCTTTTTTTATTCTTTGCAGAATGGTTTGAACGACGAATACTGTGGGTTCTTATACTTAAAGCGCGTACGTGAAGGAAAACATCCCCCTAAAACGTAAAATTGATCTTACCTAGATCATGACCAAACAACGCGCGAACGTGAAGGAAAACATCCCCCTACTTTTTCATTTCATATAATAAAACCCAAACTATACTTTCTCATTTCATATAATAAAAACCCAAACTATACTCTCCACATACGCTAAGAAACAATAAACAAAATCCATAATCTACTATCCACACAATCTTACGTGAGCGCTTACAAAACCCAAACTATACTCTTCACATACGCTAAGAACAATAAACAAATCCATAATCTACTATTCACACAATCGTACGTGAGCGGGTAAAAACACAAGCACACAAACACAAACACATACGCTAAGAAACAATAAACAAATCCATAATCTACTATCCACACAATCGTACGTGAGCGGGTACAAACACAAACACACAAACACAAACACACAAACACATACCCTCACACTATCTTAAAAAAGAGTTAGTGTTTATATTCACACTACTCTACCTACACATTGGCAAATTGATGGTTATTTCTTTTCTAGAGTATTGGGTAGCCCTGAAAAGGGCTGTTTTTTTGGAACTTCATGGACACCTGGTTAATGGTGGCACCTTCCAGGCCTGGCGCCACATACACATCTTATCCCCCAGTTACTTTTTACTTTTTTGGGGGAGAGAGCAGAGGCAGGATATGTCGCTTCAGAATCCCAATTTTCGCTCTCTGGGATTCTGAAATTTATTCTTCTTCTCTTCTTTTCCTTCTCCTCCTCCTCTTCTTTGTTTCTTCTCTCCTCCTCTTTGTATCTTCTTTCCTCTTCTTCTTTATACCTTCTCTCCTCCTCTTCTTTTTTTCTTCTTTCCTCCTCCTCTCTTATCCTTCCCTCCTCCACAATGGCTTCCGCGGCCAGTTCATTCAACAGGCGCCTGGCATATTCCAGATGCACATGAAGTTCCAACAGTTTAGACAGTCTCGTGTTCATTTTTGGTGTTGATCAATCAACAAGGGTAGCTAGACTGCCCAGCGAGTTTCAATTTATAGTGAAAGCGTGGACGTGAAGGAAAACATCCCCCTAAAAAAACATAAAATTGATGTTACCTACATCATGACCAAAAACAACAACGCGCGGACCTAAAAGAAACACTCACTCACTTTTTTATGCTACCCATCACTATTTTAAAATTTTTTATAAATCACTTCATTAGACTATCCACATACGCAAAGCAATCCAATCTAACTCCAAATATACACCTCAAACACCAAAAAAACATGATTTTAATCCACTATTCATACCAACTTACTTAAGCACTTACTAACACACAAACACATACCCTCACATTTTTTAAAAAAGAGTTAGTGTTTATTTTCACACTACTCTACCTACACACATTGGCAAATCGATCGTTATTTCTTTTCTAGAGTATTGGGGTAGCCCTGAAAAGGGCTGTTTTTTTGTTTGCTATGGCATTCTTTTTTTAGTTTCTAAGAATGCGATGTCCTCTGAGGATAGACTTTCTGGCGATAGGTCTGCTTCTTCGGAAAGAAAAGAAGAACTCTTTGGTGTCGATACGTCAATCGACAAAGCCTCTGTCAGGTTCAGGTTGCTGCTGCTGCTGCTCTTGTTGTTGTTGTTGCTGCTGTCTCTGAAGTCTGTACTTCTCTGTCCATTCTTCTTTTTCGCTGTTCATTTCTTCTCTGAAGAGCTCTTCTATCAGGTCTTCAGTGATTTTTAACATTCTCACATTCTCTATTTCTTCTGGCTTCGGTATCAGACTGTGTCTGACCCTATGCAAATTCACGTAGGCTTCGTTGAGTTTAGCTAGTTTGGAGCACATCTTCTTAGGAGGATGAGTCGACAATGGATGGTTAGACTGGAAACAACCCGGTTCTTAAAGTTAAAGCGCGGACGTGAAGGAAAACATCCCCCACACGGTTTTTGAGTCGCAACGTTTAGTGAGTGTCATGAGAGGGATAGTAAGAAATGAAAGAGCATCAATCCAACATTCTTATAGCTAAACAAAAGACAAAGGCATTTTTTTTCAAAACACAACAATTTTTATTCAAAAATCATTTAACACTAAACAACAACTCTAACATTTTTAACAATAATCCAACAATATAACATCAAACAATTTTTTCAAAACACAACATTTTTTATTCAAAAATCACTTAACACTAAACAACAACTCTAACATTTTTTAACAACAATGCAACACTAAAAGTTTCTCCACTAGGTAAAGAGGGATAACAGTCTTCCATGGTTTCTAGTAATCTAGGATGACTTCTCTCAAACTGTTGATTTCTATGGTATTATCGAATTCTGCATACAGGATGACGTTCACCGTTTCATCAGGGTCTCGGTCTTTAAAGTGAATTTCCACACGAATCTGGCCGGATTTTATAGGGTGGAAATGTCCCTCGTCGCTGCCTTGGTCTGGAGTGAAATCGAAAGCCCACAAAGCGTAGCCTCCTGCATAATCCTCGTACGTAATACCGTGACTGGTATTGGTTCCTAACTGTCTGGTGGCTTCGTACAGGGACAAGTACGATCTCAAGTAATTCTTCTTGGTAAAGTCAGGTTCGAAAGGTCGGGTACACAAGGTCTTGCCATCGCGACTGACTTCGATTTTTGACACGCCAAAGTGTTGAAAGTAGAAAGGATTTTTTTCGGCAGCTCCGTTGAAGGCTGTATTCTTGACGATACCAACGATCAAACGTTTGGGTAACTGTCCTTGGAACAGATGATCTTCGATCATGGATCGCTGTCCCTTGGGAATGGTGAAGGTTTTCACTTCCACGCGTCGTATGGGATACTTGGCAGTCGTTCTGCTCAACGTCTGACTGATGTCGTTTCCCACTTTAGGTAACACTTCCACACGGCGTACGTAGAGTCTGGCTTCTAGGATTTTGGTTTTGTAACCGTCACTATCAGCCATCAAATGGAAAGCGGCACTGCTACGATTCAGTCTCAGGCGGACATCCACCCCGTTCAGCAAATACTTTTCTTGCAACCACATGTCCAAATGCAAACGATCCATCAGTTCTAAACTTGTGTCGGCTCCCGTGATTCTCTTTCTTCGTTCTACAAATCCATCATTGTTGTCTTTCTTTTCATCAGTTTCCAATATTTCAAACTTGGTAGGTTCGTCAGCTTCCCATACCACACAGGCATTGAGATGAGTGTTCTTGGCATCTATTCCGTACGTCAAGAGATTTTCCAGGTAGGCACGATAAGGGTAAGTATCCATGCTGCTACTGACCAGTTTGTTATTCAAGTACAAGTCCACTCCACTGAACAAGGAATGCATGAAATTGTTGACGGGAGCTACTGCTTCATCGTCTATAGCACCTCCAGTCTTATCTAGAATTTTGACTTTCAGGTACAAGTAACTGCTATTCAGATCGATGTAATCTTCGGGCTGTCCTTTGATTTCAAACTCGATGGGAGCGGAATCGGTCAGTGAGGAGACGGGGTGAAATTCCACCCACTGGGATTCTTGCATCGTCATCATCGTGGGGGGCATGGCAAACAGATCCAGTTCCGTCTTGGAACAAGCGCAAGATTCTCGGTGCATCATTTTTTTGTCTCTTTTTTCTCAATAATCGAAAACGTCTAAGTCTCGAACGGTTCTTCTTTTCTTGGCCTTTCTCGCTTGAAGTCTGGTGAAAGGGTGTTTTCTTCGTCGTCTCTTTCTGCCTTGTCCTTGCTGAATGCCTGACTCGGTAGCGTGCAGGGCATTTATAGGTGTTTCTCGTTGGCCTAAAATGTCTTTGCCCGTTTGCAGCAAGACATTTTTGCCTGCCCTCATGAAGGCTTCTTTAGGGTTTTGTTTGTCGATGATGACATTTTGGAGAAATTCTTTGCCTTGCGTCAGTGCCGCATCTTTCAAGGCGTGCAATCCGCGTGTCACCATCGGTTTCAACACCGGGGCCACCGAACGAAAGACCGATTTTAACATGTCTCCTAAACCGTGTCCTCGCTGTCGAGCAACCCCTCGGTACACTGGATACATGACTTACTTACGAGTCGTGAGAGAACCGTTTTCGAAAATGGAGTTTCACCGTGACTTTTCCTTTGGTGAATGGAATATTTTGTCCCAGATCTCCTTTTATAGCAATGTTGACCGTGTCCAAATACGACTTACTGACAGGCAAATAGTGAGGATGTACAAATTCGCGGTGGACGTGGTAAGTGTTTCCACCTTCCTCGTCAGCGTCCGTGGCAGAATCCACTTTGAAAGGAATGACACGCAGTAACGGTACGGAGGTGTGTCCCACCACGTTGTACTCCACCACATCGGAATACACAAACATCAAATTCAGTCCTTGGTTCAGTTCTACCGGGGCACGAAATAACTTGCTAAAAGACTCGTTGTCGTAAACGATGGGTAATTCATTTTTCTTGAGCATGGTCTTTCTCATGTCCATGTCTCCGCCCAACATGTCAAACAATTCAGGACAAAATAAAATGGACAGGATTTTACTTCGTTCAAATTTCATCAAGAAGCGACGAGCTGCTTTGTGGTACTCCATGGTGACACTTTTGTTGACATGCTCCAAAGCTTTCAGAAACACGACATTAAACCTGGAGGTTATGGTGCTGACCAAATGTTGACCACTAAAATAATAGCCTGGGGGAATGAACAAGTGATAGGTGGTGTACTTTTGTGTACGGGTTTTCTTGTCATATTTGACATTGCTATCCATCCACTGTTGCAATTGTTCGTCATGAACTTCCACATCAAAAAAATTTTGATTGGGAAGGACATTGAGGACTTGGGTCGGGTGAATCATTTCTACTAAAGCCACTTCCCAATGGGCTTCGTGATCTAAGGGGATGGCTTGAGGTAATTTGGCCGTGTAACAGCACAACGTGTTCTTGGGAAACACCTCCATGGAACTGTCACTGGGTAAAGTTAAGTAAAATTGGTTTTGGTGACTCATAATTCCAGAGTTCTGTGGCTGTCCGAGGGGTTAGTGGACGTCAGAGGCGTGTCTCCGCCCAAAATGGGGTTCTGGTTGTGATTGAAGTGGTGACTGGCACTGGACACAAGGTTCCCGGGGTTCCCGTTCGAGGTGAATTTCAGGGAGGGATTAGGAAGCAGGTAACCGATGCAACTGCTCAATAAAATGGTCCACAATTGTTTGTCTCCTTGTTGCAAACTCAAATTGGCGATGGCTGCCCCGATGACACAATACACCACGAAGATTTGGCAGAAAAAGACGATTTGCGTTTTAGGCACACGTTCTCCACACCACACCCACAAGGGTTGTTTTTGTAAATCTTGCACAGAAGAACTAGGTGAAGGAGGAGTGGTCGACGTAGCTGCGTCTGCTGTGTGAAAGGGCATGATGGTCACTTCTTTTTATAGTCGATGACTTGCGAAGCGTCGATCCAAGAATCAAAACTGGGTGGATATCCTTTCCAACGTACTTTGACTTCTTTGACACGTCGTTTGCCCACTTTACGGGTTCTGCGTTCGAGAATGCTTTCGATGTCGTACACGTCGTCTTCTTTTTTGGTCACACGTTGTAACTCGGGCAAATAAAACGTTCCTTTGAGCACTTCTCCGTTCATGTCTTCCAATTTATAGACGGCAGGATGACGACCATGCACTCGTCCAGTGACGCGAAACAATTCGGTCGTCCAGTTAGGTAAGTAACCTTTGTCGAAAGTGCGTTTGGTTTTGCCAATGCGCACCCAATCTCCTACGGCCAACTCTCCACTTTTCTTGGGGACAGCCCTCGTCGGGGACGTACCAAACAGACGCTCAAACACCAGCACTTCGTTGTCGGGAGTCACGTCTTGCGGGGCACGTCCGATGCTTCGATGGTAAGATTGGTTGTACGCTTGCACCAGGTGCTGTAAGATGTCGATGTACTTCAGAGTGTGGTGATGCGTAAAATATTTCCACATGCGTTCTTTCAAAGTGCGTTGAAAACGTTCCACGATGCTGGCTTTGGTTTCGGGATTCTCGGTGGTAAAAAAATGAATGTCACGTTTCTTTAATTCTTTTTGGAAAGCTTGGTTCAGAAATTCGGTGCCTTTGTCCGTTTGCCATCGAAGAGGGTGACGACCGCTTTGTTTCAACACCCGTTGCAGGGCTCGCACTAACTCGCTGCTCGATTTGGAAGTCAAGGGTACGACCCAAGCAAATTTGGAAAAGACATCGATGACACAAAACAAATATTTGTAGCCACGATTGTAGCTGGCTAAATGAGAGACATCGGCTAAATCGGCTTGCCATTGATGATCGATGCCTTCCACTCGGGTGCGACTTCTGGCAAACTTGCGTCGAATGGGTTTGTGTAAAGTGTAGGTAGCTTGTCCTTGTAACCATCGTTGCACTTGAGGTAAACGGAGACTTTTCAGTCGCGTTTTGGCAGCACGATACAATTTTTGAACTCCTGCGTAACCTGCAGGATGGGAGGGATCGTAGTAAATGCTGGCTAAGACTTTTTCCATTTTTATTTTTTGTGTTAATAAGACACCCACTCTTGGAGGATGCTACTCTTTTTCTCTTGGGGTATTTTCTTGGATTGCAATGCTTTGCGTGTGCGGCCAGCAATAGGTGTCGAAGAGGAGAAGGATGTCTGAGCGGGGGATATCGGTTCTTGTTTCACTTCTGTCTTCACTTCTGTCTTCACTTTCTTTTTCTCTTGTGAGGAAGAAGGGGTGGCCATCATCTTTTTAATCCATCCAATTCTGGAGGTAGGTGGTGTTGTTAACTTGCGTACTTTTTCTGGTGGAGTTTGAAACCCTTCCTCTTCTTCTCCTTTTTCTGTCTTGGTCACGGGTACTGGTGGTGCTGGTACTGGTACTGGTACTGGTGATGGTGCTGGACTTTTCATCAAGGTCTAAAAATCTTTCAGAGTGGGTAGAGCTGTTTCGTCTAAAGCTTTCTGGTGAAATAGTTGCAGTCGTTGCAAGAGTTGACCGTACTTTTGCGATTTTTCTGTTTCGGACAAATCTTGGCGATCCATCAAGGACTGCAATTCGTGTTGTAACTGGGACATCTCGCTCAAATGGGGATTGGGAGGTAAATGCGGGGTGTGTTGTTCTTGCCACCGATGGTATTCCATCCATCGTTTGTAAGGCACTAAAGCTAGTTTTCGTCCTTCCATGGGGTTGTCAGGGGTCGATTCTGAGATCTTGGAACTTCCGAGGCCTTTTTATCTTGCTCCCACCAGTCCTCCCAACATGGTTCCCAAGACTCCTTTCAGTATGGGGCCTAACAAGAGAGGTAAAATACCTCCACGTTGCACTAACATCTTCTTTTTTTGACGAATGGGAATTTTCTTTTGAACCATTTGGCGAAGAACGTGACGATGTTTGCCTAAGCATTGTTTCTGGTGTTTGGACAAAGGGATCGTGCCTTTCAAAACGTTCAAACAACATTCGCACACGGTATCGATGACCTCTTTGGAGGCTGTTTGAATGAGTTTTTTTCGTAGGGGTGGAGAAGCTTTTGACAGAACAGATAACATGTCCCCATTTTTGGCTAAACGTGGTGGCAGTTCTTTCCTTTTCTTTCCTTGGGGTTTTCTGGAGGGTGACATCTTTGAGTCTTCAGGAGCACCAAAAAACACTGATACCCGACTTGGTCACAGGCCTTTTTTATACTGGAACGCGTCGCCACTGATTGTCTTTACGTCGTATTAGTTTGAGGACAGGCATGACACGTCGTGCAGGGGTACGTAACGGACTAAATCGAGCCAGTTCTTGCTTGGACAAATCCAGTAAACTTTGTAACATGCCCGATCTTTCTTGAACTTTGATTTTGGGAGAAGGTACTTTGTGAGCAGCAGCCACTGCCACTAAATTGGAAGGTCCTGCCACTGGGGAAGTTCTTTTGGGGGTCATCAACGGAGAAGTTCTTGGTGTGATCAACGTCTCCAAGTACTCTTCAGTTCTGGGTGTCATTAACGGAGAAGTGGACAAACGTGAAGCTGCCGGAGACGCAGTCACCGCCGTGGCAGGTCGTGGTTTGCGAGTGTAAGGTTGCGTCCTGGCCGAGGTGCCTCTCTTGCGACTAGTTTTCTGTGGACTTTTCTTTTCCTGGGGGCTTCTTTTCTTTTTCCGGGGTGGTGGTGGTGTCTGGTCAGAGGAGGGTCCTGCCACTGGAGAAGTTCTCCTTGGGGACCTGGTCTTTTTCTTCTTGGGGCTTCGTTGGACTTTTGTCTTGGGTATAACTTTGGGGGCATTAGGATCCCATCTTAAGAGTGAGCGAATGATGACCCCTCCTAGAGTACCGCTCCCTCCAGGTTTCAAAATGATTTGTTTTTTGGTTTGAGTGTCGATGCGGGGATCGGCCAGTTGGACCAAAGCGACTTTGTTTCGATCGAAAAAGCGTTTGGTTTGATGAGGAATCTGAATGATTCCTTGGAGTAATTGACGTGCCGTCACCGTGAACCATCGTAAGACTTCTTTGAGACTAGCTTCTAAGACACGAGCTCGTGTTTGTGGATTTTTTTCTTGACTGATGCCATACAAGGCACGAATCAATTTGACGGGAAGATGCGACTGAAGGGACGTCATGTTCGCACTGTGTGAGACAGACGAAAAAGGGTCTGAGGTTTTTATAGATTTTTTTATGGGGAGTGAAATGAAGTCGAGGACGGAGACGTGTACAGGACAGGCCCTCCGTCTTGGCACCAGTGGTGAAACAAGTGGGTACGAAATCGCAAATCCTCGGGAGTCGTAGGTTTCAAATCGACGAGTAAATAGGCGTGTGGCGTTTGAGTGGCATCGTCGTACGCCTGAGTCAGCCAAGGCGTTCCTAACTGTTTGGCTAAGACTTGCACTTGCGATTTATCTCGAGGGCTTTTAAACAAGACCACGTAATGCGCATTGAGACTGATGGTGCGATGGGCTTTACTTTGTTGAAACAAATTTTGGGTGATGTAAACGACACTGGCATTACGGTGATGCCCTTTGCGCGTGAACCACAGTTTAATTTCTTCTTCGTCTTCTCCTAACATGTCGTCGAAAATGACCAAATGGGTTTGACGGGAGTCAGAGACGATGCCGTCGTCTTCTTTAGGAATGCCTTCCACAAACACGATGGAATCGCCTTGACTTTCTCGCAAGAGGCTGTACGCCGATTGCCACTCTTTGTAACACCACACGATCCGTTGAGGGGGCCGATCGATCAAATGATGTTTATGTTCGATCAAACGTTTGACGAATTCGGTTTTGCCAGAACAGCTAGGTCCAGCAATGAGCATGTTAAAGGGATGGCGAAGATACAAAGCCTCCCAACTGGCACGATCTAAGTGTTCGTCGATGACTTTGACAGTAGAGGAAGAGGGAGCAGAGACAGTAGAGGTAGCCATGGTGTGAGGAATGTCACTTGTGACACGAAAAAACAAACAAGACAAGAGTTTATATACTTTTTCAGAACACGTTTATTGAATATTTTTTTCAAACATGAATACGAAAGACAAAAATACATAAAATCCAAAGGCTTAAGTACAAGAATAAAAGGCACATGAACGTGGAATAAAAAACAAGTGTCTGTACAACAACCACATGTTTTGGGTAAAGTTCTAACCAGTTCTATAGTAGGGGTAAGGTCACACAAGTGTCCTCCCGAAAGGGTCTTTCAGGCCTGTCCACGACAGTCCTGTCCTGGGTGACGGGTTCTTCTGGCACCGTCACTAACACAGGTTGAAAAGTAACTTTTTTCCTTGAATAACTCTCGTGGATACTGGGTCACCTCTTGTGTCCAAGCCTCAAAACCCTGGTCTCGGTGATGTCCAACATTTGACTCCTAACCAATCTGGTTTCTTCTTCGTCAACGACATGGTAAGTTACTTCAATGAACAATGAACTATTGGTCTTGGACGTTGTCCCTTTTTATATGCTGACCAATATCGATGTGACCGTACGGCAACGTAAAGTGATTGGGAAGTCTCACTCGCTTCTGGTACACGATTTGATAGATTTTTTCCAGGGGCCGACTGACGATGTGGTGAGTGGGTAAACGTACAATCTTGTTCGGTTGATAAGTGGTCACTTTAAAGTTTCCATCCTCTCCCGATTGCAAGGCTTCTTTCAATACCCCAAAGTTGACCACTCGACTGGTACGATGATTCAGAGTCAGTCCTTTCACTTTGCACGTCGTGTGCACTTCTCCTTGTTTGTCCCGGTATTCGTAGCCGTAATTTTTGGGACCACCACTGACGAAACTTAGAATCTTGTCGTCGGGATGCTCGTCTGTCCAGGCTCCTAAACGGTCTCCTTCGATGTCAGGGTGCTGTTGAATCGGGTGATGGATGTAAATGCAACTGTCCGTGTCAAAGTACAGGACGCGTTCTTCTAACAGTTCTAAAGCTTCGTACAATTTTAAGCGAGCATGAGCTGTCACGTAAGCCGCAATGATGACATTTCCAAAAGGGTCGTCTTGTACAAAGTCCAGATCTTCTTCGTAATTGACCAAGATCAAATCCTCTCGAACGACGTCCACGTGTTTCATGTATTTGGTTTTGTCGTGAATCATCTGGAAGTAGCGGGAAGGTTCTGTCAAATATTCCGTCTTGGGTAAACACGGTCGTTGTGCCATTTTACCCCACAAGCAATTTAACATCACTTTGGCAAACGATCGCCTGCCTTCGTTTTTTTCGATGTGGTCTAAAGAGATGCCTTCTTGTTCGTAGTATTTCTCTTTGAATTGTATTTGGTCTTCGGGAGTGTGACAACAGGAAGGATAGCCGCTGGCTTCTTGTTTCAGTTTCAAAAAGGCATCCACGTAGTCGGCGAAAATGCCTTTCTGAGTAGGGTCACCCTTGTGGTACTGTTGTGTCTTGGGAAAGTGGCAAATTTCGTACACTTCTAACAGTTGGTATCCCATGTCCAGAGCTTTGAACAATTCCACGCTGACCCAGGTTCCCGTCAAGGCACGTTCTTCCTGGCTGTGATGGCAAGGTTGGTCCTGGTTGCACGTTTCGGCACAAGTACGGCACAAGGGAAACATCAGTTTGCCTTGACAATGGTGAGGTAAGACGGGATGGTATAGGTTCGTGGGAGGCAAAACTTTGCACTTGATCAAGCCTTCGTATTGTCGAATGTTTTTCAGGTCGATGTGTTCCGTCAACAATTGCGGGTGCCCTACAGGAAAGCGACAATATTTGCACACGTAGGGATACAACGAACACACGTCCAAGTATTTGATTTCTTCTCCTTTCTCTTCGTCGGCTTGGTACAGCAAACAGGTGGCATTGGTCCTTCCACCGTACAAACTATCCCTCGGGTTCAGCGGGTCCATGAACTGGTAACTTTCCACGAGGCGTTTAAACTCGGGATCGGTTTTCATACGGTGATCGTACTCGTGTTCCCACATTTCCACCACTTGGTATCCTTCCTGTTCTAACTTTAGGCGTCGCTGACAAGTGTCCTGGTACAGGTCTTCCATGGTCCGTTGTAAAAACTGATTTTTAGTGTCACGGTCAGGGTAGCAGACGGGACATCCGTGAAATAAGCAACCGTTAAACTCGTACACGATCTTGGGGTTTTCTAAGTCCCAGCCATCGACCGAATACGTTCCGATGGTCTTTTCGCCTCCTCCGTTGCGGGCATGCTGAATCCACTTGTCTTCCTTGTCGCACAAGTAATGTAACCAACGTAGGGCTTTGACCGAGTATTGACGTTTGACATAGTGGGTTGTTTGAGGACTGATGACAGCCACGGTGTTTTCAGGCATGAATCGTTGGCGGTACACTAAGGAACACGCTTTGGCAATGGTGCAAGCTTCTTTCAAAGGATCGACCCCTCCGTGTTCCATGAACAGTTCTCGAAATTTTCCACAGCAACGTTGTAAAATGTCCACGTCGGAACGACAATACTTTAACATTTCTTCCTGAAAGTCGAAAGGGTCAGAGGCGTGAGCCTGGTACCAAGCGTAGAAAGCTTCTCGTTGTTCGGTACGCATGTTGTCGGGGTCGTAATAGTGAGCCTCAGGCAAATGGGGTAGAACGGCGTGTTGATTGGCTTCCGTATTGAAAAAGTGTGGAAAGTACCCTTTAGCCATTTCTGTCATTCCAAACGTTATAGGCATTCGGCTCAAAGGCATGGCCAAATAGCTCATCGAATCTTTAAACTGTACTTGTCCCACTTGCATGAAAATGATTTTGGCTCCATTCAAAATCACTTTAGGACGTTCTGTGCCTTGTTCCGTATAGTATCTGAGAAGAAACTGTCCATCGTATCCGGAGAAATTGTGAGCCATCACCGTGGCATGACGATGACAATCTCCGTAAAGTTCGATGTCCTCTTGGTTCCACGTCTTGTCGATGGGGTCTAAGACCCATTGGGCAAAATCGGCTAACGTGTTTGGTCCCCGAAAGATTTTTTCACGTCCTCCAGGAATCTTGCTGCAGTGAGGGCAATGACTGAAGATAGGTTCTTGAATGCACTTCTCGCACGCTCGATGAGCCACGCAGAAATTAGGGATGTGAATGCCGGTCTCTTGCATGCATTCGAAATCGAAAAAGATGAAATTGCCTTTCTTCTTGTGACCGTCCTCTTTCTCTGGTGGGGGTTGGTATTTTTGCACGTAACATTGGTGTTCCAAGTCCACGATGTGGTGACAAATGTGACATTTTTTCTTTCCTCGACATACGTGTGCCTTGGCATTGTTGGTAAGTATGCCTTGTCCACACGTAGGGCACAATCTCAGGAGTTGACAAGCACATTTCTTCTGTGAACCTTGTGTTTTCAAATGTTGTTGGTAACAGGTAGGACTGACAAACGTGCGCAAACAAGTCGAACAAGGCACTGGTTCTTCGCTCAGACAGGGTGGAGAGGCCAAACATCCTGGGCATTTCATTCCACAATGCTTGTGTTGCTCTCGATTGTTATAACCATAGTCACATTTCTCACAATAATAACCGTATCCAAGGAATCCAGTGATACTGGTAATGGCATCGAAATGATCATCGTGATGATAGACATGAATGTATTTTCCGTCCTTAAAATCTTGGCCTCGAAACAACAGAGTTCCACGCATTTCTTGAGGGTGCACTTTCAAGGTGTAGCGTGGAGCTAGGGCATCTTGCAATTTTTGCATCTCAGGAATGCCACAGGGTGTGTCTTTGGACAGTCCGGCTTGTTGCAACAGGAGTTCTGCTTCATTTCGTTGTTTGGCTCGGTCGGATTGTTGAATAGTTTTCCAGGTTCTTTTCCATTCTACCGTGTCGTTCTTGTTGGCATAGGTTCGTCCCACCACGATGGCACGGGCTAAACACATTTGGTCCTGAGGGTTGTTAATTCGGACGAGACTCTTTTTGGTGTTGCGAAGGTCGTCCACCAATAACATCTTTTTGCGTCCTGTCCCTTGAGGAAGAGAGACTTGGGCCATTTTCAGTGTGGCTTTAAAATCGGTGATGTCAAACTGGTCATTAGATTGTTGTACGTGTTGAATCTTGTCCATGATTTTGGAAGGGGTTAGTTCTGCAGGTCTGCTAAACTCGATCCAAACAGGGGATTTCAAACCGTCGTGATCTATGGATAGTGTCAAGCGATCGGCTTCTTTGGGTTGACATTGTCGCTTGAGTGCGGTGAGCAAAGAATCCCACATCTCAGTGATAAACCCTTCTGCTTTCTCCAAGGGTACGTCGGCCTTGAAATCTTTAAACTTCACCGTGTAGGTGTAAGCCGTGGTTCTAAATTTTCTAGAGGAGCGCTTTTCCGTCTCTCGAATGGAATAGTATTTTTCAGGGTTGACTAAGGGTGGTGAACTTGGTTTAGAGGTTTCAAATTCTGGTTCACTCATGTCCTCTTCAAAATCACTGGCATGAATTTGTGCCAAGATTTCAGCCCTGGTACGAGGCGATAGATCACGTTTCTGCCTCTTACTTTCTTCTTCTTCTTCTTCTTTCTTCTCGAATGAATGGGATCGTTTCATCTTGAGTGCAAAACGTCAAATGACTCAAGTTTAAACACCATAGACTAATTTATAGTCTTGGCAAACCAGCGTATATAAAAAGGGTGTGTGTCTTGTCCTTTCACTATTCATTTCACTCTCAAGCCGAGCACAACGATGGAAGAGACTACCCAGATGGAACGTTTCGTCAGAGGGGTCATTAGAAAATTCTCTTCAGACCAGCCTACGGACTACTCTCCTTCCTTTCGAGATAAAAGTCAAGATACTTGTTATATCTGTCAGAAGAAAGGGCATTGGTCTTCAGAGTGTCCAGACCGTCAAAAAAGAAAAAAAAACAGGGGCTAAAAAAGACAAAAGTCAAGATACCTGTTATTATTGTAAAGAAAAAGGACATTGGTCTCCAGATTACCCAAAAAAGAAACAAGAGGAGTCAGAAGAAAAGAAGGATTCTTCAGAAGAAGAGAGGGATTCTTCGGAAGAAGAGAGGGATTCTTCAGAGGAAGAAGAGGAAGAAAGAAGACAATTCCATTTAAAAGAGGCAAAGAAACAGGAGAAGAAAAGAAGAAGGGAAGAAAATGAGGAAAAAACGGTGAAGAAATTCAAAAAACAGAGAGACTAAACAAGGAGAAAGAAGAAGTCAATGAACTTTTAATTAAAGTGTTCTGTGGTGAATTGTGAATTGGATTGTAAAAAATGGATAAAAGAATACATGAATGATATAAGATAAGTGTCTTTGAGTTTTGATTTTAAAATAAGAAGCTAAACTCAAGCACTCATACACAGACACGTACTATAAGGGTAAAATGGGTGGGGTTTATTTTTGAGTTATTGGCAAATTGAAATTGTATTTCTTTTCGAGAAATGTGGGTGGCCCTGAAAAGGGCCTTTTTATTTTGGTGTAGGGGTGAGTTTAACCAATCAACTTTAACTGCCTTAAGCCTTTGCCACGGCCAAGGCCTACTTCTGATGATTGGGTTGAAATCACTAAGGGTGGTACGACAGGCTTAGTCACAGGGTTGGCGTGTTTAGCTCGGGAAGGTCGTATTCTCTTCGGTCGTGATAAAGAAGTCTGATACATTTGTTTCAGACTTCTTAACTCCGCTAAAATGTCCAACAGTACCGTAGCCGTTTGATTTTCACCCTCTTGTTTCTTTGCTGCTACTTCTTCTTGCTGTTGTTGCTGTTGTTTTTTTCTTACCTCTTCTTGTTGCTGTTGCTGTTGCTGTAGGAGAAAAGCTTGTTCCGCTTCCTTTTGTCGTTGCATAAATTTCTCCAATTCTTCTTTCTGTCTCTGTCTAAAATTCTCCACTTGCGGTAATGAAGAAGGTAACGAAGGTTCCGGAACAAATTCTTGCGAGGTAAGAAAATCCACAAAATCCCAATGTACCTCTTCTGAAAGTAAGTCCGGGTTCCCTTGGGCAGTCTCCCCTGCTGGTGCACCCCAATGGATCGTTTTCTGAGTTTCCGTCATGTTGAATCACTGTCGCATAGATTGACTGCACACAAGCGCTAGCGAATCTATATAGACCAACTGACGTCACAGACTACTCTCTTCGGATTGGATGCGGGCTGACTGAATTTTGTAACGCGTGTTTGGATTGGTGAATGAATTCAATCCGTTTCAATCCTGCCTCTACCTATAAATAAGCGCAGTTCAGTGCATTGATTCACTTGTTCTCGTCGCTTGAAGATGTGGACCGATGTGCAATCTTCTACGCTTGTGTCTTCCATGATGTTCCGGACGGACATACCCATGTATGTCCGATCCAAGTGGACCGTTGTCCACAGGACAAACACCAGTCTGTGGATACGTAGGATCTACGTAGAAAGACAAGGATGCCTGAAAAGAGTGCTGATTTACGGACCAACAGTGAGACGTAGTCTAAGGACAAGAAGAAGACCAATGCGGTGCCCTTTATGTTAATGAATACATTAACATAAACCCAAAGGCCCTTTTCAGGGCCAGCCATATTTCTCGAAAAGAGATAGCCTTTCCATTGCCTACCCCTTTTTAAAAAAAAAAAAAAATTAAAAAAAAAAATCCCATGTTCAATTTCCCTTGACGCTATAAAGTCCCACCCTGTTTAAATTCCTTTGACGCTAAACCGTCCCACGATTTTTCTCCATGCTAATTTCCCTTGACGCTAATCTGACCCACGATTTTTCTCCATGTTAAATTTCCCTTGACGCTAATCTGTCCCAGGGGTCTCTGTAATGCTAATTCCCATTGACGCTAATGTATCCCACTTAACTACTAATATATTTGCACGTGGTCTTAGCTGATAATCTTCATTTGGCCCCCTTATGAACCGGAAATGACTTGTTAATCACAAGAAAGTCAAATGTTACATTTATTTCTAGTTGTCACGCACGTGATAAAAGATGACAATATTCTATACGAAGCGAAACAATTAAGTACCATGATTATGGCGGGTATTAAAATGCCTCGCTACTTTGGTAAACTAGACTGTTTTGGTTATTGCAAATATTCCAATGTTGGCACTAGCTTGTTTTAGGCAGTACCCCGCTTTCAATAAGGGACAGACTGCTCTGTACCTTGCTATCGTCAAGGCTGCCCTGTCCAATCTTAAATCTCCAGAGGTTTTATGCATGACATACACAGACATTCTATATGCGTATTGGAGGATCATGATTGCATCATTTATTATTGTTAAATGCAACAGCGGAGTGAAACTATATATTTTTGTAGTGAGGTTATCGCCACAAGAGACCGGATCGAGCTCCAAATACCCTGACCGGCAACCAGAACCCTTTACCCTGACTAGCAGGTCTGCGAACAATAATGGCAATCCATGAGACTATGTTTAGCCAGCTGATAAAACTTATTTGTTCATTACCTGGAAATTCATATGTAGAACAAAAACTACTTACAACAAAGCATTTCACCTGATGGATCATGCTATAATATAGTGCTTTCCTTTTTCAGTCATCGCGTATAAAACACCAGGCTAATTGCTCGATTGCTTTGTAGAACATTTACGGTTTCAGCTTATTGGTAACTGACCAAAGCCATGTATCCACTACTTTTATTGGATTATTCTTACAGAGGCAAAGAAAATGCCAACTCTAGAAGCAGAAATAGAAAGAAACATTAAGCATATTTGTGAAATAACCAAATATAGAAATATGACATGTGGACAAATGTGTTTCGAACATCAATGTCTTTCTTCCTGACAAACGTATACACATCTTCCACCCAGGTTAAACAAACACGTTTTGGCATGAATGTTCAGTCGGAAAATAAATGATTACTGCTGGACACTGGACACTCAAATTAACATCATTAACCAATGAAAGTTTAACCAACTAAAAAATTACGGGAATTAAAAATGAGTATTATATGAATATGCCTGTGTAATCCTTTTTATCAAGTAATAATCCTTGCCTTACTAATCATAGTATATGCTTTATCAACGTCAGATGAAGACTTAATAACCTGATCTGTGAGATATAGAATTTAAAACACATCATATACACTTCTTAAACTAAGTTCAGCTTCTGGTGATTTATAAGGAACGTGAAGTGGTGAAACTTTGGACAACCGTCGAATGTGACACGACGTGCTACGATTGTAACCGTGACCTGATTGTCTCTGTCTCTGTCTTAAAATTCTCATTTTCGTAAGTTTGTGTTTCACAATTCTGATGAAATGTATTTAAATGTTTACACATGCGATATCTTACCGCTGTGTATTTGGATGTAGAAGAAAGGACAACATAATCTGAGCCTATTTATGCAATAGTAACAACACGGGCAAGAACATGTTTCCAATGGAGTAAAAGGCCCCTACGAAATAGATCGTTTCAATTTTGGTTCCGGCATATCTTGATAAATATCAAATATAAGAAATTTATATATCAGTGGCATTAGGAGTAAATGTATTGTGACATTATACCAAATAACTGAACGTACAGGACATCTCCGGTATTAGTACCAGTGGCACAGTCTCATTTGCGTCTTTAGTTTAGTTCGTTATTATTAAATAGTGTGTTTGTTATATAATTTTCATTTCGACAGAATATAAACCGCGGAACTTCGATATATCTTTTTTACTTCTTTGTTTATCAGTAATGAATCAAACGGAGAACACTTCCACATGAAGTGCGTTTTTACTCTATACGTTTTCAGACGTTACCTTCTGCATTCTTTATCAGGTGTCACAATAATTCCAAAAATATGTCATGATTTTAATATTTGCTAAATTTTACTGTCGACTGAATAAATCTTCAGTGAGTATTCAATATTACAGAGTGTTCGAGAACCCAAACAGAAGACTGCAATCAAAATGCAATATGACGTTTGCTCCTATTTTACGAGTGTTCCAACTGGCATCACAAACTTTCAAAGCAAAGTCATTACTGTGTTTTAATTAACATTGCTACCTACCATAAGATTGGTCTTATTCTCCGCCTCTCTTTCCCCCTTTCATTCAATGGTTTGTCTGCAAATTTTACCATCATTTATAGGTCCACAGACATCATCGCATGCCACAGACGAAACTCCGCTGCGCTCGTTTTCTTACAGATTTGTGCCAATTGCTTGCGACGATGGCCATAGATAACACACCGCCTATTTGTGTCAGTTTGAAAGAACAAAAAATGAACTGGGTTATTCATTAAAATGACGGACTTTTACAATAATGTGTATGCGAGCTGTGGATATCTGACGTCAAGAAGGTAAAGAAGGTGACCATTCCATTAAAACTGACTAACTGGCAAATTAAAGAGTACACCGATATATTAAAGTAGCAAAATTCATGGAAGAGTTAAAATGTCCGTTATGAAATGGATGGATTACAAGTCCAACGATGTATCATCTGACCTTTTAGAGATTCCGGTCTACTATAAAAGACAAATAAACAAAAACAGCACTTGTATGAATTTAATTTTACCATCTGATATTTAAGCTTAGAAATGTCTCTTAAAACTTACGAGATCGGAGAATTGCCTTTAGGCTAAACCAAACCAAACCAAATTGTTGTTGTCCAGCACTGATATACGCCAATAAAAATATATTTGCTCTCTGATTCTATGTCACAGTAGCGAGAACAGTAATCCTTCATGTCAAACAATTATATTTAGATTTTTGAAGATGATGTCAAGTTTAATAAGGTAAAATTTGCACAGGCCCTGCTGTCGTTTTCTTATTGTCAGTTCTGTTATATATATATATATATATATATATATATATATATATATATATATATATATATATATATATATATATATATATATATATATATATATATCTTCTCGTTTTCAGACTAGGGTTTTACTTCATTCATGGTATTAGAACAACGAATTCCCTTACCGATATAGTATAATATACTCCATTGCGTAATTACACGTGATTTTATGTAAAACTATGGTTTAAATAACAGCAATATGCTTTCCCATTATTATTTTTTTTAAATACAACTGTAAAAAAATATAGGGTATACCGGCAAATGTCAGCAGTTTTGAGATGTGACCACCAGTATTTTCACACAACATAGAACTGAAATTTCGTAATAAAAGTAGACTTTCTCTTTTACCACCACAAAATTAATATTCTTTAGGCTACATCATCCTTTCACATCATTCTTAGCTTGTACAAAATCCATTCTACGAAACCAAGAAAAACTTTAAATAAATTGAGGTATCTCAGAGTTGAACGTGCTGGATTCCTGAGCAGGATTGCTGGTTCGATTACCACACAACATCTGGCAGGCTGTTGTGTTTTGTCCTTAGGAATCACAATTTATTCTTACCGATCAACACTAGCTATCCAAATGCAAGAATGCAAAATACTATAATGCTAACCCAATCATGTAGACAAAACAGTCTAATGCTAACCCAATCATGCAGGCAAAATAATCTAATGCTATCCCAATCATGTAGGCAAAATACTATAATGCTAACCCAATCATGCAGACAAAATAATCTAATGCTAACCCAATCATGCAGGCAAAATACTCTAATGCTAACCCAATCATGTAGGCAAAATACTATAATGCTAACCCAATCATGCAGGCAAAATAATCTAGTGCTAACCCAGTCATGCAGGCAAAATACTATAATGCTAACCCAATCAAGTAGACAAAACACTATAATGCTAACCCAATCATGTAGACAAAATACTCTAATGCTAACCCAATCAGGAGGGCAAAACACTCTAATGCTAACCCAATCATGTAGACAAAATATTATAATGCTAACCCAATCAGGAGGGCAAAACACTCTAATGTTAACCCAATCATATAGACAAAATACTCTAATGCTAACCCAATCATGTAAACAAAATACTCTAATGCTAACCCAATCAGGAGGGCAAAACACTCTAATGCTAACCCAATCATGTAGACAAAATACTCTAACGCTAACCCAATCATGTAGACAAAATACTCTAATGCTAACCCAGTCATGTAGACAAAATACTCTAGTGCTAAGCCAATCATGAGGGTAAAACACTCTAATGCTAACCCAATCATGCAGGCAAAATACTCTAATGCTACTCAAAGCAAGCAGGCAAAACACTATGAAGCTACTCAAAGCAAGCAGGCAAAACACTCTTAAACTAACCGAGGCTTACAGGCCAAATATTCTAAAGTGGGCTTAGCTCTACCAAACCAGAAACATCACTGTGCGTCTGTGATGCACACCAATCATATTATTAACAAATCAGGCTACCGTTAAGATGCAAATATTAGCCAGTTAATCGACTAATAATCTGTACGTGTCAAATTCATTGCTGATTTTTAGCTCTCTGATGGATGTTATGAGCTCTACGAACAGAAGAAAGTTATTGGGTGCAGATATGTTATCGTAGCGAATCATTCCATTATGATCCCATCTTTACCTAAGCCTGTGCAACAAAAGATAGTTTATTTTTATTATTAGAATGGGAGATTTCTCATCTATTTTGTGTATAATACTGTAAATGTGTTCTAATTTTAAAATATGAAAGTAATTGGTACTCTGAATTACATTAGTACAAAACTAATTTAATTTATCTCTTTCACAAAAAAGCATTTAATTTACTTATCCCAATTTATCCCCATCTCGAATGTGCTCTGTTAAACAGACATTTTATTTACGACAAATAAACACCTATTTTGTTATAATTTACGATCCAGACATAAGGAAAATACACATATTGCTAATATGCTATTAGTTATATGTTATTTGTACGGAAAGTTCTGCCCGTCTTGGCGAATTGTGTCGCTCATGACATTCCATACACGCTGCCAAACTAATAAGGGATTTATTACATCATAACTTTTTAAGGAATAAAATCTAACTGTGTCGGAAACATTCTTACAATTAACTAACATAATTCCATGGCTTAATTTCAATTTGGTTTTCTTTTCCAATATAATTTTCATCATCACAAACCACACTGTAAATTGCATTTCTATATAATAAAATTAATTCATATTTCTTACATTTGGATTATAAATTAGATAGTTGCATTTAACTTCTGTTGAGAATGTAAAGTGTGTGTGTGTGTGTGTGTGTGTGTGTGTGTTGTAACCATGGATGTTTAACCCAGACGTCATATGGCTTTCTAACATCCAGTATGTAAGTCATGTAGTCTAGTTTTGACCATGCTCTTACACCCAGCTAACATCGCTTTGAACATCAATGCTGGATTGATATCGTGATCATTTTTCCATCATATGTGAATATCTTTTTTCACAAGCTAATAAAATAACATATATACTGATAACCCTTCAAAATATATGCCCATTTCATTATAAAGTTGAGCTGGAAAGTTATGGAAAGAATTAATTTAAAGCATCACTACAACCACCTGTACTTAAATGATCGTATCAGTCAGGTTTACATTGTTCCTAAACATTCTACCGTATTTCAGTTCATAAATATATACCATAGTATCTGTTACTGCGCTTGAAAAGAAATACGACATATGTGTGGCCATTTGCGACGTATCTAAAGCATTTGATTGTGTTTGATACAGAGGTCTATTACATATATTAAAGTAATGTGGCATGGACGCTCTCTTTCTGATTGGTTCCATGACTACCTGCTTAATAGGCTCCAAACAGGTTTTATTAAATACTGCCGAATCAATTAGCAAGTATGTTGCAACTGGCGTACCACGAGGCTCTGGATTAGGTCCGTTATTATTAATTGCGTATATTAACGATAGGGGCAAAGATCTCTTGGCTTCTTTTTTTTTTTAGGTTTCAACACAACCAAAAACTATAGCTGTTGTTGTTGTAGGCTTTAACGCCATGTTTACATGGCAGCCAGTATTAATGGTAGAATAAGAACCCGAGAAAACCCCGGAAATAACTACCGACCCACTAGAAGCTACTGACAAGCTTTCACATACCTGCATTCGTCAAACCCGCGACTCGAATCCACGCAGACAGAGGTGAGATGGCAGTGATACGTAACGGTGAGCACTTTAGACCACTCGGCCACTCGGTGTCCCGGAAACCTGGGTAATGCTATCATTGCGTAAGATAGAGCCGTTTCTTTTTCCTAAACTGCAATTCAATAATGAAATCATCTCTTTTATTGAGTTTCATAAACATCTTGGCGTTACATTCATTACTCCAGGCAACTGGACAAAACATGTTGATAACATATTTATGTCGACCTCAAAAATCATAATTGCCTTGATAATCCATAAGTATTAATTCAGCCGAAAGACGTAGAAAATGATATATGTTCCATACATCCGACCCTTAATGGATTATGCTGATGTTCTATGGCAAAGTTGCTCGGCTGAACATTCTCTGAAATTATAAAAAGTACAATTAAAAGTAGGAAGAATTGTAACTGGTCTTACTAGAAGTGTTAAGTGTCGTGCAAAACAAAATTGGTTGGTATACTTTGGCAAACAGTCGAAGTTTCATAAGCTATGTAATTTCCTGGAACATAATCATATGTCTCTCATTCTTATCTTGCTGACCAACTACCACCACTGATTAGTGACATAAAAGGCATAATCTTAAAAACAGGAATACGTTTAATCGAATTAATGTCAGACGCGAAATAAGTAGAAACTGATTCCTTCACTCTTATGTTACTATTTGGAGATCACTTACTGATTGAATAAAAGAAAGCATCAATTGTATCATCAGAAGAAAAACAGAGACTAAGAGAACACAATTACCTGCCCATTTTTTGTCGCTGGAAACAAGAACATATCTGTTCTGCATATTAGAATTAGAAATAAATGTAGTGATTTACAAAATAATTTATATTTCAATTATATGAGAGATAATCCACTATATGCTTGTGACAATGACATAGTTATGCATGCCATTGCTTGCAACACTACACTGAACAGCACAAGAAACTGGTTCATCTCTCTCTCTCTCTCTCTCTCTCTCTCTCTCTCATATACATATGTTCTCTGAATCTTGTATATTTACATAATATTTTATGAAATAATATTAATTTAGTGCCGCTATCCATGTAAATTTCTTATCGATTGTTGGGGAATGGCTTATCCTATGTTGTGCGCACTTGTAGCCCCACACTATTTGTTAACATTTATGGCAATAAAATATGTTTATACTGATAGTGTTTTGTTTTCACTCACTAATCTCAAACCATCAAAGGGAGGCCTAGCATGGGATACATTCATCAGTACTGATGGCAGAAAGTAGTCACGCTAGCTTGAGATAAGCGTTGAAACCCGTTGAAATTTAATTGTGCTGCATGATGGTTCTCTCAAAAGGGCTTGATATCACGCCTTGCATGACTCTTTCTTCATATGGATCATCGTCCTTCTATCAATTAGATATCATGTTATGTGAATTCACGACAGAAACTTGCCTTGTTCTCGGCAATTGTATTTCAATTACAAATGTGAAGTGCTTTATAAATTAGCATGATATTTTCTGTTGCAAACTTTTACGTTGCAAAAGCTACACAGTAATTGTATTAAATGCGTGTTTCTAACCTGCTCTTAAAAATCTTGATGGCTGCGACCGATTGGGCAATAAATGCAATATAATTTTCAGCTACGACACGTCAGGCAAATCCTTTTTCTGACTCTTGGCTCGTTTGAAACACATATGGAAGAGCTACTATATCCTTCTGGAACAAAATGTGAAGTTGTGATTCATTCAAAGCAGGAAAAATACTTCAAATCTATATGAAAAGTTTCATAGTGAACATTTAAATATCCTTTTTACTTACTTTTAATCTTGATCGAGGCTGAGCACCACGACACTTGTGTAACGCAGAAAAGTTTTGCTTACGTAACAACGATGTTTTTCTGCAGCCTATGTGAACATGAAGAAATATTACGTCGCATCACTAACACGGCAACCTCAAGACATTTACCATGATAAAGTTTCTAATAAATGGTATAACCTGTCACTATTGTTTTAGTAGCTGTCTAATTTTCAAAACCTCTCTACAGTGTATCGGGAATTAGAAATCACAATTTTTTTAGGTAATGGCTGATTCCGACCATCATGACTGAGCAAGAAACGCAATATAATTTGAAGCTAGATACGCCAGACGACTAATTAGGAAACGACAAAAAAGGATCGTATCCCAGTATGGCTCTGAGTTCAAAATGTTTGTCGTTGGATAATTAGTAACCCTTACAGAGCGGTATTTACATGTACACATTCAATTTATATGTACATATTGACACGTCTTTGAAAAATGGTTTTCCTTTGAATATTACAGTAACTTTAGAGTCAAGTATTGTCATTTACGATACACCTGTCAGTTGTTTACTCAATAACAATACAGAGTTTGACCGTCATTTCCATGAAGTAGGAAAACGTGCGTTTTCTGAATATGTATCAGTATATTCTCAAATTAGGCTGGAAATTCGTATTCTTCAAGGTTTCATGGCGAAGAACTAAGTAGCAGCCTCACTTCACCAGAATAGGAAAGGAAAAAATTGCCAGCAACAAATATATCATAAACTGAAAATATCTCTGAACTTCCGTCTTAAAACAAAACTTAAATATAAAACAAACAAAATAACCCACTGTCAAAATAATTATGCCAATCTCATGCAAAGTCTCACTGGAGCCTCTCATATTGTCCCGTCAGAAACAATTCACCCACTGTAAGCCTGACTTCGAAGAGAACTTTTCTTAGTCACTCAGCTATAGCTAGTGAAATCTTCCTTGACTCTATATTTTACAACTGCACAATAAATGGAAATCAAATATATAGGGTTGCTGCCCCCGGGCATAGACGAATTAGTATTATTTGCAATGAAAGCAGTGAAAATGAACGATCTTTATTGCACGCGCTTTACTTATGAAATTAATATTTATGCTCACACTCAGCTTTAAATATATATTTTTTCATTATATGAAACTATATGGGGTTTCACACCTGAGTTCATTCCTAAAAATGTATTAAAAATCAAAAGGTGATTTCCAGTTTAGAAAAAATTAAATATATCAGAAAAACAAGTTAACAATTCGTATATTAATAGACACGAAACGTTTCAAAGGTAAAGAGAATTAACATATAGGTATATACATGTAGTTCAGTAAGTATGCAATTAATGCGAGAGATCGTAGAAAGATGAAAATGAGAGGAAGAGAGAGAAAATGCGTTGCCATAGTTACGGCCACTTTTGCCACATCGTTTATTTTATACATTTATTATATACAAACTAAATGCTATTATTCAAAAGGCCTTGTTTCAAGTATATATTTCTGAACAGCTAGGACTATGATCGAATCATTATTTTGCCTACAATACTGAATCTTGAGTCACTCCAGGTTGAGTTGAACGATTCATGCGAACGTCAGCTGGCGAAAAGGTAATTCCATTTATGAAAAAGCTGAAATGTGAAGCAAGTTTAGGTTTTGTGTTTCAGCTAAGTTTAGGGATTTTATTAAATTTAGTGAAAATTGAAAAGTATATACTGAAAGTATAACTTGGAATGTAATACAATTTTAATTGCTAATTCGCGTCTCGTTATGATCCTGATATCTGATGCAGATAACTCAATGTGATACAGAAATTAAGATCGAATTACAATAACAGACCCTCACAAACATCCCCACACCCACACGCCCATATATATATATATATATATATATATATATATATATATATATATATATATATATATATATATATATATATATATATATGTATATATATATATATATATATATATATATATATATATATATATATATATATATATATATATATATATATATATATATATATATATATATATATATATAATATTTTATTTAATTATATCTGATTTAATATATCTTTATTTTAATTTAATTGATTGTTTGTCAGTTTTAACATATATTTTTCGGTCCATATTATTGTAATGTAAATTTATTCACTGGAGATGATATTTTTTCCAGAAAATCAGACGACCTGAATCATTTTTTCGTAAACAACCACATTTTGACCTAGATCCTGATCTTGATTCAAAGTTAGTAGCAACCACTTAGAGAAGTTCTAGTTTTATTTTACAACTGTTGGCTGTTGTCAAGGTCATAATGGGACTACGTGATTAATAAGTAAACAATTTTTTTATATTTTATTTCTTAGAGTAATATTACTGGTTTCTGTCAGGGTCGTGTAAGGCGTACGTGACATAGACACGATCACGTGATGACACCTCCCTTTTTCCGATTTCACAACTTGGGGAGTTTCCAAACTGCATTTTAGAATACGAAATAACCTGTGTGTTAGAAAAATATTTTCAGCTGGGCTGTTTTCTTTACACTAGAAAGTGTTGTGTCGTATGGAGTGATTTCAAATTACTTGGATTCAAAAGGATTAATTATTTGTATTTCCCTGGAAAATACGTTTGTTCATACGACATTCCTGAACAAAGAGAGCTCTTATAAAAATATATTCGGATTAAAAAAAAACCGGAGTGATATTTCTTGTTTCTACAAGGAACTGTACACTTCAACACACTACAGGTTCCAGCATACATCATCGTCTTCCATCTTGGATTCTTCCTCGGGACTTGAACTTGAAATCATTCGAACCTTTTATTATTGGGACTTAAGATTTTATTCGTGAATTATTCTTCGATTATTTTTTAAAAATATTTATTTGATTCTTAAAACCGTAAGTTCTTAATTTTTCATTTTTTACAGTAATTTTCCAGGGAAAATATATTATGTATTTCTTGTATTACTGTTTATGCGAGCCTAAACACGTAACATAAGAATTGAGGGCTCGTCCGGGATTATATTGAATTTTGGGTAGAATATTTCGGAAAACTTTATTATTTTATAAAATTTGAATTCCCCTAGGTTTTTTAAATCTTTAGTGAAATCGGCAAGCATTTTCTAAAATATCATCAGAGGTAGAGACATTTTCTTGAAGTTTACTCAGGAGTAGTTGGAAATTTTGAAAATGGAAGTACAACTAAAAATGTTGGAATTAGAAATAAGATTGAAAAGATACAAATGGAAAGAGAGATGGAATCAAGACGAATGCAGTTTCAAAAAGAGATGGAAGTAAGACGAATGGATTTGCAAAAGAAAGTAAGGAGAGAGAAAGATAAATTTAGCTACAATATGACAAAGAGGAGAGAAAGACAGGAACGAGCGAAAGAAAAACAGATGCAGTTACAAGAAAACTAGATGCAATTAGATAAGGAACAGAGAGCTAAAGAGAGGGAATTTCAAATTGAAATAATATAATTAGAGTTAGCAAAAGGAGAACAATCCCCTACTTTTGAAGTTTTAAGAAATATCAACTTAGTACCTCTTTTTCTGGAAGAAGAAATATACATATTTTGTTAGTTTTGAAAGACTTGCAGAGAGTTTTTAGTGGCCAATAGAGTACTGGATCCTATTATTGCGATTTATAATCACTGGTAGAGCTCGTGATGTTTACATTTTACTGTCACTAAAGCAGGGCGCTCACTATGACATTGTTAAGGACTATATCTTGATGGGATTTTAGCTAGTTCCTGAGGATTATCGGCAAATATTCAGAAACTTTAAAAAAGAAACTGACCAGGCCTATGTCGCATTTGCCTAGGTGGTGCTCTTCTAGAAAGGTTAATAAAGATCACGAAAGTCTCAGACAACTCATACTGGTTAAAGAGTTGAAGAACTGTGTCCACAGTGACATCATGATTTATCTTGACGAGCATAAGATCGAAACCTTGGAAAATGCTGCTCGTGCCGCTGACAATTATGCTTTATCACATCACGTTTCTGTTGTAAATAAGACTTCTACACAACAGTCTTGTGTCAGAAAAGTATTTCAGCCTAATACAAACCCTTCTAAAACTCAAGCTGGCACAACTTTTAAAAATCAATCTTCAAAGAAACTTGATTCAATATTATTGTCTCTTCCTACGTGTACCTATATCAAGAAAAAAGGACACGTTATTTCTGATTACAGCAAATTTAAAAATAGGCATCAGAATCAAGACAGACCTACTACAAATGCTCTTATTTCTATTTGATCAAGGTCACAGTCATATAGTGAAAACAACACATTTGTTGGGTCTAACAAACCCAGTCTGATTTTATTATCGCGAATTATGAGCCATTCATATCGGAGGGTTCTATATCACCCTTGGGTGATTCGGCCAATCATATTCCTATTAAAATTTAAGGGACACAGCAGTTTCCCAGAGTCTTGTATTGTCAGTCATTTTTCATTTTTCTGAGAAGTCTTCATGTAATGAGAGTGTTCTTGTTCAGGGAGTAGAGTGCGGCTTTGTTAATGTTCCTCTCCATTATGTAAATTTGTCATCAGACTTAGTCTCAGGACCTGTGACAGTCGGAACAGTCTCTGTTTTATCCGTTGAGGGCATTCATTTATTCCTAGGCAACGACCTAGCTGGATACAAGGTTGTGGTTAATCCACTTGTAACTGACAATCCTTGCTTGGATCTGAAAGTCGGTCCAATTGAAAATGAATTCACTGGTTTATTCCCATCTGGTGCAGTTACCAGAGCTGTGGCAGAGAAAGCTCTTGAGAATGGTGTAGATAAGGAAAGTATTTCGATTAGCTTACACATGTATTGATCAATCTTTTGATTAGGTCACCTTCATTCCTTGTTTGGATTAATCAAGTAGGTATTGATCACAGTGATCCTCTTCTAACGACTCATTCTCTTTATTATAATCTGGGTGATAAACGACAATCACTTATCGTCGAACAGAATAAAATATCATGAGATCTCCTGTTGGTTTCAAAGGGCCATTAGTGAAACTGATGCTACTGAAGTTCCTGCATGTTATTTCTTTAAAAATGGAATGCTTGTGAGAAAATGGAGACCTCCCGAGGTACCTGCTGATGACGAATGGTCAGTGAAGTATCAAATTGTAGTTCCAAAACCTTACAACAGGAAACACTTAGTCTGGCCAATGAAACTCCATTGGCTGGCCATTTAGGGATCTTAACTCACTTCTATTGGCAAACATTAAATGTGATCTTAATAAATACTGCAGATCTTGTCCTACATGTGAAATGATAGGATAACCAAATCAGAAAATACCCAAGGCTCATCTATTCCTACTGCCTTTGACAAACTATTTAGTAGAATTATGGTAGACTGTGTTGGTCCCTTACCCAAGACCAAGTCAGGTAACCAGTACCTGTTGACCATTATGTGTGCGTCAACACGGTTTCCAGAATCAAGTCCTTTGAGGAATATGAAAACTTTGATGAAAACATTTTAAAACTCATTTTGGCCTTCCCAAATCTATCGAATCGGGTCAAGGGTCACATTTTAGGTCTGGAACTTTCCAGCCTATTATGCCTGAATTTGGCATTCAGCAGTTCAAGTCATAAGTGAAATTAATGTTAGACAGAACTACAATGGAGACAACTTATGAGTTTGGAACTAATGAAATTCTATCTATCTTGCTCATTCTTAATTTTTTCTTCAGATTAGATATTACAGCCCTTACAAAGTTAAGAAGAAAATAATGAGTTCAATCATAATAATAGTGCTCCTGGGATCTAAATAAATTATAGGAGTACCAGTATTTTGAAAGACATAGCCACGTTTAGCATGCAATTAATTTAGTTGTACCTGTTCCACTCAGTGAAGATTTAAGTGAAGGACAATCATCGGATTCTACTGATATTGGAGTGAAAAATCTTCGGAATTCAGAAATTGAAAGATCTGGACCAGAAACGTTCACATTTGCAAGAGGAAGAAAGAAATGAACTTAAACCGTTATTATTTGAATATGAGCACTTATTTCCAGATGTTCCTACAAGAACGAACAACATTTTCCATGACGCTGAAATTCTACATTCCAAACCTTCAAACAACACCCGTATAGGATGAACATTCTCAATCAGGAATAATTTATAAAACTGTTGCAGAATGAATTTATAGAGCCAAGTAAAAGTGACTGAAATTCACCATGCATACTTGTGCCAAAATAAAATGTTCCGTATCTGATTATAGGAATGTGGATATCGTGCCAATCTTTTCAATTGTCTGTCGATGCAAGTGATGTTGGGGTTGGAGCAGTTCTGATTCAAGAAGATGAAAATGGTATTGATCATCCAGTGTGTTCTTTTTCTAAGAAATTAAATAAGCACCAAAGAAATTATTCAACAATCGAGAAGGAGTGTTTGGCTTTGATACTGGCATTCCAACATTTTGAAGTTTATCTTAGTTCAGCTCCTTCTTCAATTATTGTGTTTAGTGATCACAACGCCCTTACTTCTTTCATCGGCAAGATGATAAATAAAAATCAAAGACTACTAAGATAGAGTACAGGAAAATAATATTGACATCAGGCACATAAAGGGAAAAGATAATTCAATAGCAGACGCACTTTCCCGTGTATAACCATGCATTATTTCTTGTACACTGTGTGTAATTTATGAGTTCTTTTTAACCTCATGTATAATTAGTATGTGGTACAAAGAAATCTTTAACATAGAAAGTTTTATTTTTTTCCATATGGGGAGAAGTGTTTTGTATATCTGATTTAATTATATCTGATTTAACATATGCTTACTTTAATTTAAATGTTTGTTTTTCAGTTTTTAATTTTTTTTTTACTTTTCATTACATGCTGGTGCAATGTAAATTTATTCACTGGAGATGATATTATTCCAGAAAGTCAGTTGACCTAAATTATTCCTTCGTAAACAACCTAATTTTGACCTAGATCCTGACCTTGATTCAAAATTAGTAGCAGCCACGTATATAAGTTCTATTTTTATTTTAAAATGATTGGTTGTTGTCAAGGTAGTGATGGGACTACGTGAATAGGAAGTAAACATTTTTTTTTATTTCATAGAGTAAAATGATTGGTGTTTGTCAGGGTCATGTTTGGCGTACGTGATACAAACATGATGACGTGACGACCCCCTCCTTTTTTGTTTTAGATTTCGCAACTTGGGGATTCGCGAAACTGCGTTTAGAATACGATATTACTTGTGTGTTAGAGAAATATTCTCTCATTTACATTCCATTCCATTCACATTCCAGCTCAAGACGTCGACCGAATCGCACAGCTCTACTTCGGAGCCGTCCACGTGGCGGCTATGAATTTACCACGAAGAATGACGATAATGATAAGCCACCAGCCATACACGGACTAGGTTGTTTGCCAGGGACAGTAATGAGTATTGTCAAACTACTTCACCGGAAAACTACGGCTTGGGGATGGACGGAATCAGGTTTCCTACGGCGCCATTTAGGGGACCAGATTCTTCAGAGCATCAGACTGGTACTTTGTCAATGTTGCATTAGGTCCATGAAATTTCATGAGGCATGAGCGGGTACGGTGATCTGCAGAATTGCGGAAGAGCAAAGAAAGCTGGCCGATAATACCTATATATCAACGGTCTCCACTACTGACTGATATGGAGAGTACTGCTGATGTAAAAGGATGACCTTACACTCCAAGTATACAAGCCCTTTCGTACCAGATGGGAAACAGCGGTCCGGTCGAGGTTTGGATCCCTCAGGAGAGGCCCTTTCAAGAGTGGTGCCGCCGATGTATTGGGACTGAGTGATAGCAGCGCTTAAATCTGGCGCTGCTTACATATGATGACCTCGGGATCACTCGAAATTAAAAAGTTTGAGTGCCAAACATTTTGCCGTAGTTAATCATGCATTTTCCATTTGGCTGGAAACTGCTTTTGATAATATCTCTATTTCTAGTATCCTAATTTGACCTGTTTCGTTACCGCCATCAAAATATTTATTCTCCTATTTTTCTCTTATGCTTGATACAAACTATTCATAACTCATTTCGACTTGACTGATATTTAATTTAGTATATTAAATGTACACTCTGTACACTAAATTCCAACTTTCGAATGAATGATTCTCAAAATTTCTGACTTAGTGGATTTGAATAATTGCACAGGTGGTGTAGACATTATAGGCATTGTATTGTTCATTTATACAACTGGACTATATTTGAAATAAGTACGAGCTGGTTTTTCTGAGAGTACAAAACATCCATGGCCGACATACCGAGTTGTTGCCTCTCCTGCCTCTCTCGGACATTCGTACATGGACGGAGAATTGGAACGATTTCCACCCGTCCAAAGCTTGGTGTCCCAATGTGACATTATAGTAGGCGACCAATCGCTACTGGAGTCACATACTGCTTTGATTGACACCCTTGCTCAGTTCTGGCAGACTGTAATTTGTCTTTGAACATGAGTACGTGTTTGGTTCATTCCCACTCATGATAGCCTTTCATTCAGGTCGTTAGGGACTAAATGGTCCTACGACCTGACGGATCAATCCAACAGTGTTCTGTGAACACATACAAGCCTAGGGGATGAGGCTCTAATTCCTTTTCCCCATAAGTAATAAAACAGACAACCGTACTGGCATAAATCGTGATGCATGCACGATAGTACGAAAATCACGTTGATTTAAATAGTCAAGTCAAATATGTTGGAAAGTGTTGTGTCGTTTGGAGTTATTTCAAATTACTTGGTTTCAAAAGGCTCAGTTCAGTTCTTTTTTTCCTGGAAAATACGTGTGCTCATATGAAATTCTTGAACAAAGACAGCTCTTATAAACATTTACTCGGATTCCCAAAACCGGAGTGATATTTCTTGTTTCTACAAGGAACTGTAGACTCCAACACACTACAGGTTACAGAATACGCCATCGTCTTCCATCTTGGATTTTTCGTCAGGTCTTGAACTTGAAATCATTAGAGCATTTTATTATTAGGACTTCTAAAATTTTATTTGTGCATTATGTTTTTGTATTTGATTCTTAAAATCGTAAGTTCATGTTTGTGTCATTTTTACAGTCTATATATATATATATATATATATATATATATATATATATATATATATATATATATATATATATATATATATATATATGTATATGTGTATGTATATATATATATATATATATATATATATATATATATATATATATATATATGTGTGTGTGTGTGTGTGTGTGTGTGTGTGTGTGTGAGAGAGAGAGAGAGAGAGAGAGAGACTGTTATATATGGACACATAATCTAACAAGTTATGTATATCGCAAGGATATCTCATCATGCACCTGCAATTAATTGGTATTCTTAGATAGGCACTGTAGTTACTTCTTTTAACTATTTACCCAGTTAGTGATTGCAATTTACAGCAATTGTAAGAATCTTAATGTTATTCGTTAATCTGCATGGTAAATGACAGCATGGCATTTCTCTCATATATGTCTGAAATCCTGCTAAGAAGCTACATACTTATGTTGAAGAGTGGCAACTAGTGCTTGGAACTTAAAAACAGTATGTATCAAGATATAACGGATATCAACCTTGCTTTTCATATAATATATTCATATTTAAAAATGTGCCAATTATATTTAGCCCATAAATTAGACTCGGAAAAGACACCAAAAACAACAAGGTCCAAAGTGCTTAATGCAGATATTTTATTACAAAACATCAACTAATTATATGGACTCTTAAAAATGACAAATTTGTACTACATCGCCGCGTATCGAACTCGCACAAATTCTGAGCTTGAGTTTCTAGTAGAGATTTATTTCCAACTATCAGAATGACGTGACGTTTTAAAGCTAGTATCTCACTGGCTGGTAGTGGAAACCCTATCTCAAATCGGGATCGGAATGTTATGAAATCCATGACAGGAACTTATAATGAAAACTAGGTTGATGAATCAGGATAGCTTCATCTTTCCAGTTAGAGGGAATATATATATATATATATATATATATATATATATATATATATATATATATATATATATATATATATATATATATATATATATATATATATGTATGTATGTATGACTTTCTTTCTGTAAAAGTGTAATAATAAATCACTTTTATGTTAGTGAACTGATTGCTTTTCCAAATTTTGTCACTGAAAATGGCAATAATCTCATCGGTAATTTCTCCTTGAAGAGCCATCGTTGATTGTGCTGATTCAAAGTATTTCCATTTCCTTTCTAAAATAATGATTGTGGTGGAAAAAAGGAAGAAATTATTTGTATTGTGTAAAGATCATCTACCTTCTGTCGTCCCATTGTCTTAATTTTAAATCTGTATCTGGTTTCCCCCGGAATAGATTAAGCAGCGATCAATTTCGCATAGTTTCGTGGCATATGTGAGCAAAATCATGTTTAGCATGGAACAAACCTATTAAGTAACGTGATTATGTTAAGCATTACAGCCGGATGGATTTTTTCAGAATGTCCGTTGTTTGATAAATAATCCATTTCTGCAGGCAAATAACATACATGGATTTACTACGTGTGACCGCTAAAAATGAAGATAACATAATCTTTAACGAACCAGCTGTAAATACAAGTTAAGCAATTCGATATGAAATATAACAGAAACAACAAATGTTGAATTATTTTTCTCGTGGCTTTGGGCAAATGGTTTCGCAGAAAGTAACAGTCTGATGTGCTAATTTGGAAAGAATTACTGTGAACATAATTCAACATAATCCAATTTGTTATGCATTTAAATTGTTTTGGTTTACATTAGCTATCATACAACTTTCTTTAAAAACAATAGCATGCATTAACTTATATCACTTTCTTATTCAAATCGTAAATAAAACCATCATTAAATCTGTCGTTATATCTCTATTTCCATGTTGTGACTAGGAACAATGCAACTTCACAGACAATCTAACAAACGGAATGGGTTACTTATCTTTTTTCTCACAGATTTTTATAATGAAAATAAACATATTCCAAATGAAGTCCACATCATAAATCTGCGATGGAATAAAAGGTAATTATATTTTGGATCATTAACAGAGTACGAAAATAAATCGGGAAAAATAATAACTACCGTTGTCTAAATTAATTAAACATAATACACAATTTAATCGAATTCTCCTCTGCTTTTCCCTCTGTCTCTTACTCCAACCCCCACCCTTCTCTCTCTCTCTCTCTCTCTCTCTCTCTCTCTCTCTCTCTCTCTCTCTCTCTCTCATTAGGGACAAAGCCAGTTGGAAATGTGTGGAATGAGAGAGAAAATAGTTTGAACTCTATGAAACCCTTGACCATGAACTTACACCAAGCATCTAACAATAACCTGGTTCTTCATAACGGTATGTGTACACTTTCCATGGGATTTATGTACGAGACTACACGGTATATTGCTTGGTTAGGATGCACACACATACTGTAATCTATTTAATAAATTGTTTCTTTTCTTTTTATTTATGATAAGGTTCTAAAGACAGATTATTCTCAAAGATTAAAATGCCCGAATGTCTCTCCCCTCTCCCGCTGTATCAAGCCCATACCCATAACGGACCCAACATTTTCATATCCAGACCAACTTTCATTACAAACCCCCATCTTATCTTACTTTTTGCAAAGGACCGCCTGTATTTGTGCAGTTCAGACCGGTCTGCCTTAGATCTGAGGCCAAAATGTCTAAACTCCGGCCACAAAGTCGGATTCCGACAACGTACGAATTTTGGGTGAAAAAAAATCGTGTCCAGACAAATGTGTTTTTCCCTCTGTATTTTGTGGTGCAAAATGAAGGTCCAGATTATTTTGTATCATTGTAGAGCAACATCTGTCTTCCTTTCTACATTACCACCCACTTTATTATATCCTAATTGAACATGACGCTACAGAGCTAGGAAGTAGGGTACTACCGCATGACGCATAAACGAAGCACCAACAGGGGTTAGTAAGTTAAACTTTTGGCAGGTCTCCATCAAACCTTCAACTCTCTCTCTCTCTCTCTCTCTCTCTCTCTCTCTCTCTCTGTCTCTCTTGACACAAATCTGTGAGAAGGCTGAGTTTCGTCTGTGAGTAGTGAAGTGGGATACCCTACGGACAATGGAAATTCCAGTCAAAACACCCCTGGGACACTCTACGGACAATGGAAATTTAACATGGCGAAAAATCGTGGGACACTCTACGGACAAGGGGAATTAACATGGGAATAAATCGTGGGACACTCTACGGACAAGGGGAATTTAACATGGGAATAAATCGTGGGACACTCTACGGACAAGGGGAATTTAACATGGGATTTTTTTAAAAATTTTTTTTAAAAAAAGGGGTAGGCAATTCAAAGACTATCTCTTTTCGAGAAATATGGGGGCCCTGAAAAGGGCCTTTGGGTTTTCTTCTGCTTCTAATTTCTTCTTTTTCTCCACCAAGTTCTTATTTTATCTCCTACACTCTTTTTCTTCTTTTTTTCTCCTCCTCTTCTTTCTTCTCTTCCTCTTCTTTCTTCTCTTCCTCCTCCTCTTCTTTCTTCCTCTTCTCATTTTCTTCTTTTTCAATTTTTTCGTTCCATTTTGTGACGATCGTCGATAAATACCTATGTATCTATAATCAGCTGAAATTCCTATGAAATCCCACTATCTATTTATAGCTCCAACTTGTGGGTTTTTCCTTTGGAAAATCCCACTATCTTTTAATAGCCTCAGCTTGAGTGACGTTCCTGTTTATGAATTCTAGTATATATGTATAGCTACAAAATGTGGAAATCCCCAAGTCGATATTTATAGTCTCGAAATTTCCAGCGTCAGTGACGTCACTGTACTGAACACTAGGGATAAAATATCAACAGTGTTGCAAGTGGCTGACCTGAATACGCGCTACTGTAGGTAGGTAGGTAGAGTGTATCGGATAGGGATAAAGTGAGTTTTATACGGACAAACAGAGACCAATAGACACATACAACGTACGCGCGCAGACACACACACACACACACACACACACACACACAAACACACACACACACACAACGTACGCGCGCCGACATACTCACACACACACACATACTCTCTCACACACACACACATACACACACAGAAACACACAACGTACGCGCGCAGACATACTCACACACACACACATAAACACACACTATAAAATAGATAAAATTAGTAACTACTTACAATATCAACTTCTGTGACGATCGTCGATAAATACCTATGTATCTATAATCAGCTGAAATTCCTATGAAATCCCACTATCTATTTATAGCTCCAACTTGTGGGTTTTTCCTTTGGAAAATCCCACTATCTTTTTATAGCCTCAGCTTGAGTGACGTTCCTGTTTATGAATTCTAGTATATATGTATAGCTACAAAATGTGGAAATCCCCAAGTCGATATTTATAGTCTCGAAATTTCCAGCGTCAGTGACGTCACTGTACTGAACACTAGGGATAAATATCAACAGTGTTGCAAGTGGCTGACCTGAATGCACGCTACTGTAGGTAGGTAGGTAGAGTGTATCTGATAGGGATAAAGTGAGTTTTATACGGACAAACAGAGACCAATACACACACCCACACAACGTACGCGCGCAGACACACACACACACACACACACACATACACACATACACACACACACACACACATACAGAGGGAAGAGGAGAAAACAAACCCCAAATATACTATCAACACAGAAGGGAGATGATACAAACCCCAAATAAACTATCCACACAAACGTACGCGAACGCATACAAACCCCAAATATACTATCAACACAGAAGGGAGATGATACAAACCCCAAATAAACTATCCACACAAACGTACGCGAACGCATACAAACCCCAAATATACTATCAACACAGAAGGGAGATGATACAGACCCCAAATAAACTATCCACACAAACGTACGCGAACGAATACAAACCCCAAATATACTATCAACACAGAGTGAAGAAGTAAAAGTTTTTTGAAAGCACATAAGCCCTCACCTGCAATGACCAACTCTGCCAAACACCTACACCCCACCCCACCCCACCCCACCCCACTCCCAACACTACAAAACCCATTTAACCCGTTATTTTATGGCATCAGTGTGTGATTTAGGAAACATCAAGACACAAAATAATGGAGGAATAGACTGACTATTGTTTACCGACTTGCATGCCTAAAGAGCGTGCGTGAAGGAAAACATCCTTCCATTTCAATTCTAACTAAAACATGATCCAGAGGGATAGAGATAGGTGAAAGGGCACAATTTCATAAAGTGTGAGTAGAAAACAAAACACGCCATCCTTATTATACAATGTCAAGACCAAGAGACACGTATGTGTTCTTTCTGGTCTATTCTCTTTTAGAAGGTAGTATGAAATTTCACATCAGGGCCAACGCATCGGCTCACATTGTCAATTTTTCCATTTCCATGTCTTTACTGGCACAAGTTCTTCATCATCTTCAATTTCTTCTTCTTCTGAATCCCTCTTCTCTGTTTCGTCTTGTTTTTGTTTATTCTCTTTTCTCGTAGGGCACTCTGAATTCCAGTGTCCTTTCTCCTGACAACGATATTAGGTATCTTGACTTTTGTCTCTCTTTCTTAGACGAAGCAGGTATTCTGGAGACAAATACCCATTTACCTTTGCAGATATAGCAAACTTCATTAGCACTTACACGCTTTCGTATGACTCTCATCAAATCAACGACCAAAAGAGTAAGTTTTGTTGCCACTTTCGCATGTGAATTATGCTTTCGTATGACTTTTAGCAAATATTTGACCAGCAGGTCGATCTGTGCTGACTCTTCCATCTTTGATCGTTTGAGAGCGGAATGAATACTCTGACGCTAAGACACTCTCCTTATATACAGAGACCTGCTGCGTATGAAACCTAGTCAAATGTAATTTTGCAATAAGATGAAACGATTTCATTGAGGAAGTAAAAGGCAATGATGTACCGTATCGCCTCACACAAAACCTGAAGTGTTAGTTCAAATCCGTGTCAGCGATTTCGAAGACGACATAACTGGGCTTTAATCAATGCTCTCCATTTCTGCCACAAAACCACGAGTCCTGATTCACGCCAAAAGAAATTTCGTTCGGTCCATAAAAAATAGTATCACATCTGAGAAACGCAAAAACGAACTTCCAGAAAACTGAGAACGACGGCTTACACCTACAACGTAAATGTATGAGTTCAAGTAGTGCGTAAGACTTAGTCAAATTAAATTTTTATAGTCAAGACGAAACGATCTCTTTTCGAAGAAGAAAGCAGACACCAAACGACAATGGCGATCCGTGTCACACAACACTTTTCAAAATGTGTATGATCAGAGGTTTATTTAGCGATCTGCACGGTTAAATTAAATGTTCATGTATTTTGCAATAAGACGGACACAATTTCCATGGGATCGCCCATGGTACGATTGTTCGTGCATTAGTTTAATTTTTAAAAATATTTTTTTATATAAATCGCCTATAGGATAGACCCAGTAAAGCATGGCCATTCTCGTCACTGTCTGAATAGCTACTCAAGTCAATTCGAAGCGAACGCGGTAAGAAAATAAGTATAGCCAATGAAATGGCTTACAACGGGTGATGCATTGTTTTGTTCTAGGACTGTGTGGCATAATAATCCCTATGTTCTTGCGTTGTTACCATTACAGTGCAGACACTGAAATGTGAACTTACAAGCCCTCTTTGTGTGTGTGTGTGTGTGTTGTACCATTTCCTCTTACCACATCAAAATACTGAGCGTCACAGTATTGGTTCGCGTTTTCAAGCTGACCATATTTTTATATCTCACTTAAACATTTCGACATAAACACTCACACTCACATCGGTAGAATCAGAACAGACGTGTTACAGTATTGAGGGGCATGTTATCTTTTTTTTTCAAACCAATAAATTTGGGGTTTGTATGAAGTAAAGAACCGAAAGTACAGTGAAACTCAAGGATGATGACCCAATCTGTCTGTCTATTGATGCATGTATTTACTTAAGAAGAAATATGACCTCTAAAACACAAAGAGATACGGCAAGCATGATTAGATTAAACACAACGATGTTTTTCCTTCACGCCTGTGTAATTTAGAGTTTCAATCGTCTTTGAACACAAACTTGGTCTCCTTTTGTAGGGCTTGAAATAATAAAAAAAGCTGAAAAATCTTAAGCACTTTGCTATAGATAATTTCATCAACAGACTAAACAACATAAATACCGTTACAACAATAGAAAGCCTTAAATCTTCTATCAAAAAGAAATGCATGAAAAAAATTAAAGATTAACGATAACTAACCAATGAAACCGAATTTAACAAAGGCAATGACATGTGAAGAAATGCCTCTCACTTTGGAAAGGTAGGCGAATGTACTCTGTCATGCACCATCAACTTGAAAAAAATTATAAACAGAGAGAAACCTGAATTCAAAATTCAGTTGTTTTTTTCTTCAAAATTATTTCGTTTCTTTTTTCTTTTTTTTGGAACAATTCTAAGCACTAATATAGAGTGGAAAAGGGAAAATGCACATACAAGCTTTGATATTTCTGAAAAAATGAGGGGATATTCCTAACGTTCATAACCACCTATATATGCTTGGAATTGTCTGTGACTTATCCACAAAACAAGATGTACATATTTCTGGTCAAGCTGCAAGTGTGTGCGTGTTTTTGAAAATGGTAAAAACTTGGATATACAATTTTCTCGTGACACTTATAAAGTGAAGAGTCTGTGCAAGTGTCAAAAGCCAAAGTCATATAAGTTTTGTATTTTGTACGGCTTGTAAAGATTTCCACTTTAGGAAATGTGAAGTATCACAAGTTATTATCACAAACAGAAGTGGAACATAGGGGCTTGCAAGAAAGAAAATAACCCAGACAGTTGGTGTCATCAAGAGTGCTAGAGACGGTACCCGAACTTGCTTGCTTGCTTGCTTACTTGAATTAAAGTGATTTTCGCTCTAATGGAGCATGTATCACTGGTTTAATAACGCACCGCGTGATTTTTAATTACTCCTGGGGAAGGAAAGAGAGCCTCATCCCCCAGGCTTTTATGTACTCACAGACTATTTTTAAATTTAGCCACTCAGGTGTAGGACTAACTAGTCCTTAACAACCTGACTGAAAGGCTTTACACATGAGTGAGAATTGTCTCACCACACACTCATTTTTTCTGTCCGAGCGTGGTAAAGGAGGAAAAAGGTGCTCAGCAAGACAGCCATGGATGTTAAGTACTCACCAAAACGCTAGCCCGTACTTATTTCAAATCAAGTCGTGTCACCAAAAAAGACGTCTTGTACGACATCAAAGGCATTGTCAAACGCAGAATGCCTCAATGCTAACTGGCTAGGTCTGCATTTCTTGCTCCCGCTGCTGTTGCGTATATTTCTTCCCTCCACACCGAGTTCTGGGCCTAATTATTTTAATTTCGTTGTACCCGAACTTACATTATCCATATTATCACCAACAAAAAAAAAACAAAAAAAAAAAAACGCACAGACCTAAAAGAAACATTCACTCACTTTTTTACAGAATATTACTATTTTTAAAATTTTGATAATCGACGGAAACGAACAACTTAGAGTCAGATTTTCTAACCAAGATAAAGAAATCATGTGCTGATAGACTCACTTCTGTATTTTTTCTTCTAACTGACTAACATATCATAGGCAATGGAATGTTATTTCTTTTCGAGAGTATGGGGTAGCCCTGAAATTTTTTTTTTGGGAACTTGAAGCTATGGCGATCGCTTAGGTTATAAGATGGCGGCCTCCTCTGACGACAGGCTTTCTCACAGGATAAGGTCTGCTTCTTCGGAAAAGAGAAGAAGAACTCTTTGGTGTCGATACGACAATCGACAAAGCCTCTGTCAGGTTCATGCTGCTGCTGTTGCTGCTCTCTCTCTGCCGTTTATGAAGTCTGTACTTCTCCATCCATTCTTCTTTCTCCTTCTTGAATTCCTCCTTGAAGAGCTCTTCTTTCAGGTCTTCAGCGACTTTCAACATTATGATATTGTCTATCTCTTCAGGTCTCGGTATCAGACTTGTCATGACCCTATGCAAATTCACATAGGCTTCGTTCAACTTGGCTAATCTTGAGCACATCTTCGTAGGAAGATAAGTTAACAATGGATGGGCAGACTGGAGACTTCCCCGTTTGTATTGTCAAAGCGCGGACGTGAAGGAAAACATTGCTACACGGTTTTCGAGCCGGAACGTTCAAATAGTGTTATGGGAGGGATAGAGAGAAGTCAAAGAGCATGAATCAAGATTCCTATAGCCAAACAAACCACAAAGGCATTTTTTTTCTTCAAAACACAACATTTTTTATTCATACTAACAAACAACTCTAACATTTTTTTAACAATAATCTAACACTATAACATCAAACATTTTTTTCAAACACCAAACGTTTTTTTAATTCACACTCTACTTTAAACAGGGCTGACAACGTTGTGAATGAAATTGTGATTTCCACTGTTGGAAATCATTAGGCCATTGATGGACACTACGTTTCCTAGCTTGAGATAAAAGATAAGCATAATGGTCACAAAACCATCGATCTACTTTCACATCGTTTCTAGCAGAAGAACGAGGATCGAAATGAGTGACTAAATGTTCTAAGGAATAGCCCAGGCTGCGATGATGCAGAAAATACACACAGTACTGTCCACACACCAAGGAATCTGTGCCTTGTAATTTCACATTATTGAATCGGGTGGTTTGAGCATTTCTTCTCATAAAGTCGATGATATCGTCTTCCAAAGGGGGCAATCCGTACGAATCTAATTATTCCACACATCCTTCTTGAGGAAAGTAGACGGCTACCCAGTGGGTTCCTGGGAGATGACTGTCGTCCGTGTTGATCACGTAAGCTTGATGGTGTTTAGGTTTGCGATGAGGGAGTTCATCTTTAGCACAGACGACAGGATTCCAAGAAGCCGTATACGAACTGTGGTTCAAAAGGTAATAAAGTTCTCAGGTATCCATTTTTTGTTTTTTTTCTTAAGTCATCAATTCGATCCTGACTTTCTGCTTGAAAATGTCTGACAAGTAATCGTTTTCTTCGCCTTGTCTCCCAACTCTGATCCAACAGAGCTTCGATGCGATGGATCTCTTGAGTTGTTAATGGAGGACAATAATGTTCACGCAAGCCTTTATACCACTGTTGTAACACGTCTTCTTCCGAGATGAGACTCCAAGCTTCGTCCAGATATTCGTCCAATTTTTCTTCTTGACTCAGCATTAGCATTTATCGTGTTGAATTTGACTGGGATGATCGTTATGACATCCATAGCAATCTTTCTTGATCAATTCCTTAATTTTTTTTCTGTCAAGACTATAGCATAACAGGAAACTATATGTGATTCTTGTTCTGGCCATCTAGACTTCATCATGATGACTTCTTCGTCTTTGTCTTGGGGTTCTCCTTCCTCAGGATCTTCACATTCCATGTCCAAAGAATCCCTACTATACAAACATTGATAAAAGTCTTCCATGACTTCTAATAGTGTAGAATGACTTCTCTCAAACTGTTGGCTTATATCGTATTGTCCAATTCAGCATACAGGAGGACGTTCACCGTATTATCTGCGCGTAGATTTTCTGCAAACTGAAATTCCACACGGATCTGGCCGGATTTTATAGGGTGAAAATGTCACTCGTCGCTGTCTTGACTTACAATTCGTTAGAGAACCGTTTTCGAAAATGGAGTTTCACTGTAACTTTCCCTTTGGAGAAGGGAATATTTTGTCCCAGATCTCCTTTTATAGCAATGTTGACAGTGTCTAAATACGACTTACTGACGGGTAAATAGTGAGGATGTACAAATTCACGGTGTACGTGATAGGTGTTTGCACCTTCCTGGTCATTGTTTGTGGTACTATCCACTTTGAAAGGAATGACACGCAGTAACGGCACAGAGGTGTGTCCCACCACGTTGTACTCCACCACATCGGAATACACAAAGATCAAATTAAGTCCTTGGTTCAGTTCTACCGGGTTTCCAAAAGCTCTGTAAAAATCCATATTACTTTTGATCTTGGGGCTCATATTGTTTGCTACCATTTCTGCATGTCCACCCAAAATTTCAAACAAACTACCATTGAACCTGAGGGACAATGTGTCCGTATCTTGAAATTTGATCACGAGACGATGAGCCACTTTATGGTACTCAATCTTCACACTTTTTTTGGCTCTGTTCAGTGCTTTGCCAAAGGCTAAGTTGAACCTGTCCGCAATAGTGTCCACCAAATGTTCACCACTAAAATAATAACCTGAAGGAATTTTCAAGGTGTAGATAATGAAGGCTGGATTGCTGGCTGCTCTTGTGTCCCCTAAAAACCCGATTTTGTTGATTTCTTCCTCCAATTGGGCATTCAGGATTTCCACCTCGAAAGTGTTTTGCTTTTCGGTGATGTTTTTGATTTGTGTTGGGTGAATGATTTCCACTAAAGCCACTTCCCAATGGGCTTCGTGATCTAAGGGGATGGCTTGAGGTAATTTGGCCGTGTAACAGCACAACGTGTTGTTGGGAAACACCTCCATGGAACTGTCACTGGGTAAGGTTAAGTAAAATTGGCTGTTATTGCTCATAATTCCAGAGTTTTGTGGCTCTCCGAGGCGATACTGGAAGTCAGAGGAGTGTCTCCGCCCAAAATGGAGTTGTTGTTGGAGTGGTGGCTGGCACTGACACTGGACACAAGGTTCCCGTGGTTCCCGTTCGAGGAGAATTTCAGGGAGGGATTGGGAAGCAGGTAATCGATGTAACTGCTCAATACAATGGTCCACAATTGTTTGTCTCCTTGTTGCAAACTCAAATTGGCGTTGGCTGCCCTGATGACACAATACACCACGAAGATTTGGCAGAAAAAGACGATCTGCGTTTTAGGCACACGTTCTCCACACTACACCCACAAGGGTTGTTTTTGTAAATCTTGCAGAGAAGAATTGGGTGAAGGAGTGATCGCAGTAGCTGAATCTGTGTGAAAGGGAATGATGGTCACTTCTTTTTATAGTCGATGACGTGCGAAGCGTCGATCCAAGAATGATAACTGGTCGGATATCCTTTCCAACGTACTTTGACTTCTTTGACGTCGTTTGCCTACTTTACGGTTTCTGCCAGTTAGCACTCCACCCACCTCGAGAACACAAATAACATCTAGTCAACAGCCGACTATACCTAACAAACAACCCGTCCCGGAAAGAGTGGTGGCAAAACAAAGGTCCAATTATCTTAGACAAACGGTATGGCAAACTCAAATGTAATTATCGGAGGCACTACGTTCTTTTCTCACTCCGATACTACAGGCAATCTCAGCTGAAATAACAACCACAACAACAATAACAGCGACAGACACCATAGCGGCGGATTTGAAACTATCTGAAGAATTAGTATCAGAACCAGAAAAATAAATTGAGGCGGTTGAGGAGGAGGAGGGGGACGCTGACCCTCGTTGAAAAGTACACCGAAATGGGGCTAGATCAAGCATTGTATGACGTCAACATAGCAGGGCAGTTTATTAGAGCCATACAATACGTTGCCTACAGATCTCTAGACAACTTTAAACCAAGATCTTCTCAATGGGATTAGGGGTCAGAGTTCTTCCCCAATTCTACAGACAAACCTACACTGGATACCCCCCTCAGTCAACTGGTAGAAGCCGCTGCTTACATTACCGCCCATCATGGCTACGCATTTCCTGATATCAAGAATCATGTGACTAGGAGTGCGGGAAAGAACGTGAAAGCAAAAGAGAGACGTGTTACCTTCTAACAGAAAAAACAGACTTTTTTTATGGCTCCAAAAGATTGCTTTTTATTAAATAGGGAACCATATTTGGCTTGGTATCCCTCCTTGACTAAACTATTCTCGAAACAAACTTGACCCATTGGAACACTGCAACAAACTTAACTTTTTAAACCTAACAGTGACCAAACTGGTATATGTCGCTTAGACATAATAATTTAAATAAGATCAGTATGGCTATTTTTATGTACACTAAGAACTAATATTAGACAGATATGTTAGGAAATTTAACAGACTCGTTAGATTTGAACTAATTGCACAGGTGGTTAACACATTATTGGTACTTATTATTGTCGATTAGCAAAAAACAGAACTTGATTTGAAATAAGTACGGGCAAGCGTTTTGGTGAGTACTTAACATCCATGGCTGTCTTGCTGAGCACCTTTTTCCTCCTTTACCACGCTCGGACAGAAAAAATGAGTGTGTGGTGAGACAATTCTCACTCATGTGTAAAGCCTTTCAGTCAGGTTGTTAAGGACTAGTTAGTCCTACACCTGAGTGGCTAAATTTAAAAATAGTCTGTGAGTACATAAAAGCCTGGGGGATGAGGCTCTCTTTCCTTCCCCAGGAGTAATTAAAAATCACGCGGTGCGTTATTAAACCAGTGATACATGCTCCATTAGAGCGAAAATCACTTTAATTCAAGTAAGCAAGCAAGCAAGCAAGTTCGGGTACCGTCTCTAGCACTCTTGATGACACCAACTGTCTGGGTTATTTTCTTTCTTGCAAGCCCCTATGTTCCACTTCTGTTTGTGATAATAACTTGTGATACTTCACATTTCCTAAAGTGGAAATCTTTACAAGCCGTACAAAATACAAAACTTATATGACTTTGGCTTTTGACACTTGCACAGACTCTTCACTTTATAAGTGTCACGAGAAAATTGTATATCCAAGTTTTTACCATTTTCAAAAACACGCACACACTTGCAGCTTGACCAGAAATATGTACATCTTGTTTTGTGGATAAGTCACAGACAATTCCAAGCATATATAGGTGGTTATGAACGTTAGGAATATCCCCTCATTTTTTCAGAAATATCAAAGCTTGTATGTGCATTTTCCCTTTTCCACTCTATATTAGTGCTTAGAATTGTTCCAAAAAAAAGAAAAAAGAAACGAAATAATTTTGAAGAAAAAAACAACTGAATTTTGAATTCAGGTTTCTCTCTGTTTATAATTTTTTTCAAGTTGATGGTGCATGACAGAGTACATTCGCCTACCTTTCCAAAGTGAGAGGCATTTCTTCACATGTCATTGCCTTTGTTAAATTCGGTTTCATTGGTTAGTTATCGTTAATCTTTAATTTTTTTCATGCATTTCTTTTTGATAGAAGATTTAAGGCTTTCTATTGTTGTAACGGTATTTATGTTGTTTAGTCTGTTGATGAAATTATCTATAGCAAAGTGCTTAAGATTTTTCAGCTTTTTTTATTATTTCAAGCCCTACAAAAGGAGACCAAGTTTGTGTTCAAAGACGATTGAAACTCTAAATTACACAGGCGTGAAGGAAAAACATCGTTGTGTTTAATCTAATCATGCTTGCCGTATCTCTTTGTGTTTTAGAGGTCATATTTCTTCTTAAGTAAATACATGCATCAATAGACAGACAGATTGGGTCATCATCCTTGAGTTTCACTGTACTTTCGGTTCTTTACTTCATACAAACCCCAAATTTATTGGTTTGAAAAAAAAAGATAACATGCCCCTCAATACTGTAACACGTCTGTTCTGATTCTACCGATGTGAGTGTGAGTGTTTATGTCGAAATGTTTAAGTGAGATATAAAAATATGGTCAGCTTGAAAACGCGAACCAATACTGTGACGCTCAGTATTTTGATGTGGTAAGAGGAAATGGTACAACACACACACACACACACAAAGAGGGCTTGTAAGTTCACATTTCAGTGTCTGCACTGTAATGGTAACAACGCAAGAACATAGGGATTATTATGCCACACAGTCCTAGAACAAAACAATGCATCACCCGTTGTAAGCCATTTCATTGGCTATACTTATTTTCTTACCGCGTTCGCTTCGAATTGACTTGAGTAGCTATTCAGACAGTGACGAGAATGGCCATGCTTTACTGGGTCTATCCTATAGGCGATTTATATAAAAAAATATTTTTAAAAATTAAACTAATGCACGAACAATCGTACCATGGGCGATCCCATGGAAATTGTGTCCGTCTTATTGCAAAATACATGAACATTTAATTTAACCGTGCAGATCGCTAAATAAACCTCTGATCATACACATTTTGAAAAGTGTTGTGTGACACGGATCGCCATTGTCGTTTGGTGTCTGCTTTCTTCTTCGAAAAGAGATCGTTTCGTCTTGACTATAAAAATTTAATTTGACTAAGTCTTACGCACTACTTGAACTCATACATTTACGTTGTAGGTGTAAGCCGTCGTTCTCAGTTTTCTGGAAGTTCGTTTTTGCGTTTCTCAGATGTGATACTATTTTTTATGGACCGAACGAAATTTCTTTTGGCGTGAATCAGGACTCGTGGTTTTGTGGCAGAAATGGAGAGCATTGATTAAAGCCCAGTTATGTCGTCTTCGAAATCGCTGACACGGATTTGAACTAACACTTCA
>CM068828.1:105190779-105428279 GCA_028554795.2 Sinohyriopsis cumingii | reverse complement strand
ATATGTCTTGTATCTACTTAAACAATAAGATTAAAATAAAAGTTCAAAAAGGGAATAGAAGTAACTGATCAATATCAAACATGATTGTGAATAATCACAAAACTGCAGAACTACATTTTGTATATATTCACCCACTCTCTATATGCAATCCAAATTATTAATATATCTCAAACATATAAATAAATATACGTTTTCTTAATGTTTGACTGAAAACAAAACGTATTCAAATAAAAGTGAAGAACCTTTGACAAGGAAAGCACATTAATACAATGGCATTATGTCGATTTAAACGTGTTTGTATTTTTGGATGTTCTTGCATATGCATGCTGTATTCTTCCTCGAATAAAGACACCAAAATGTGAACTGTGTATCATTCCGTGCTTTATAATCATCCGGGAGATTGTTAGAATACAATACAATTGTGCAGAGTGCGGTAAGCTATTATTGGACGTTCCTTGTTGGACTATTGTACGAAATTGAAAACGGTATATATACTTTTTATTTTACTGCAAGGTTGCATATTTAAATAACGTAATTCGTAAAACAGTCTACTAATACTTTGACGGACCAAGAACGGAGAGAAATTTAAAGAAACGATGTATTTATTTTAAGATGATGGTCTCGAAATGACCGTACCTATTAAGCGTTCGGGAGGAAAGAAGACAAGTGAATTGTATGTAAGACTGGGAAAGAATCATTATGAATGGTACAATCATTCCAAAAGCAACTGCGTCTGCATAAAATCCCCAGCAAAGTCAGAAGGCAATCATTCCAGGACAATATAGTGTAATACACACAGGGTATGTGCTAATTGTATTTACGTCTCCGTTTATAGCTTGGTTAGATTTTAGTGACTAGTTATTTATTATGGAGAGTCAGTGTTGGAAAGATATTTCTCAACCCGAGTAAATAGCCATTTTCTTATGAGCAGACGTCAAAATCTACAGTATTCACAATACTCTATGACAACATGGATTAGTTTCGTAATGTGGTCCCTCTTACTAGTTTTAGTATGCATTTTTAGTAATTTGAGATAGGAATAGTTTTCAGTATTATGTGTTTGGATCGTGTTTTGTATTGCTTGACGTGAAGTAGTAATATTCGGATCGAAAATGCTTACTTGTGAATCCTGCAAACGTGAAACAAGAACAAACATGCAAGTATGATATTATAGTTTCGTGGTTTGTGGTCATTAGGTGATTAGAAAAAATATTTGTAGTGTTTTCGCGTTTACGAACATTTAAGTTGACAACGACTACTGTCTTGAGGTAATTGGAAATAGGTAAAACGTGGACTAGCAAGGCACATGCATGCAGGTGTGTATGAGACGCCTTGCGTGTGACCATGATAAGTAATGACTTCGTCAGCTCTACACGTGAGAACCATTTGTAGCACTATCCCATAGGTTTAAGACCCTATATTTCATTAACAAAATATCGAGAAATATGTTTCTGTATTTCTATTTGTATCAGGATCCTTCATATTATGTGTTGAAAGGAAATAAACGACCCTTAGTGCCCTCTTTTAATTCGGAAAGAACTATATCAGAGAGAGGTGAATTTCATCTGCATTACTGAAGGAATTCAATTTCCCGTGGGGTAAATTGATTCGAAGTTAGGCATAAATATCTAGATGATTGTGTAAATATGAAGGAGAAATATTGCGATCGCATCGAGACCTAAAGAACCTAGATAGTACATCAATTAATGAAATATTAATATCATTGACATTTTGGTGCCAACAATCACCATTTCAAATGAAATTTACATTTGAAAATGGAAATCATTTCCCCAGTCTTTCTGACATTTTCGTCTATAGAGGAAAATCTCTATTTTGATTGAAGATCATCATAAACTTATACATGAATGTATTCTGTAATATCATTATCTCTCAATTCCATCTTAGCTTTTTGGTTTAATTAAAGGCTGGTTGAGAAACGTGCACAGATTGTTAAAGGATTGATTCACAATCTGAAACTAAGGGACTTTTGAAACGTTTGAGAGCTCGGTCCATAGTCATTCCAGCGCGATCATCAGAACTGTCTGGCAGTATAATTTAATTTTTCAGCTAAATTGCTGAAATGGGTGGGCTCTTTAGTGTTGAATGTTTAAAAATGTTGTATGGGACATGAATGGATTGAATATGCAGTCACAGACAAGTGGATATTTTCCTGGAACATACTGTGTAGAATCTCAACGTCGAAGGAGGATAAATGTCACAGAGTAACAACAAATAAACTAAATCGCATACAGAAATCTTATTAATTAATAGTACATTCAGGCTCAGTTTTGTTTTATTTTTTATTTAATAAAAGTAAAGTTATTGATGGGGTTAGCTTAAAGTGATAATTTAGACATGTATTTTTGTACAAAATTGATCAGGTTTTAATTGCAGACTCGATTTTTGTATATATTTTATAACATATAGCAAGGAAATTACAGTATTGCAATATTGTTCTATTTTCTTCTCTTTATTTCCAATTTGAACAGTGGCAAGAATTTAAAATGTAAACATACAGTTCATATTATGTGAGTCAATGCTGGAGAATGGCATCAACATTGTAACAAGATGGAAGTCTTCTACATCTGTGACATAATCAAAAGAGATGCTGCATTCTGTGATGCGTTAACCTATGTTGCAAAGGTATGTAAATTTAATCCTGAGAGTTACTAAACAAATTCGATTCATCGGTAGTTATATAGATAAATTATAAAACCCTCCACTTTAATTTGTTCCTTAAAAATATAATTCCACAGTCCATATTTATTAAACACTGAATACGAAATGGATATTAGCCTTGTTTTGGTATTTATGATGATGTACATTGTGGAATGTCTCTTGGGAATTAAACATGGGGTAAAGTTTTCTCCAAACATGGAGCATTTCTAACAATGTCTTGAATCTTGACATTATTCCCTGAAACTTTCAATACATGACAAAGTTCTCTCTCTTACGTACACGCACACACAAACACACACACGCACACACACATATATACGTACGTACATACATACATACATAGATACATACATACATACATACGCACGCACGCACACCCATCCATACACACATACACACACACACAGACACACATACATACATACATACATACATACATCATTACATACATACATACATACATACATACATACATACATACATACATGCAATCCAGTCTTTTGGTAGTTTTGGTCCTGATAATCAAGTCTATAGACTGCAGAGAAGAAAAAGGAAAAATGATGAAACCACCAAAGTTGAGAATGAAAAATGTGTTATAAAATTTTCTTTTTATTACCTACCCACTCAATGTTACATGCTTGATCTCTTCGATAAAGATGTTCCCTCTGTGATTCGGTATCACAAACCTAAAATTTTCGTACCGCATACCTAGCCTGGAACTACTTTTACAACTTGAAAGTATTCAAACTCGTCATGTTTGTAATTTTAAGAAATGCAGTCATCTACGGTGAAAAGTGCCTCTTGCCGCTGGCGATGATGGGAGAGTACTCTAAGTGGCGACGAGCAGTTTAGGAGCATATCACGGTATCTAAGCCAAGAAGTTATAGTTGAGGTGGACAGCTATTTTGGACAAAATGTTTGACAGTTCTCGGATCAAGCTGGTGTGCTAAGTAACACCGGCATGTGTGTGTGTGTGTGTGTGTGTGTGTGTGTGTGTGTGTGTGTGTGTGTGTATGTATCTATGTATGTATGTATGTATGTATGTATGTATGTATGTACGTACGTACGTATATATATGTATGCATGTGCATGTGTGTCTGTGCGTATGTATATATGTGCATATCCATCCATCAATCCATCCATCCGGACCAAAGTGACCCACAGGTATGTATGTCTGTCTGTCTGTCTGTCTGTCTGTATGTATGTATGTATGTATGTATGTATGTATGTATGTATGTATTTCTGCATAAATGTGTCTATCGGTACATAAACAGATGAAAATAAATAAATTCAGGCAAGATTAGGAAAGATTCCTACAGGTTTGGGAATAAGAAATCATGCGTTGTTATGACATCCGTTGTTCAATGACTATCGTTATGTTTGAGCTGCCATCAAAATGTAATGACAGCCCACGGTACAGAGAATAGAGCGCAGGTGCAAAATGAAGCAAATATCAAAAGATCATAAAAGTAATTGCTTATTTGCGGACTAATCTTTCGAATTCTAGTCATCTGAAATGGTTTTTGTAGTCTAATCCAAGGACATGCAGCAGATTAATTACATTAGGAGAAATAAGTTTTGTTTTCACACAAAAGATGCACGATATAATGTTACAAAGTAAGATATAAAAGGACATAAAAATGTAACCAGATGACAATTTATAGAACATGAATAACAACGCAATTATTTTGTAAATCCACCTAAACCTTAAACTAAACGCATTTCCTGGTAGCACTATCGAGCGCTAAATAGCAAAAACTGGCCATAAATTATAGAATACGTGACTATATGTCATTAATTACAAAGTATTATGCTCCTTGTAAATCCAATTTTACTTAATGAACGTGTATAAAAGACTGAGCGTTATATGTTGTCGACTAAAACAATCTCCAGAAGAATTGATTTAAGGCATATATTAATCGAACTCTATCTTAGAAATGTAAATTAAAAAGAAAAGCTGCTCTGTTAATTAAATAATAACATGATTCATTCAAGAATGAAACCAACCAGCAGCACTGAAACATTATACATTTTGTTGGGTTTTTCAAACACTTAGTAGTGAAAGATGTTCATGGAGATCTTTCTTCTGTTATACAATATTTATTAAGTTTCTCATCAATAAGTAGTATTATATGGCATTCCTCTTGGCCTAATTTTCATTGCAACTAAAATGCTAAAATTAGGAGTCAACGAATCCACGAATAGATTAAATTACATGTTAATATATTCAATTCGAGAGAAACGTTACTCCTTTTCTAATTATGATATACTAAATTTGTTGCTGTTATCCTTTCATAATTTTGTTCAAGAACTCGTCCTTGTTTAATGTCTTCTTAACAATAGCTAATAATTAAACTTAAAGAATATATCGTTGTTAATAGTTTCAATATTCTGTATCTGTACATTAACAAAATATAAAGTGGCAACCCAAAATTCACACTATGTAAAGCTGCTTACCAAAGTTCACACTGTCTATGTAAAGCTGCATACCAAAGTTCACACTGTCACATGTAAAGCTGCTTACCAAAGTTCACACTGTCACATGTAAAGCTGCTTACCAAAGTTCACACTGTCACATGTAAAGCTGCTTACCAAAGTTCACACTGTCACATGTAAAGCTGCTTACCAAAGTTCACACTGTCACATGTAAAGCTGCTTACCAAAGTTCACAACGTCATATGTAAAGCTGCTTACCAAAGTTCACACCGTCATATGTAAAGATGCTTACCAAAGTTCACACCGTCATATGTAAAGATGCTTACCAAAGTTCACACCGTCATATGTAAAGCTGCTTACCAAAGTTCACACTGTCACATGTAAAGCTGCTTACCAAAGTTCACACCGTCATATGTAAAGATGCTTACCAAAGTTCACACCGTCATATGTAAAGCTGCTTACCAAAGTTCACACCGTCATATGTAAAGCTGCTTACCAAAATTCACAATGTCATATGAGTCCAGCGCGAGCTCTACCTATTGAACACCAATATATGATGTTGCGGGCTGTAAATGCATCAAAGCAACGAGTACGAGCTAAGGTAAAAATGACGTATGTTACCGATTAGCCGAACGTCCCTGTTTTTAGTTGACTACCCACTCCCTTGGGAAAATTTGTTTTAAAAAATGCAAGAAAATTTCACGAGAATGATTTACGCATCTAATGTAGCTTGTTTAGCCCAGAACTAGAAGTGCTTGGTACTATTTATATATATATATATATATATATATATATATATATATATATATATATATATATATATATATATATATATATATATATATATATGAAAGTGGCTTAAGTTGTAGGTAGGCATTTTGTCGAATCATAATACGTGTAGACAATATGAAAAGATCTTGTAATATTTCTTAAATTCACATTTTGATAGCTGTCTATGGAGATCTTGCATACCTGATTTTTGTCATGCATGTAAGTGACAAACCCAACGTTTGTTAGAATCGGATTTCGATACCTAACCTTGATGACATGTCAGAGAACTTTTCCATTAGAAATTATCATTTTTCTAGAACATTATATTACGTCACGGGTCGAGTGAAATATTTATAAATAGAAGTTTGGTAAGCAGATTATTCACCCCTGATTTAAGATCAATCTCTGGATTCATTTACGGTTGTGTTCAAATATAATTTGAAAGGAAGTATTTATTTAAATTATTCAATGGAATTACTAAGTCCTCAATGACATTTTGATTAACAGATTATTTTAGAATTATTGAGAACTCATTCAAAGACATTCTAGATTGTATCATTGTGTTACATCAAAACATTCATGATTATTGGTATATCATGACATTCATGTCTACTGGCAAATCTAGACATTCAGGACTATTAGGTCATTTTGTTTAGATGTTATGGAATATCAAATAGCTGGCTTATCAACAGAAGAAAATAGGACAAGCACACTCGGTAAAATTTGGGGTATGTCGAAGAGAGTGCTACATGTACACTGAATGCTGCGGATTTATGACAATTTCTGGTGAACCAATTTTCCTTGATTCATCATTTGTCAAAACAAAGAAATAAAAAGGCAAACAATTTTAAAGCTCGCACTAAAAAAAGATGCACCTGTGAATATATATCACACCTTCACATGTGAATTGACTAGCCGCCTTTCAATAATGTCCGTCCTGGAGCTAATTCGTGGCAATTTACGTACGAAAATGTATGTAATCTATATTAGCCACCAATGATAAAGCTGTTATAGTTTGCACCTTAGCAAGGTTTCCATGTGTACAAAATCTATTTGATAGAGTTACCATTTCAAACATCTTCCAATATCAAGGTATATTTCACGTCAATATCCAAATAATTTGAGCACCCAGTGTTTGTTGTTTTAACTGATTACGTTTAAGGTCTATAAACTGTTGTGGACACCTTTTTTAACTGTGATGTCCAAGATATTTAGGTTTCGAACACTAATAACTAGGTTTGAATTCATTAATATTCAGACATTTGTTTTTTTGTTTGTTGTTGGCTTTTCTATACTGGTGTCTGGTTACGTACATATGGCTCTACCATGAAGTTCAACATTTGACAAAAGAGAATTTATATTTGAATCACAGTCTGCACACCATATATTTTACTGACTTAATTTATGATATGCTTCTAAATACCAATTTTGTCAAACGTTGATGTTACCTGAAGCACTCGTAAAGTGTTTGCCGCTGAATTTACACTTTGATATTCTACATCATTGGAACACATCTTTGACCTATATCTACATAATTATCAAAAATAACATCTAATCGATAGCAGTCTTTGGTAAAAAAACACTTGATGTGGAAACACGTAATATGGAACTTCATAATACAGGACGACATTAAATGATGCCTTGTAAGGTCCACGAACGATATGCAGTACAAAGGGCATTAGTGAGTAGTGAGATAATAACACTTTGAATGATTAAAGGACGAAATAGTAATTTCGTACGAGACCTAGAATCAATAAGGAGAGCTTTTATTTCAAAGAAACAATGAATATTGGGCTTGTATGTTACTGTTTAATATACACCACAGTTAAAGCTAATATAACTTTGAATGGAATTAATTCATAACCATTCAGTTTCTATCATTTGAGATATGATGTATTTATGCCTTATAAGTGAGGTTAAAAACAATTTTATCATTACCCATCTCGTCAAAAGATGAAATATCAATCTCGGTCTAGTGTCATGAGCACGTGCCCATAATAATACAATATGGTATAGTCAAAATGATCACATGTCAATAATACAATATGTCAAAGTGGACACTTCAGTCTCGTTCGTGTCCTGGATACGTGTATATTTGCTTTAGAGGTCGTGGAGGCAGATCTGTCCTCAAATTGAAAGTAAGACGAATGACAGAAGACTTTTCTCGGTCTCACGTTTGCCATATCGGAAAGGTACAACAGTGAATGCAAGAAGGAAAAAAGCTGCAATATAAAAGATAACAGAATCATCGAAATGCTTTTTTTCCTTTCCCTTTTAATGAAACTGTTTCAAGTATGTATGTATTTTCAATAACTCTTATGTGTAGTCTTGTACTGCAAGTATAAACCTGATTGAATGAGAAAATAGGTTTCCTTGGTTCGACAGACAGACAGACATTATTGTCGAAAGCTGCATGCAAAGAGTAAATACGTTCTTTATATTATTGAAGATGACAAACAAAGCAAAGTGATATGTCATTTAAAATACATTTTTGATTAAATACACACATTCTGTTGCATGTAGGGACATATGACATCATGTTGGTTTTACACTTCTGATCATGAAACAAAAGAACAGTGAGACTGTACATTATATGCTCAACCCGGTAAATTATATGCTCAACCCGGTATATTATATGCTCAACCCGGTAAATTATATGCTCAACCCAGTATATTATATGCTCAACCCGGTAAATTATATGCTCAACCCGGTAAATTATATGCTCAACCCCTGCTTAATAGGGCTGAATTTAGGTACTAGAAGTACAGGGCTGATTCTTGACAGCAAGACCGGTAGGCCAAACTAACATTTTTGCTCCAGAGCAATAAATGTATTTTGTTCCAATTATAAGACACCTAAAATTGGTGAAGGTAAGTAATCAAGACTAATAATAATGTATTCAAATCTTTCCTCTTCGACGAATCTCAGCGACCTTCACATTCGACCGTTTGGCATCCAAATCAACATATTTCTTCATTATTCCAAGCACAAGCCATCTACAAAGTTTTGTCAAGGTTTATGATCTAGAAATACATTTATTTTGCTGGAACCAAAAGCGAAAGTCCTGACAGAAAAATGGACAATGTAATGGTTTGAACGCAGCGCATATGTAAAGGTTAAAATGTTTTCAGCACTAGGTTTTCCGTTATTTAAAAGCACTCCAAAGATGGTTACTGTGTTCTGTTGACTCTTATATTTAACGATGTGATGAGAACCAAGATTTAATATAGAACATAAATAATACTTTTAAAGAAAACTTTGTGAAAGAAATGTGTAGCTCTACCAAAACAAGGAATTATGCAGTTAAAAATGAATGATGTAGAAACTTGCAAGTTCTTTACTTAATATAAAGATTTGTGACGGCTCTCAAACGCTGAGTAAAGCTGGTTATAAAGAGCATTGTTAGTATAAATGCGTAATTGTCAATTTTCCTTTCAACTTTGTACCAACAAAAGCAGATCGTTTACAGAACCTAATCAATAATGCTGATCATGCGCCTCAATCACATGTATATAGATATGTTTTTAAAAGAAACTGTATTAAATATAACAATGATACTAACGTCACTTATTTACTGACACAAGCTGTTAATGTTCTTGCATTCATCCATTTACATTTTTAAAACCATGTACGCAGTTCGAACGCTTAGTGCACAACGTTTCATCTACGCAAGCGAGAAAACTTCTGTTTTACCTAACTTCATAATATACGATTCAACCAACGTTTTAAATGTGAACTACACTGTTGTGTTTGAATTATTCGATGTTGATTGAGGAGATCTCGACATACACTTTTCGTGCTCAGATTTAGACGGTCTTTTTTTTCCAGACGACCGATCAGAATTATCCGCTGCTGCTGTCATTGAAACTAAAAGTCGGTTTGAATCTGATTCACCTTCTATGTAGGGGACATGGTTCAATGGGTAATTGGTTTGATTCAGTGATGACGAAGGCATGGCCAATGAAGTGTATGAACAGCCAGCCGTCTTAGATAGTGTTTCTTTATTTATAGTTTTACATAAAGGGGGATTATCAATGAATGGATTAGTAGACGCATTCGTGAATTTGGTATTGGATTTAAAAGGCTCAGCTGCCTGTACAAGTAAAGCCAGTTCCTGTGATTCTTGAGTCTTGGTTCGATCCCTCTCCTTTATTATACTGGCTTCCCTATTCACAACAGATCCATCTGAACCATCTCCACCTCTTCCTCTGCGAATGCGTTGCCGCTGGTAGCACACTGCCGCAAATATCAGTAGGTTAAGGAATAACACTGAACACCCAACAGAAACCGTTATACTAAGGGGCGTGGAAGATGTTAAAGTCGATCGCAAACCCTGCGCTAATGTCAAATCTTTAGCCTGGACTGGGTTTGTTGTAGTAGTATTCTGCATTTTGTGAAGACTGATAGAAGATTTATATAGTTTTAGATCTTGAGTTGCAGTTTCATCATTTGTTGTTACGTCTGGTTTATCATTCAAAGGTGGTGTGACCGGAGGAATGAGTGAAGAAGAGGGAAAATCTTCCACAAAATCCGTCATCAACAGATGACTGAATTCAAACTTTGACATATTCGATAGAAGGTCTTGGTTATCTCCAACCATCTTTCGCTCCTTGTCTTCTGTGTTGATCTTGGGAAGAAGATGAAGCCAAAGTCCCATTTCTCGTGCCCGATAGTGATTACGAATACTTGGTCCTTTGCCTGGAAGGAAATATTGAACAATTAGTATCGTAACGATTACAAATAATAAAGGATGGCATTAAAGTGGCAATATCCCCAGCATAATTAGATTAATGGCTAAAATATCACAGGATCAATATGATAAGTACCAATTCAAATACACAAATTATGTGGCAATTATTTAAAGCAAAGGTCTCAAAATGGGTTTCACAGTCAGTGAGGTTTCCTATTATTTTGCAGCAACAAAAACAACATCAAACTAGAGGTGTATATGAACCAATTGCGAGTTGTTGTAACAATGTATACACTGCTAAGAATTAATTCGATCTCTTTCCATCGGTGTGATAACGTGCTCTGTCGAATAACGTCATGATGCACATTGTTAACAAATTCAAGTGAGGTTCGGCTGGATAAGAGTTATTGTTAGCCTGTATCAGTTGCACCTCATGATCAAAAAAGGCATCACATGGAGGAAAATAATTCTGCAATTTTTTTTGGGCCTGAGATCCATAGCCGAAATCGCTATAGGTTCATAGCAGAACAAGAAAAAAACTGAAAAATCTTTGGTGCTGATATCTGTCATTAAAGGAGCACCCATATCCCTAGTCGTATATTATTGGTTTCGTCTAATACCTCTTGCGAAACAATCGCATCTTCATTGATGTTTTCTCTACCCTGGTCTTCCATTGTTGCTACCAAATGAAGTACAAACGGTTCGGGTGATGCTCTAGTCACTATTTTCGTCGTAGTAGATCTCAAATAGATTTAACTCCCTGGAATGGCATATTTCTCAAACGATCCGCAGTAATGTTTTTGATGAATCACCGAATCAAATTGCAACTGGCTTAACTATTGGTGCAGCGCGTAAAACAAATCAGAGTGGGTATTGTTGAATCAAATAGATCATATCGGTGAATTTGTGTCCACCTCGGCAAGATATTTTCGATAGCCTGATTTGATGTTTAAGCATCGCATCATCGTATACGACACGAAATTCTCACTTGACTGAAGATCGTCTATGGCAGGAGCTTCATAGATTGTAAAAAAGAAATCACTATTTCCCCCTCAATGATGATTGCAGCGCTTCTTTAAAATTCATAAGCACAACATAACACTGTTGATCATCGTCGGACGGATCATTTAATTACAACCAATCCCACCTTAAGCATCTTAAAATTATATTCAAGAACAACCTGATTTCTTCCTGATCCAGTTGGTATAATGATCATTGTACCAAGTTGGGTCGGAAACATGGAAATTCCAGTTCCATCGGATATATGCTTGAGTGGTTTAGGCTTTGCTTATGTAGAAGCATCAATGATGGTGAAATCATTAGGAAATTTTCTTCTCAGTGATGCCATGTTAAATGTCAATTAAAGTGTTGTATGCAACACGGCAATGTGTTCATACTATGTATGAAGTAGAATCGAGTGGAAACTCGTACTGCATACTCAACGCGGTTTCAAATACACAATGATCGAAATGCGATCACTGGAATTTACGTTTAATGTGGAACAATAATTTTATCGTTCGTAGGAACGTCCTAGTCTCGTAAACGCACATGATCTTTAAAAGGTAGCCGGTAGTAATGTCGCTGCTGCATTAACGAAACAACTAGGACCATTGTGGAGCAAAATACCCTGATGAAAGGCACTTTCCGGATATAATTAATTGGGTCTGGTACACAACTTGAGATACGACTTGATTGTAACGATCAACCAAACCTCGGCGAAACAAAATAAATCGTACTAATGCTGCATGCTAATGATATGCCCATGTTTATAAAGTATTAATCGATATTCGTGTACATCAAAGTGCTTTCTTAAAGCGATTATGGGACCAGGTGTCCGAAAACGAATCGCTAGATGGGTTATAAAAGGATGAATGATGGCCAGCATTTTCATTGGTTGGCAAAGTCCACTCATTAGAGGTACAATATATTGATATAATGATTTCTGAGTGTGTTGTATCCACAATATACTACAGTACGCGTGGTTATGGAAAACGTGAAGCTTCTGTTGTAAACTTAACAAGCGCGTCGAATGTCGTCCATCGGGCTGATCAGGCAGGGTCGGCCAAACAAGCCTTGTGAGAATTTGACATGTCTGCGCCAAAAAAGATTCCCCGAGTTTGTTTTGATGTCCAAACACCTGATGAGGTTTATCAGGCTCATCGTTTATTACTTCCACACGGTCCTTCCTGTCAAGGGACGCACCTTCACGTTCGCGTTAAATATTGTAGATGTTGCCAGCAGATATAAAGAAGCCGTGCCTTTAACTTCTAAAGATTCCGCAAATGTCTCTGATTGGCATATAGGTATTTATACACGCGGACCCTTAACACGGCCATGATCATTACAAGTCGATTCAGTAAAGATTTTCTAGGATATAATACGATTTTGTTGGCAAGACATAAAGTACGGGTTCGTATTAGCCATGTTAATATACACTGTGAAAAAGCTATTGTGAAACGATTTAATGGTACACTTGCGAAACGGTTATTCGGGCATTAGTACGCGCAGGAGCTATCGATGCGATCAGGGACTCAAAACAGAGAGCGATCTCGAATTTCAGAGCCACGTGACTAATGGGAAATACGACATTAGTCATACATGCACTAAATAATGAAATCATATGCGCGATTAAAACCTGCTGACGCGATTCGCTACGATATTCGCGCCGTTACGTATACATTCATTTAACAAACAACAACGTTAGAATCACTAAGAAACACTTGTGTTCAATATTTTCATGTACCAGGAGAGTTAGAAGGCGCACAATGCCGCTCTATTGACCCAGAATTTCCAGATAAAATTGGTTTTCCTAAACATCCAAGACGTTGTCATTAAGCTCCTATGAATAGACGTACAAACAAGCATGGCTTTTGTGCGAGAGGAACTGCAAGTCTTTCCAGCAAATACGGAACTACCACCAAGGTATATTTTAATGCGTTTACACGTTAATGTATGACACCAATCACAAGATTATTGCCAATACCATTATGTCCGAAGACCTAAGTTTTAATTCCATTAGGAAATATACATGGCTTGGTGTAATGCGGTGACAGACACCCTTTGGTGCATCGGTATACACCCATGCGATGTTTCTTTGACCTAATGATATTTGTAATGTGTGTGAATAGACAAGTACATATCATGCTTGAGAAATATTTTCAAAAATAACCCGTCCGTTTAATCGGATGCGTGTAGTCCAAGCACAATCGCGTAGAGTTTGGGTGGATGTCCGAAGTATTATTTGATTGGTTTACATGACGTTTCCAAACTGCATCAATGTTTGTGTTGTTTGTGCACGGGTTTCAGTGACTTCTTTGTGTAATTCCACCACGACGTAATTGCAGGATAAACAGATGCATATCGATATCAGTGAATAATTACACTTCGATTTTGGCTTTTAACAAACGTGCAACCCAACCCAATCGAGGTATTGAAAGGTAATGTGAAGGGTCCATCTTATACACTCGCACAGCAGTGTCGTGAAAATGCTTCATCTGTGTATGTTTCCTCAACAGCGTCGGGTGTTTCTCCTATCATAGATTCCGCAAATCCTCGTCGACGAGAACAATGATATTAGCGGAAACGATCAACGTATCATGGAAAGCTGATTATGTGAGTTGACTCCAAAATTACTTTTGAGACATGGTCTCGAGTACGTAGACCAACACGTAACCACCCTAGCAAAGGTGATTTACAGTATTCGACATAGTTCATATGTTCAGAAGCATACACCTTTAGTCACTACGTCCCGTTGCCATGAAACTCTTAATATATGGAAATTTTAGCGTTAAAATTAAAACAAAATTTCTCACTCGCTGCCGTTTATATTCCAGTCGTCGATGTTGGATCTTCTCTTCTGCATAGTGTCGTATATGGTTATGGAGGTCAATATCCAAGCGATACCTTCGAATTTCATTTAAATGTTGGCTTTACAGCGATTCCAAATTGTAAATCTGGCTTTTGAAAATAAACAGGCTCATTCTTTTTAACATTATAACCTACTTTTGAAAAGCTGAATAAAGTATATTCTAACATTGCGTCAGTCCAAATGGACTCAGATGACCCATCACTGACCAAATCGAATACAACCCGATTTTGTACTTTTGTATAGTGTCAATGCCATAGAACTTTTGTAAATTTCCTCGATAACGCTTACGTTATTATTTTAAGCAATATCTTCTGATATTGTTACAGTGCTTGCATTACTTTGCTTCTGAGTCGTTGTAGCACATTTAGTAACATTTCATCAGATCGATGAATGTAGATATCATCGTTATCTTAATGCTAAACGTACCACTCTGATTGATTTATTTTTAGCAATCTTCAGCACTGATGCTTTGTTTTGATCGATACTTCAATGTCGCCGTCATCATCATCAATTTATCATTCATCCGTTTTATTATATTTACCCAACGTTATTGCCTTATCATTTTTCTTGCACTACATAAAATAATGACTTGTCAGGGGTTTCCCAGATAGTATTGGCCAAATTTACATCGTCCCTCATCCAAGTTAATTAATTTGTCAATTTCTTAAGGATAAGCGGCCGTAAAGTCATTAGGGCCTCGTTGACAAATCTATATTTTGCATCCTAAAGAAACATTGGTTTGATCTTTTCTGTGACATCACACACACACACAGACACACACACCACTTATCTGGCAAAATATTCCAAGAATACAAAAGACTCATACATTCTTTAAAATGCTATACACATCTACCCGTGAATGTTTGGCCATGCCTTCATACAAAACTATTTTCTGACACAGCTGATATAAAATATTATCTGCAAGCATAAAATAGTGTCCACAACAGACAATATTGTCTGCTATAGGAAATGTCCACACTATACAGTGGCGTACAATAATCCTATTTCTGTAGTGGTACAGAAAGTTTTGTAGCACAGCAACAATCACTAATATAGTCTGACTGAAAACTACACCAAGCGATCGCTGATGCTAATCATACAAAATTGTGTCTAGCATGAGAAGTGTACAAAATAGCGGGTCACAGATTACAATTCACGGAAGCACATACATAAACGTGTGACATGTAGTAGGAACCTCAACGATGTGGGTAGAATCCCGTGATCTATATCTGAAACTAGTGGCCTATGTATGGAACCAATCTCTAAACCCATTATCACACTGATACATAAAATAATGCAATACATATAGATGTTAATGTAAGAAACATGCCATCTTTCTGTAGAACAGTTTGTTAAGATTATCAAAGCCAATATATCTTGTTAAACACATTGACTTCTACACAGCAACACAGCCATCTAGGTTTGTATACTAATTGTAACACAAATTCAACGTCCAAATATAAGGTAAGGTAAATTTAATGTAAAACATAACGCTAACATAAAGAAACGTTCAGACAGTTTTGGTTCCTGAACATTTTTTTGGTATAACCGATAAAAGCACGATATATATATATATATATATATATATATATATATATATATATATATATATATATATATATATATAGTGTGTGTGTGTGTGTGTGTCTCACATACCAAATCTTTGCATGAATGTCCAACATGGTGCTTTAGCAATATATCATCATCTTCAAAAATATTTTCAAGAATGGGATAAAGCAAGTATTGGCAAAGTAAATAAGATCTGCAAACATGGAGAAAATACCTATATCCTCACCGAACATGAGACTTGATTCGGTCTGAATGTCATATTTCGACCATTTAACACCCTGGTAACGGTTCTTTCCTCTGGCTTTATCACTGACTTCTTCTTGTAGCATGTTGGGATCGCTGTAAAGTAAAGAGGGGGATAAAAGTAATTTTTAACAATATTGCCCTTCATGAAGAACGTCAAGACACGGCAAACGTTTAGATGTACAAGTGTCCGGTATATACGTTTGGTTGTGCAAGGTAATCGACCGGTATGCTATGTATGTATGTACTTACGTATGGATGGATGGATGGATGGATGGATGGATGGATGGGTGGATGTGTGGATGGATGGATGCATGCAAGCATGCATGCATGTATGTGGATGGATGGATGGATGCATGTATGGATGCCTGCCTCCTTGCCTATCTGCACAGTACATATACATCGATACATTCATACGTACATACGTACGTGCGTGTGTGCGGGCGTACGTACATACATACAGACATACATACATACATACATACATACAGACAGACAGACATACTTACACACACACACACACACACATACATACATACATACATACATACATACCAAACTCTTTAACTCGATTACATTCTGCAGAGGCAGACCACCAATTCAGGTTACTTTCTGCAGTGACTGGCCAGATATTCTGGTGTCACAAATTCTTTTCTAGTATTCTGTGTCATGGTCTCATTCTGTAGAGACAGATCGACATGTGTTAGTCCCAATGAAGGCGAGCTAATGAAACATCTCTGTAATGGACATCCAAACAGCGGACACACTTTTTGGCCACGACGTTGTATGGTTTTAGGAAGCTTATACAAAGCTCTCCCAATATAGCCTAAAAACCAAAATTTGATCTTTCATATTCAAGTCCACAATTGTATTTATATTAACAATGTCTTCCACCTCGTAATATATGAACATAGTGTTGCACTGCAATCGGTTCCATCATCGGTGGGACTGAGTTGATCAGTTGATTGGTAACTAACGTTATGCGGCTAGCTCTTGTAATCATATGACTCCCATTGCACGCCAGAGGGTCTATGATGAAAAGCCACGGCATCATACTTCCATCAGTAGATTAGAGACCTTTCATTCATTCCCCTGGCACTCATGGATGAGTGGCTGATACTTGGCTAATTTTCTCTTTAATAACTTTTGTGACTTGCATCAGTAACCATATTTTGTGACGCACGTATCGTCTACTGCCTTATATGCTAGATATATATGAATGTTCTAACTACAAACTGTACATACCAATATCTGCCGTCGCATATTGCATCGGCAGATCTGGTTCATTGAACTTTATCTTAAACAATTAGGACAACAATACAGACTCTGTTTGCATTTTGCGATGGCAGATCAGGTTATGTGTTGTTTGCAAATTTTTCCCACTTACATGCGAGTACATGCTGTTTATTCGTAATAGACCGCAAAGGTATCGGCACTATGAGTAGTTAAAAAAGTGATGTATCTGATGGGACTGATAAAACTTATGGACTGTAACAAATCGCAAACGTATAATAATGACGGCTTTTGCTCACATTCTGATCTCATATGTGCAGAAAATGTTTTCCTGGGTATATATGACGGAAGGAGTACATATAATCTTTAATAAAAACAGTGTTTGGTTCCATATTTAAAAGATGAATACAGAGTTTCACTTACATGGTATTGTAAATAAGTCTTGCGTATTTTCATACCTCGCAGAAATGGCATTGGGTTAGGAAAGGAGTGGTGATTTGGGTATTTGTAATGCTTTGAGCTTGAGAATCAACAAAAGGACGAGTGTGCTGGTCAATGTTAAATCTGTCGGCACCACTGTTACTTGTGTAAGGTAACTTTATTTTCAAAGCAGAATCTCTCTTTCTCTCCCATCTCTCCCTCCAATACAGTTTTTAAACAGTCATTATTGTCTGATTTACGTTGTCAAGCATATCATAATTAAAGGTAAAGTTATTGCAAAGGTTTCTTTGCACTTTACTATATAGTTAACAAAGATACAAGTAACCAACCATCTAAAAACGAAGAGTGTGATTCGATTGTTTGTCATTGTGTCTTATAATCTAAGATAACCCCAAATGTTTTATAAAGACGTTCAATACATACCGGTCTCTCGAATAATGTATAATTAATATTATGAAAACCATATAATAAACTTTATTATTTTCCTTTCTTTCTTTTCTCTTTTTTTTTTTTTTGAATTGCACATTCAAATTTGAAAACGTGATTTTCTTCACCCTGCTCTTAAAGTGCGACGAGATAAAAGAAATTACGATAGTATACTTGATTTAATTAATGTGTAAAATGTTTACTAAAACATTAAGTTTGAATGCTATACAAAAAGTATCATTAGAACTTTGATGGCAGACATTAGATTGTGTTAGCAAACTTCTGTGACATACAATGAAGAAACATATTTGAGTAATGCACCCGTTTGTGTTGTTGATATATGCAAAAGCGTCACGTTGGTACTCGCAATTTCGAGAAAATGACTTTTGACGTCGTTTCATTTTATATCTGATAATTTGATGTCATGCGTTAATGATGGAGGGGGTTCACACACACACACACACACACAGAGAGTTTTTGATACATTTTTCGGTGAAATGCACATGCTGCACATAACGAATACCAGGTGTGTCACTCTGAGCTACAAGGTACAGTCTAATATCCGGAAAATTGGTTAATTCCCAGCGATCATTAATTTCACGAACAAAAGCTTCGATATTTGTTATCGCAGATATGACAATGTCACTATCGGAATTAGCATAGTCCGAATTGTTTTAATCCTAGCTACCATACATCATCATCATCATCGTTATCCTCTGTTTGCCCACTAAATCCTGCCGTAAATGTGAAATACGTCCTGTGCAAATATCATGCAATTCACCATAAAGCACGCTGACTGCAGACAATAAACACACTTCACCCATAACGTTGCTATCAATGCCCGCCATGACAGAGATAACATTATAATGTACTCAATTATTCAACATGCATGTATAGAATGAAAAAAAGATACTAAATTATTTGGTCAAAAAATTATTAAAAAGCCATTTCTTATCATGTTTCAATTGCATTGAAGAGGAGCCTGTCGTTCTAATTTGCGGTTCATGAATTTAGTATGTTTATCGCGCTTTTCTTACCTGGCGTGTTAGTTACCCATTAATTGTTTAGATATTATGAATGTTGTGTGATTATCACGGTTTTGTGACCTGGCGCCTTTGTTCCTTCTTTGCCATTTACAAAAAAAAATATAAAAAAAAAAAAATAAAAGAAACGCCATTGTTTACTTGGCTTCTGCTGTGAAAATAAGGTTCTAACTGAGCAAATTTATCCGATGCATACCACAAATCAACTGCTATAGACAATTAAACAGTGTAACGAAGGAACGTTATATCAAAGCAGTTTTATATATATTAATTATGAACTCTGCAAGGGAAATTAAACTTGAATATTGCAACAGAGGAAATATTATATCCAGGAATGTAATCTCTCTCTCTCTCTCTCTCTCTCTCTCTCTCTCTCTCTCTCTCTCTCTCTATATATATATATATATATATATATATATATATATATATATATATATATATATATACATACATATACATACATGTGTGTGTGTGCATATATATATATGTATATATGTGTGTGTGTTTATTTATCAGGAGGAAATAGTTTGGGAAACTTTGGTAGATTGCACCATGAACCACTGTATGAATCAATAACATTTGACAAATAAATTACAGTACAAATTATCTCTTTGACATTTTCCCAATTACTGAGACTTTTTCCTCTTGCTGGTAAAGGATTATATATATAGAAATAAAATCAAGGATATATTTCGGTTTCAATTTTCTAATGACTCACTATTAGAACATGATGCAATCGGAATCATGTTTGTTGCTTAAGTTAAAAATAAGTGTTATCAATACCTGTCTCTTGAGGAACATGCAATGCAGTTCCTTTTTTGTCATATGGGAAGTTATATCATGGTACACAATTTTAGGTTACATCATGGCACACTATGGAAAGTTACCTCATGCATACTATGGAAAGTTACGTCATGGTAAATATCGGAAGTTACACCATGCGCACTATGTGAAGTTAAATCTGCACATTATAGGAATTTACATCACGTATACAAAAATACAAATTAGTTACGTCAGGCACGTCATGGCAAGTTGCACCAGGTACACCACAGGAATTTACACCAGGTACGCCATGCTTTTTCATAAGGCACAGTACACGAAATTGCAACATTTACTCGCGGAAAAAAGTTGAAATGAGGGACTAGTTTAAATTTTGATTCGATTTAGAACAGAAAATGATTTAATTTGCTTTACTTCTGTATGAAAAAAACACTAAAGTTATGTCCTTAAAATCGTTTAAGTCATACCTGGGATGATTCAGTTTTGAATAATTGTTCCGTTACGAAACCCGTCTAAAAGTTGCTTTTTTTTAAAAATGCAAACATTTTGTAAAAGGTCATGATCCTGGATTAAAGTCTTAAACGTTTCGTCGCATCGTATTCGATATTTATATGCAAATATACCATATTTTGTATTGTATTCGATATTTATATGTAAATATACCATATTTTGTATCGTATTCGATATTTATATGTAAATATACCATATTTTGTATCGTATTCGACATTTATATGTAAATGTACCATATTTCGTATCGTATTCGATATTTATATGTAAATATACCACATTTTGTATCGTATTCGATATTTATATGCAAATATACCACATTTCGTATCGTATTCGATATTTATATGTAAATATACCACATTTCGTATCGTATTCGATATTTATATGTAAATATACAAGATTTCGTATCGTTTGCAATGCACGGAAGAGCTTGTATTTTTAGTTTGCAGATACCTGTATTCAGAGAGACAAATAAAATAGGAGAAACTGTCAAAAGTCTATCGGTAATGAAGCATTGTTTAGAAGGAAATATTCCAATTCCTATACATATCAATTCTCAGAGGTGGCGATGTAGATTTTTAAAATAACAGTCCTATTTATCGTTCCATTTTTAAAAGGGCTTTAATTTAAATATATGCCAAATACGGCGTAGAATTTGGAGACAGAAATTCGGTGGTACGAGGTTATCCTTGAGAATGACTAGCCATTTTGTGTTATTTTTATTTGCAAGTACTAATGCTAAATTAATTGGAAATCTTTATCCTGTCATGTGATCCCCTTCTTTCCAGTTCAACCCGAAATGCTTTCTTCATATCAAGTTTATTATAATTTGCAAATATTTAGTCCTTTTATCATTTTATTCACAAATTCTTTGCATATATTATTCTCTGTTCTATCCAGATAGCCATGATTTTTATTCTTTCAATATATTTTGGACATGTCAATTATCACATGACATTTGTTGAGATCAAACATTGGTGATGATAATCAGCTCGGAACAAAGATAGATTTAAACAGATTTAAAAGATGCGTTTTTAATTTGTTATCTGTCCAATGTTACGAATATAATGCCGAAATATAAGATGTTTTGCAGAAACGTGCGTCTAATGATGTTACTATATACAAGCAAGACTTACCACAACGTACCCTGTTTTCGCAAAGTTCGTCCACAGCCGCATCATATTTTCACTCAAACTCTTTTCCGCAGTATTATATTGCAGTGGAAACGGAGATGTTCCATCAACCAAGGGTGCACCGAAAATGTAAGGCAACTCATCTCCGTGGGCCCCTTTAACCCATTTAGGATAATTTTCTGAAGCAGTTGAATATGAGAAAACATACAGATAGGTATCATTATGTTTAGAATGTTCCTGTGCCATTTCTATCAAGGGGGCCAGGTAAAGTCCATCGGTAAGCAGGTCAATTAAGTTATTTCTCCTTGTTGCATCGTCCGCGGCTCTGTCCCACGTGGAATATTCGTGATCTAGGATATCAAATATTTCCTGTTTGTGGTATTGATACATATTGTGTACGAATGTTCTGAGAATTTGAGTTCTTCTCTCTTTATCTATGCCGTCACGTATTTCTCGTTCCGTGAAAAAGGAATAGGACTCATCTTTAGTGATTCCAAAAATAATCGGCGTTTTTGCAAATCGCGTCTTTTTATCTCTCATTAATGCTCGCAAAGACCATGAATTAAATCCTTGTCTATTCAACAGGGGGCCGAAGCACGAGTAGTACTTCGGAGCCAAAGGGACATGTTGTACAAGTTCTTCCAATGGTTTACTCTTCAAGCAATTAAGAAGGCGTTCTGATGTATCACTATAACCAGTACAGTTGATGTTCTGTGCCAACTTGCGGGAACACAGGACCGGATTTACTGACGTGGCCCAAGAACTAAGAGCGGACCCACTCTGCAGTATCACCCTGTGGAAATATGTCTCTGAAACACAAGATATAAACATTTGTGCATAATGATGCGAGATAAATATTTTATAAATAATGCACACGATAATATCACTAACCTACAAGCTAAACAAATAGATTAATGCAAGTAGTAAAGTAAATAAGTTAGTTAATTAGTAAGTTATGTAAGTAGGCAGGTGGTTTACTAGCTGCTTAGAAAATTAAATTTTATTTAGTTTAGTTTAGTTATTTAGTGAGTTGGTTAGTTAATTAGATACAATAGAGGTAGCTACTAACAGTTTTCGAGCGTAGGGGTATAACACCGACAACGCCCAAAAAATGTCAGCCAACAAACGTATCATTAATTTTAACCAAAGACGTGTGTTCCAAGAAGGATACAAGCTGCCTTTAATATTATCTTTAATTTATAACGATAATGATTTATTATAAAGTTACAATAATAAACGTCATAACATGCTCAGATCTCCAAAAGTAATAATTCTATTGCTCTGTATGGTAGAGTAGCTGTACATTTTTTATAATTATTATGAAAAGTAAAGAGCACAAATGTTAAGATAACGTACTCAAGTTTTGTTCCCAATATAATAGAATCTTCCAAAAGTCCAACTATATGACATAATAGTGAATAGAAATAGCAATCAGGATTATGTACACACATTCTCAATGAATCAACATTGTTATGCTCATATTTGACATATATTAACTCATTTTCCCTACTGTTCACTGTGGACTGTCGTTGCATTATGACAATTCTAGTGGAAATGATCAAAATAACAGTCCATTACGTGGCAATTATTAAATATGTCAGTAATGTAACTTTAAATTTGTCTTTAGTAAAGATTTAGATCACAATATCGATAACAACATTGCTAGATTCTTAGGCAACTACTGTTTTTATTGTAAAGTCCTCAGTAACGGACTTGTGTCATTTTTATCAATACCATTTGTATGAGAGTTTGCACCAATATACTAAAATGCTGCAAGTGATGCATATCATTTTATTAAGGATACGTAAAATGTAATTATCTCTCTGAATTTCTAATTCATGTTACATACCACATTTGGTTATAAAATAGACCTTTTAGTAGTTATTCATTATTTCTATCGCCTGGCAGCTTTACTGTAGTAGGATCGTGCTATTCATGCCAAAACGTAGTCCATGAAACATTACAGAAATAGGCAGGTTCAAAACGTTTTGGTCACATTAGCCTGCATTTGGCAAGCTATTGTTGTACACCACATAGTTATTTACTTCCTCTTTAATGGCCAAATTTCTACTTTTCCTTCATTTTTTTTTTCCTTTTTGTTTTTCCTTTTCCTTAAAGTCGGAATTTCCAAACTCTTAAATATCAATGGATACGAATTAAACAGATTTTATGTGCAAGTTGTGCCAATTTTGAAATATGATGCCCCCGTGTTCTTCACACGGTTTATTTATTCTAAGATTTATCTCTATTTTCTACACAGACTTTTGATTCTTATTTGTTAACAGTAAATTATATTTCTCTGTTTACATTTGTAAGCCTTTTTTTCCCTTGTCGATATATATATTTGTCTGTCTCTTCTGGACCATACTTATCCAGGTGACAAATAGAATAAGTGCATAACCAGTTTCTTGTTTATTTTGTATTGGAAGATCACGGCCTCTGTGATAATAAACATCAGTGTAGTTAAACATACTGTCTAGACGCATTCCTTCAAATGTCAACAGCTGATCTCTGCACAATTTGATCCTACCATATTTGATGTCATATACTATACTTTTGGAATCAGTTATCTTGACTCATCAAACATGCGTCGATACGAAAATGAGAATAAGCGCCAATCAATTACAGAACCAAGTCCACTGAGACAATTTAAATTGATCTCCACAAGACGTTGTGACATAAAATCGATGTGGAATGACCTCGCTGGCATGCGTCGATACTATCTACTTCTTATCTACGTTAGCCATTGGCATGTATAAAATATTGTCTGACAAAATATCAATGTAGAGACCATTGTGGACATTTTTTGACGTTTCTCAAGGTGTTCATTTAGTCAATGTTTTACGTTATTCGCGTTCTTGAACGCTCAGGACACATCCTCTAAAATGGTTTGTCACCGAAAGGTTTATTTTTATTTTCCACAAGCACCAGAGAGAGAGAGAGAGAGAGAGAATACCAAACAGTCGGAGAGTGCTATCACTGGATTCTGTTCTAAAAGAGAACCGTTAATGATACTAGCAGAATTTGTATAATTTTATTGCTGCCTGTTAATTTGTATAATTTTATTGCTGTTAATTTGTATAATTTTCTTGCTGTTAAGGATAGACAATAACATTGTCCTCATTGTTCACTTTTTACTATAAATGTTTATTAAATAGAATTAATTGCTAAATTTAGAATATAAGTCTAAATTACATTGGTATTGTGGTAAACAAAAATACCCCAACTACACCTTTATTTACAATCATGTACTGGCTAGAAACACTAAAAAGTACTATGTTTATCACACCAAATGAATTTCAGTAAGGTAGCTTGTGTTCATCACACACGAAATGAATTTCGGTAAGGTAGCTTGTGTTCATCACACACGAAATGATTTTCGGTACGGTAGCTTGTGTTCATCACACACGAAATAAATTTCGGTAAGGTAGCTTGTGTTCATCACACACGAAATAATTTTCGGTAAGGTAGCTTGTGTTCATCACACACGAAATAAATTTCGGTAAGGTAGCTTGTGTTCATCACACACGAAATAAATTTCGGTAATGTAGATTGTGTTCATCACACACTAAATGATTTTCGGTAAGGTAGCTTGTGTTCATCACACACGAAATAAATTTCGGTAAGGTAGCTTGTGTTCATCACACACGAAATGAATTTCGGTAAGGTAGCTTGTGTTCATCACACACGAAATAAATTTCAGTAAGGTAGCTTGTGTTCATCACACACGAAATAAATTTCAGTAAGGTAGCTTGTGTTCATCACACACGAAACTAATTTCAGTAAGGTAGCTTGTGTTTATCACACACTATATGAATTTCAGTAAGGTAGCTTATGTTCATCACACACGAAATTAATTTCAGTAAGGTAGCTTGTGTTCATCACACATGAGATGAATTTCGGTAACGTAGCTTGTGTTCATCAAACACGAAATGAATTTCGGTAAGGTAGCTTGTGTTCATCACACACGAAATTAATTTCAGTAAGGTAGCTTGTGTTCATCACACACTGTATGAATTTCAGTAAGGTAGCTTGTGTTTATCACACACTAAATGAATTTCGTTAAGGTAGCTTGTGTTCATTAAGAAGCATGCCCTAAGTTGTACGCATCTCAGAGAAAAAATACGAGAGAAACTGAGCATACAGCTAAACATTACCGATGTCAACGAAGCACAAAATGTATGATACAGTTACCTGCTTTAAGCCAGTGTTGTATTCACCAAGACATGACAAGATAACAAGTTACATGATCACGTGATCAATAATAGGCGAGGTACCGCGACATGTAATTCTCAGCGATATAATAATATTCGACAGAGTATATTAACCTCATCAAGAGGATTCATCATACCATGTTACATGCTATATGGCAAATTATCCCCCCCCCCCCCGCAAAAGAAAGAATCAATTCTTAGGCCTAGCTCACGAGAGGACATACGCTGGATTAAATTAAACAATAGTGCAACATAACATAAGAATGTATACACCAAATATTTATATTTCAAGAGAGGGAGATGAGATATTCAGCCAAACTAGCTCTAGGACTACTACAACTATAATTACCATTACTACTAACTGAGCAATGCTACTACTAGTACTAACACTACTACTATTACTACTGCTACTACTACTACTACTAATAATAATAATAATAAAACATAATATGAGTAAAGAAAAACTAAACTCGTCATTTGGTTATGATATGAAGGGGTAGTAGATAAGTGGTATGCAAGCTGTACTCAGTATGTGACTCACACATGCAAACGGGTATCAGTTAATTACTCCTTACAATTCAGCAGCCGACAAGTTGTTCTTGAAGTGCTCCACGAATTCAATTTCTCACAAATTGTGATCATTCGATTGAATAGAATATATTTCGTCATGTCGAATATTTACAGTAGGAACAAACTAACGAGGTATCAATCGGTGAGATTCTTCCAATATTATGGTTTTAATATACACTGCTAGTAAGACGAGAAATCAATGCACAAATATAGAAAACAATACAACGAAAGCCTTTATCAATTAGTTCGGTGACTGATTTGCTATACCAAATCAATTTAGTCGATAATAACAGCAATTTGTGGTCGATTTGTCTTGTAATCATAAGAACCTGGTAATGCGCCTTGTAATTAAAACTAAGGTCATTTACTTTCTTCATCAACGTAATCTGTTATGTAAAATTGTTGTAAATTCGACATGAAAGCTCAGTCCTCTAATTCGTATCACCAAGCATATAGTCTTTTATAAAAATAAACTAACAGTCTTACAAAATACAATGGTCAGGGTAAAGTGATAAGTTCTTGTGGTCGACCAATTCAATCTCGTCAAAGGCAAACATTTTATATTTATCTAAAAATGTTGCATGTTACTATAAATATGGATCAATGACCATTTTTAAATCATGTTATTAAAACTTCATGTTTATATTTAATTGTGATAAATAATTTCTAAACAAATTACATGCCAGAAAGTTTAATTAAAAATCCATTCCATTCTACCGAACGGTCTTCATAAGGTGAGAGTAAAACGCCTTCATTAAATAAATGTCTTAAAGCTTACTCAACAATTTACTCACGGACTGCATAATAAAAACATCATCATTCGTTTTATATTTGTATTCACCATTTTGTCCATTAACCAATATGAAAACAAGCTGATAGTAATGATTAACGAGGACGGTAGCAATCGAAATACTAAGTGATTAAACTTAATATGATATTTAATGATGATGTGGATATGTTTGAAGGGAAAGAAGAAATACAATTGGAATTAATTTTGAGCCTGAAATAAAAACGGGCCATATTTAAATAATTTCATTTTGGACTTGTGCGTTATTGGTGTTACATACAAGACTCATCTTTTTTTAGAGTCGCAAGTTATTAAGGAGTTTACTTAACAAATTTACATAATTTAAACATTCATGAAAATCGATTTTGTTTTTTAACGGATAAAGATAAAGTGATGATCTGAAATACAATTTTCTCTGCGTGTGAAAGAGAGAAAATATTCTTTGTAGAAATTACAACATTAATCACAGTGACCTTTCATATAGAATTTGCATCATCATTTTGCATAAGAATGTGATGAATAATGATTAATACGAAAGCATGATGCGTTTAATCTAATCCTGAATTTATCTAACAGTCTTGTGTCCAATAACTTATCAATATTCATTTTATCTTAATTGAAATCCATCATTCTTTAACAAAAAATCTATCTTAGAAAGGTTTTTAACAAATGCTTTGCATTTTCATTGTTATATCAAATTATAGATAGTGGGGTTTTGTCTTTCTTTGTCCTGTACTTTAAATGCTTAATAGTTGTGTCTCTTTCTTTTGTTCTGACGGGATCGTTATTTTTCATAGATTTGATTCTCTGCTGCAAAATATTACTACTGCGTTCTTTGTCTTTCTGTATGTGCTTTGCCTTTTTTCCTGCGTTATTTTCCCAGGTTTGTGTCAATATGTGAATACTTACGGTCGATAGCTTTGTATTTGCTGGAATCCGTATCCTGAAGATCGGCAAAGGAAAACACGCAGATAGGAATACAAGAACTATAAGTTCAAGAAATTGTTAAATTCAAACTTGTTTAGAGATTAATTCTTCAAGATCATATTTTTGAGACAAATAAAAACAGCTTTTCAGGTGAGGAACCTACCATTTGCGGCCATGTTAGAAAACAGGAATAAATTGACAAGCGCCGCACCATGACCGTGACCAAACAAAGTGACCCGGTCCTTGTCCCCACCAAAGGCACCGATGTTATCCCTTATCCATGAAAATATCGCCAAGAGGTCATAGAGGGCATAGTTTCCTGGTGCATATGCATCTCCTGTACTGAGGAACCCTAAAATGTTAAATATTCTAGTAATTTCACTTAAAAGCAAATGTACATTTATTTGGAAATGTAACATTTAACCAAGCCGTAATTTTACTGAGACATTTAGTAAGATATTTAAAGCAATGATGATAGAAACTTGAAAGTGCACTATTTAAACCAATAATGCTTTTTCCTATTTTCAGACTCGTTCACCTGAAGATATTTCATTAATATCTGCAAACTTTTGATATTTAAACCAACCGTAAATTTCAAGTTACATTTGGAAATGTAAGGATACTTTAATTAGTCCTATTTTTTTCAACAAACGTGGCACTTTTCCCGCTCTTGAATATGGTCCAAAACAAATGACAAGACTTACTGTCTCTGATGTTACAGTGAGAACTAAATCCAAAATGATGAGGATTTAATAGTTACCTCTGCATCATAATCACTTCAAAATTTTGTTACATTGTTTCCTGTTTTACCTATTGGGTACTTTATGTCACTCTTCCTCCAAGTGAGCATCAATTAAACACTAGTTCTCCTTTGATAGGTACGATGTCTTTGTATTGATAGCTTATATTATTCAACCGTGCATAATTTTCAAAGAGAAAATATTGTTATGAAACACAATGATACTTTTATAATGAAATAAACACTTTACCTAGCACACCAAGTCTGTAGTTCACGGTGACCACAATGACTTCGCCATAGCTGGCTAGGACACTTCCGTCATACGCATTCCCAGTTCCTATTTCGTACGATTCGCCATGTATAAATATCATTACCGGCATTAGCTTGGTATCATTCCATTCTGAAAGTAAAAAATGTATGCAATGTTGTCCTCGAGTGACTACGTTTGAACTGTTAATCTGTTTCTTGAACGCATGGCATTGTCACCTTTTTTTCAAAAGGTATAACTGTAGCATATCCCAGGTTGTGGGAATATTCCAGAAATGTCTTGCTAATACAGTCTCAGAAATGTGTGTACTATAAATGGCTGTCAAAATATGTAAATGGTCACATTTAGTAACGCACACATTATACTTTCTTTACAAATATTACATTATATAGAAATGTAAGCCGATGAAGAAAAGAAAACACTACCATAAGTGCGATGAAACGAATCTGAGTAATATTACAAGATCTGATATCTTCAGATTCTGTTTATAAATGTATTACTATTATGGAAACAAAATTCAAAGGGGAAGAAAGTATATCTAAACGATTGGGTGATCAAAATTTTCAAATGTGTTTAAAAATGTTCATTAAAATACCTTCTTGAAAGCGGAACATTCCTAGGATAAATTATATAACATAATTGAGAATAACAACGGTCATAATAGTTTCCCCTTTGTGTGTTTGTGTGATTTGTTTTTTAACGTAGCTTTAAAACATTTTCAGTCATATCGAAACGATGTCTGAAGTGTGGCAGTTTATAGTGGTGTCAAGCAGTGGGGTATCATGACACAGTCATATGGCATGATTTCCCACCCAGTCACATTATCCTGACACCAGGCCGAAAATTACTAACAATAATTTCTTAATGCTGAGCACCTAGCGAGGCAGCTGTTAGTACCATTTTTATCAGACTTTGGTATGACTCGGCCGGGGTTCGAACTCGCTGCCTCCTACATCAGAGGCGAACGCTCTAACCATTAGGCCGTCGGACCGGGAGTTCTCCCTGTATACCTTTAGGAAATTATACATAATGTATAACTTATTCGATGCGCTAATGGAAATAAATCTTCTCAAATTGTACATTAAAGGAACTGGAAAAAACGGTTTATTTTGCAAGATGATGAAACTGACCAGAAAGGAACAATAAATCATATTCTTTGTATTTTCTGGACATGTTAGACTATCGGAATTAACAAACAGATTTTAATGAATAACTTATTTTGCCTATTTCTTCGGTTTTACCAATATCTCAGTATTACATGAATTAAAATAGGGTAAATCATATTATATAACAGAAACTAGGTAAATGTATTGATATGATACTCCATATTCAAACACCACTGTTATGTACAACTCCTTTTATAAATACAGGTCTTGTATTTCAGAATACTCAATTGTCTTTTAGTAGAAGGGCAACTCTGAACTTGGGAGGCTGGAGTCAAATTATTCAGATAATATCGTGTCATTTTGTTTAGAACTTATTAAATGGCGATTTATTCAATGTATTTGACTCAAAATCAAACAAGAAATCTTTTTAAATTTCTTCAACCAAAGTTTTATTGCATGATTAGTATTTTGTCTGAAAAGTTCTAGCGTACGATTCATTAAAAAAATAGACAAAGCTGTACATATTCATATCGTACTCAATATACCTGTAAAGAGCATACAAAGTAAATGGTTTCAATCACTAAACGTTGCAGAATATAGGTAGACTACATGGAAAGAAAAAAAGTGTTAAGGTCAGATAATATCATTATTTTATTTCATTATGTGTGCACAAATCATTTTAGTGTTTTGTACAGGGAAAACTGGCGTGCATTAATTACCTGGCGATTCAAATTCCTACTGCAACATGGTTGATATATCAGATGGTATATATCTGATTTAGTTGGCTCTGAATCAGTTTAAATGGATGTAAGTTGAGTTCCGTGTCAAGGAACTATAGGTTTCGACCATAATAATGGCGAAAATAAAGTAAATGTAAATATTACATTGGTCAAACCGAAGAACAGTTATTAAAATACATAAGGACCTAAATTCTAAATCGTATGTTTCGTACTCATAAAATGAATACATCACAATAAAATGAAGACAAAATCTCTTTCTTTGCTTAATATTTAAACGATTTTACATTTACTGCGAATTATACCGGAATTTACCGGAATGTGCATTTTATCAAAACCTGATATTTATTTAAGATCTATGAATAGTTCAGTATATGTAATTACTGACGAAGCGATGTATTTAACAACCAAAACTATTTACAAAATCGGAACAGGCATAAAATAAATGCTTAATGGAATCAGGCTTCTGATTTAGTTTGTATTTCAGTTTTGTTTTCCTTTTTCTAGATACATATGAGGGCTACAAATGACGCAATAGATTAAACAAAGAGCGATTCCCTCTGCAAATAAAAAACATCATACAAAACATATCTGGAATATGCTTATGTGAAGATAGAAATTCTTTTATCTAACGTTAGGCAGAGACAAACGGTGTAAACATAACACGAATGATACGCAACAGTGAAATAATTACCATCTCCACCCACAACATCTCAATTCATCCAAAACAATAGGCCTGATGCAGACAAAGAACATCTGTATGATATGTTTTCCAATGACGGTCACCAAAACATGGGTAAAATGTAACTTGTTTTTGTCTGTCTGTCTATCTGTCTGTCTCTCTCTGTCTCTTGACGGATTAATGGATATTGCAAAATCCAGTAAAGTTGCCAATACATAAGCTATTAAAATTATAATTATATATTTAAACATTCCCCAAAATAAGTCAAATTTTCATGCAGAAAGATTAAATGTTGGACCTGTGCATGTGATTTGTATCTGTAAAAGGCTGACTGTTGCAAGTGGGTGAAACTTGAGTAACTGCAGAAAGCTCTGAGTAACAATACTTGTTTGAGGTGTTAATTGAAATACGTTAATCAATGGTTTTCACATGATTGAAGTTCATCCTCACTCATAAGGTACAGCTTTTTTGTAGATATTTAGGACTAGTTGAACGTACTGTAGAGCTGAATTATAGTGCAAAAAGTCTTGGTACCTCGGCAGATCATTAATATACCGAGTACAGTACTCTTGTCTGCTATCGCATGATCGTAATATGCTTCTACTGTCAATATGTATATTTTGAAATAAATCTCCTTCGCATTGGCAATAAAGGTTAGAAGTTGTGTGTGACGAGATAAATAGCTTTCTGTAATCAACTAATGGACGAAATCAGCCTCTTGGGATCACATAATCCTCTCCCTTTGGAGCTGATAGTAAAAACTCTAATCGATATAACGGTTTTGTTGCTTCAGTCTCCACATACTTATTACAGATCTCTTCGAAACCGATTCGGACTTAGATACTATATAAAATGACGTATCCTTTGCCTCGAAATATAAGAAGATTTGACGGAAGGGAATACAATCTAAACACAGCTTATTGGATACAATTTAAAGGAGACCAGAAACCAATGGAAATATAGAATAATAATAAAAGTACTATAGCAGAAAACCTTATTCTGAAGTATCATCTGCGACCGTAATGCCAATATTGAAATATTGGCCTATCTTCTAGGAGCTGAATTTCCGTGACCTCGTATGCAAAATTTCCGCGCCTATTCGGTTACTTTCGGGATGTGACGTCATAGTAGCGACTCCAGCAGCCCAAGTGGGAGTTGCCAGAGTGAAAGACAATACCGTTTTGCGTTGCTTACGGGTGTAATAGAACATTAAGAAAAGCCTGTGGACAACATTTGTTTTTTCTTTTCCGAAAGATAAAGGCATAATGAAAGAATGGATACATTATTACAAACGAGTCGATTTCAAAGCAACACTATGTGCTCGTTACATTTCTCAAAGGACTGTCAAGGATATGCAAATGCTAGGCCTAGACTAAAAGTTGGCGCTGTTCCAGACATAACGTTGAATATTTTAAATCCTGGGAAAAGTGTTAAACGTGCGAGTTACGAAAATAGGCAGAAGGCCGAGTAAGTGACCACAAAATGCAACAATCAATTCACAGATCTTTTATCTACACCAGCAGTGATAAAAATAAATCTGATAGCCCGACACCCTGGGCCCCTCAGTAATCTTATAAAAATTACAAATTTAAAAAAAAATCATTGTATACATGTAGTATGTATAAACGGTAATCTGTAATGATTGGAACTGATATAAAACTATTCCTTGGGCAGTTTAAATAGCAGCGATTAAAAGAAAAGAGATCAAAGTTTCACATTAAATGGCTGACAATAGAAACTGGAGGGGGGGGGGAGACACTATTGACCCAACCCCTTGCCCCAATATGCGAGCGCCCATGGGACGTACCTTTTCTCCATGTGATACGCCTTATTATTCCCCCAGGACAAGCCCATTTTGCAAATTCTGGTCAGCTCTGCCTAAACTGCAAAATAGCTAAAGTTTAAATTTAAGTACGCAAACAATAAAGCCGGTGTGACTAATGAACAGACTCCTTATCCTTGCATTGATCTTGTGAAAAGGACTGACCTTCGGACATACTTCAAAGAAACCATGTTCGACAGTGTGTGTATGTGCAAGCACCAGCAATTGATTGCCAAAATAAACAATGCCTATTTTGTTGTTACTTACGATGCCATGGACTTCAGATTTAAGTCTTGATGCATGTAACACTGTTTGCTGAACAAAATATTTATTCAGAATTAGTTCTTTAGGGCCACATATACTGCATGGTATATTTTGTTTTATTTCTTGTAATTTAATCATGGTAATTAAACTTTACATATACGGTAGAGGAATGTCAGGTGTTAACTGGCCGAGTTTCTTCGGCGGAAATGGAGATGCGATTTTGTTCGCAGAGAAAATTTCACAGTGATCATTCATTTAAGCTAATTGGTAACAATTTTATTCTTTCAGTTTTTTTATACTATAGTATTGTTGTAGTTGTTTAAAAACATCTGAAATTTACTTGAATAATGTTTAATTTTCACGTTCTATTTACTGAAGAAGAGAAAAAGAAAAAAAAAACTGTTGTGTGAACAGTGTGATATTAATTATTTCGTCCAGTGCCGGATTTAGACGTGTGTGCCTGTGATTTGAATTTTTAACATAACTTTAACATTTTTTCAGTCATATCACTACGATGTCTGCAGTGTGGCAGTTTAAACTGTGGATTGCATACGTTATATCTATTATAAATGGTTTGGGGTTGGGTTTTTTCTTCTGACAAATAAAAATTGACAGACATAATGTAATAATCGGGACTTCGCTGCGAAAAATTTAGAGATATTACGAGATCGGGATGTAGATGAGGAAATACCCCCAAAATCGGGAGGTTTTTCTCCCGGCTTGAGAGTTGACAGGTATGAACTCCTCCGGGCTTGTGGAATTTCAGTCAGGGCTTGAGTTTATTTAAGTCACCAGCCCGGGGCCTGTGCCTAATAAATTTCTTTAAGCACTGACCAGTACAGAACATAAACTATTATATCAGACTGCAGATTCAAGTTTTGAATGTGCAACCCAAATGTGGTCTCCTTCCGTCTGCCTCGCTCGCCAGTGTTTATGTTTGTATTCGAGGACTGGCTAGTATTGCGTCACGGTACCACGTGATCTGTCGTCTCATCAAAACTCGGAAAAACTCGGCAATTTACGGAATCGTGGTATCTTCCATGCAATAAAATCACTACCCGCTTACGATATTTAATTTATAAACATGACAGTCGGATTAAAATCTGTAGAGAATTACATACGTAAAAGGAAAATTTTGATTTCTAGTCTCCTTTAAGGACTGCTGAAGGTTTCTGTAAACTATCAAACAACAAAGAGATTATTGTACAGACAAATGACTATTCAAGAGATGGCTGATGTTTACTATTGCATACAACGTATCGGGTAACAAATCCAGTACATGACCTATCGACATTTGGTTTGTAACTTTTCAGGATACTAAATAATATAGTGGCAAATTGTTTTCTATGTTAAAAAGTGTTTCCAACACGAAAACGTATATGGATAGCTCTCAAATGAAGAAAGACTATGTTAAATATTATATTGAAAACATGTACCACCCCATATATATATATATATATATATATATATATATATATATATATATATATATATATATATATATATATATATGTTTATCTATATATAGATAGAAAGACAGATAGATAGATAGATAGATATCGATATAGAATATATATGGGTGTGTGCGTGTGGGTGTGTGACTGTTTATGCTATAATATTAAGCAATTAAGCAATTACATGTTTTTTTATTCATATTGAAATGGAAGCAGAATTTATCTTTGAAAGAAATGCCGTTGTGTAAGAAGGAAGCAACCGACTTCCAATTTGGATGCCACTGGACTCGAATATACCCAATTATGGTATAAACATTCAGTTATATGCATGCAAGGAAACAGCATTGTATCGTTGTAACCATACTACTTAAGCCATTTATTGCAGATTACTGCAAGCAGCAATGTAATTCCTTTACTTAAATAATTTGTGTGGTATTTTGAATAAATAATATAGGCAAATGTTGCATTCCACTTTTCTTTAATTATTAGCACATGTACTATTTGCATTTTCTTTCAAAAGTCAAATTATAAATTAAACAAAGCGATTAAGTTAGTTAATGCTGAGCGTTCGTGCGGACCATGAAACATATATGGGATTCGAGTGCATTATTTTGCATTTACGTTTCCTATAACTACCTCGTCGTTTTGGCACTCATTATTTCATCGTTTACCTTAAGTTTGTACCATCGTGCTTTTTCGATTATGTGATTTGAGGAATGCGTTTGAAAATAGATTGGCAAATATTTCGGGAAGACTAAATATATATTTTTTGGATTACCATTCACCGTTGATCGCTTCGTTTTCAGCGTTTGTTGCTTGCAGCAATCAGCTTAATTGACCTGGTTAATCCAGTTGCTATTTAACAAGTTATTCATCATTCGGACGTTTACGATCTACGTGTGAGAGAGTCACTGTTCTTTGTGTCGTTCCTTCTACTGATATGATTTAATCCTTCTTCTCTTTCATTCTTTTGCTTCCATCCTCTTCCTCTGTGCTCCATCCTTCCTCCTTACTTCTACTTCATCCTACTTCCATCTACATCTTCTTACTTTCCTACCTCTTTTCTTCCACTCTTGACTTCTCCTTCTTCCTTCTTCTACTATTTTGCCGCCTCGTGCGTACATCCTGGAAGCTTCATTCCAAGCTGTTTAATCCAATCCAAATTTCTCTTTACGAGATAAGTCACTACGATGTTTGGTGAGGACTTTCTTTAAAATTGGCTTAGCCACAGTTTTCCCGTTGTTGTGCCACTGTTATCTGAGTCAGACTCACGCGTAGGTACTCTTTCAGAATTCTCAGCACATTGAAATCTTTTTCCGATACAAATGATGCCTGATCCTGTTTAAATTGTAGACCACGTTCCCATTCTGTTGAGAACTCTAGTGGTATATATTTGACTAGTCAGTTAGAATGTACCTCGGTGTTAACCATCCCGCTCTTGGCAGCTTTATCTATTTTAAAACTTCGTACCAGCGGGGTTTTTTTCTTCACGAAAACAAATTTGTTTAGTTTATGTCCTAAATTCTGGCAAATATGTCTCGAATTGAAAAGAAGACTGTATATTACCAAGTTCATCAGCTTGTTTTGTGAGTTTAAAAACCCTGCCAGCTCCACTTGAGAATTCTTAATGTCCTTACATGGCTACGGTTCTGTGTTCCTGACAGAAAAGCAAAAGATAACGACAACATTAAACATATGTTTGAAAATTTATTTATGTATTCACATTGTTTGCCCGACTTGGTTTAACGAATGAATTGCATTTTATTGCCAGGGTATCGATCCCTCGAGTTTAGACATGCTTCACATAATCCATCCAATGAACATAATGAACTTAGTTGTCAGTGGAGGATCTCATTCTTGTAAAATGGACCTATATCATTATAAGATATAGTAATTCGACATAGCTGAAACTTTCCATGTGATCGATAAGGCATATATAGTCTTTTACCAGCTTTTCTTCAATTTATCTCAGGTGGGAGTAAAATGCAAACGTAGGAACAATATTTCAATGTAGCGAAAATTTCTAATGGCCGCAAAATATTCGATGTAACTTTTCTCCGCCTTCAGGTCAATAACTGCATGCAACCCCACCCCCATATAGACGCAAAATGGAGAACGATGCCCAGTATAATCAAAATCGTTAAAAAGATGCATGTTATTTCCAAATTTCATAATACTTATTCTCTAAAGCCTAGCAGATTTTACAAGTCATATATAAGTTACATATAATTATAATTTTTTTTACCGTCATAGAAGAAAACCATTATAAGCCATTGATTTTCATTGTATTAAATTACCTTTTCAAAAAATGCATCTTGAAATCTCCAACTAAAAATCTATGCAATAAAATAAATCTGAACTGAGACAGACTTTACACCCATTTACATTAGTCTGGCCTTCGAAACGGAAATAATTATGTATGTAAGGAACAAGATCTTGAGAGACAGCGTGCCTTCTGGACTTAATTATCTTAATTCTGTCTTTGAATAGTTAATTTTCGATTTAGAGGACTTAACGTTGGATTCGTAGCTTGATCGAGATCGGCTTGAGTATAATAAAATAATGCGTCACAGTTTTTCGCTTTAGGGCAAAAGATGATTGCATAGTTTAAAATTGCAAGAGAACTGTTGATATTTGTTGATATCGTAATACTGACATGATTGACATGATTTAGCATTTGACACAACAGACCATGATATATTACTTCACCGTCTCCAGCATGTATTTGGCATTCATGATACAGTCTTACTGTGGTTCAAGTCCTACTTGGTCAACAGGACACAAATTGTGTCTGCAAATGGAATACACTCCAGCCCAGTTAATCTATGTTGTTGTGTTCCACAGTGGTCTGTTATTGGAAATGTTCTCTTCATTTTATACACTCAGCCGCTCTCAAGTGTCATAGATCATCATCCAGTGTCTCACCAATTGTACGCTGATGACACCCAAATATACAAATCTAGCCAGCCAAATGAAGTTGATGCTACCATCCAAGGTGTAGAAAGGTGCATTTCTGATGTGAAATCATGGATAAGATGTAATAAGCTGCAGATGAATGATGATAAAACAGAGGCCATTCTGATCACAACACAGACTTTCTCATTCACATCCTTTACCTCAAACAATAAATATCAGCAACACCAACATTAAATTCACACAATCAGTACGAAACCTAGGTGTTACTCTGGACAGTACTCTCACATTGCACCAACATATCATGAACATATGCAAGGCTGCATATCTTGAGCTGAGACGCATCAGCTCCATTCGCAAATATCTTTCAGTTGATGCCACTAAAACACTTGTGTGTTCATTAGTACTTTAAAGACTGGACTATTGTAACTAAATTATGTCTGGTTCATCTCAACATCTACTCCAGACACTTCAAAAAGTTCAAAACACAGCTGCTCGGATCATACTTGGAGTACGATGATCTGAGCATGCCTCCCCGCTGCTCTGTACCTTACACTGGCTATCCATTCGATCCAGAATCGAACATAAAATTTGTTCTCTGTGCTACGTTTCACTGTCGGACTCCAGGCCAACATACCTATCCGACCTCACCCATGTGTTCACACCAGCAAGATACTTACGCTCCTCTTCTGAAACTCGTATACTCATTATTCCCACTATGAAAACCAAGTCATATGGACAGCGTTCTTTTGCATGCCAGGGCCCAGCAAGGTTGAATGAATTGACCACTCAACTTAGACACAGTGATCCCATTCAAGAGATCTCTGATGAAGCAGTTTTCTAATTACTAATACTTTTAACAACAAAGATTTTACAGTTTCTAATTCGAAATGTTTGTATTGCTACCAACTCTAGTTGTGATTAAAATAACAAAGAATCAATTGACAAACTATATTTTCAATCTCAGCATTGTTTGTTCAGAAAACATTGGTTGTACTTACTAAATTATTCCACAGATGCATCCATACAATTAGGGAATGACTTTGCGCTACTTGACTGAATTTTCTTTTGTAACTGATGCCATCTACAAAATTAGGTCGTATACGTTCTCAGTGTTTTTAAAGTATTTATTAACTTCCTTGACGTCGATTACTTTTATTGTCACTTATATCAATTGCACCTTTAAGTCGCTATTAGATCCGTTTACTCAATGTTATTGTCCATGAACAAGCAACAACAAAGACCAACAATATTTATAGGCTGTACAGTTTTTAGCCAGCATGATATCTTTGATAAATTTGATTTAGAAACGGAATAATACAAAGAATAGTGTCATAAACAAAATTCAACAATATTCGAACTCCGTCCAAAATGAAATAGCCCGTAAATCGTGGACAAATTTAACTTGATATTGAGCTGATAATTCGTTTATCATATTGAAACAATGTTGCACTAAAAGGCATGACTGATTGGTTCTGAGTTTAGAATCAAGATGAAACTCGAGTTCATTGGTTTATGGTCTCCAGGGTGGAACCAAATGAATTTTCAAAAGTGTTCGGACGGGCTTTATTGAATTAACTCTTTACGTTTATGTCATGGTTGTTTAATATGCCATAAAATGTTAATGGACTTCATAAAACAGACATCAGTTATGATTAGAATACACCGCAGTGAGAAATATGTTGTACTATATTCAGCCCAGTATACTTGATATACGCTTCCATACATTAGCATGTCAAAGGCATTCAGCATGTTTATCTCAAACCTTTCTTTCTCTTACAATCGATAACATATAACCAATTCAAATGTGACTATGGTTTCAGCACATTATTTGAAGAAACAATAACTATAATTCCCTTATTACGCATGCGCCACAGTCTGCATGCTGATGTAATCCTACGATAGTCTAAATTTTGATTATTCCCGCACTGTCCTAGGTAATAGAACAAATAACTCCATGACATGTATTGTTAATTCATCTTGATCAAACGAGGGAGCAATTTAGTTCATCTTTCCGTATTTGTGTCCTGGAATAAATAACAATGTATACATTGCAACAATACATCCACATATCGTAATTTGACATCGATATACCACGTTTAACGTAATCTTGTTTGTTTGATGACTAGTTCAATCCAGAGATAAAATGCAAATTACTGACGTTGGAATAAAAGGTCTGCTAATGGTTTCCTTTTCTGAGAAAAAGCGGAACATTAATCAACAACAAAACTAGGGCATATAAAATAGCAATCAGTCTAACAATTTCCGAGGATATATCCCTTCTATATTAACTTACAATCAACAGCAACAACCCTTTCCTAATTATGCCGAATATATTTGGAATCTCAGATGATCCAAAATTTCGAGTTCGCTGTAACTGGGCTTTTGAGAATGAAAAGAAATTTCAAGCTGTAAAAATGACTCGATTAACAGTCAAGAGAACATCCGTGAAATATTAACTTTATCAAGAGTGTAAAAGAAGTAGAGTCTTATATTCGCACGGATATTAAACAATAAGCTTGTCTGAATTATATGGTGACTGATTTTGTTTTACGACAGACTAGTTTATTTTGATTTAAATCTCTTCCTTCCGGCAGTGGTAGTAATCATCATTAACCTAATAAATGAAGATGAAATAGCTCCAAAGAAAAGACAGCGGATTTTTGCGGACATTTATTTCCATTGGTCTTTTTGATCTTTACCTTAATTAGAAGAAATTGTCTTGATCTCGTTGTAGGTTAAAAATGGAATTTGCTTCACGCGTAATATTCAACTGTCATTTCCTTTCTAGCGTGTCAGTCATCTAGCCAATTACTCTGCTTTATACAGTACCACTTGATGTTTATTTCAAGTTTCGCGTGCATAGCCAGAAACATTCCCTGTTAATAAGATCGATCGCTTGGTACGTGCCTGTTTGATGTACTCATTAAAGTCAGCATAAGGAAACTAGTTTTAGCGGAAGACAATTGCTCATCAAATTGTTATTTTCTGTGAAGGCACAATTCTTGTGCTGCAATTATAAAGGTCCACGACGTAAGATTTGTGTCGGTCCCACCATCAACCCTATCAGCACAGTCACACAAAAAAACGTCTTTTTAAATCGAATTTCAGTGTCATAAATTGACAGCCAGTTCGTGAGTCTGAAACTTGCTTGGAGAGAACGAACGTTACAAACGAAAGAAGACAATAAAGACCAAATGAAAGAAGACAATAAAGATCACAGAAGTCTATTTTCCGGAAAACCACAACAAATAGGAGTAGCAACATTTTGTAATCATCCAAAATAATATAAACTGCTACCCTTTAAAGCAATTTTGTCTGCAATAAAGCTATTAGGACGCACTACAACAGAGAAGATATGTGTCAAACTGGTGAAGCGGGTATCAAAGCTATTTATCCTCTGTAAAATGAAATAAATGTGTTGTGCTGATAATAATTTAAACGCATCAATTGCTTGTACTGATAAGGGACGATTTCCTTTCCCTTTTTTGAAATAACAGATCGTTGAATCCGCCCAGCTGACAGGCAAACGTAAACACGTAGTAACCACACATGGTCCGCTGACCACTGGAATCTCTGAAAAGGTGTAATAAGTCCTGTTGGAAAGGCTTCAGAAACCTTCACGATGCTTATACATAATATTACAAATTCAAATTGTCATCGGTTAAAAATGTTTCATCGAATTTACGTGAAATAGTCACCATATACCTATATTTTGTTGCGCTTTGTGTTGTAATAAAGGCTTTTGATGCTTATAACGATTGGTATGCTAATGTGAGTGTAGACAATAATGGATTCTAATAAACCAAAAATTATATGTATTAGAGTCTCAAATAATTTGCATACATACATACATACATACATACATACATACACATTTATTTTACTCTTCAACCGCCTCCACCGCCATCCCCAAGGTTTTCACAATAATGTGTGTCAGAGGTTTAAATGCGACAACAACAGAACAATCAGTAAATTTTTGTTTGGGTATTTTCATTTTCCTCCTTTCGTTCACATGGCTTTTAAAATGAATGTGTCTGCAATTTATTAAATTAGAACTAACTGCAGGCAGAGGTAATGGAAACCTCAGTAATAATAACCTAGAGAAGTTTTGATACCAACTTAAGTGAATAAATCATCTTTCAAGCTATCTATGTTATTGTTCTGGAGAATGTCGCTAAAGTCCGAGGGACACAAGCATCAACAACAAAATAACATGTAAGCATTTATTGATAAAGCATTTTTAGTATTTTCGTTTCCGCCTTGCATTTAGTTGGCCTATGAAATTAATATTTCTTCACTTTACTAAAGAAACAATCAGTGCAGACAGAGATTATCTCAACCAGAGCAATAAATATCCAATAAAGTATATGGTACCAGATTAAGTCATGTAATAATCTTTGTTTATTTTGCAATCTATTTAATCGATCTGAAGAAACCCACTAATTAATTGATACATTGATAAATTACAGCACATAAAAATGATTATGACTGTTTGCAATGACGGCTCGTTTTCATTTTTCTTTTTTGAGCTGTTTCTCCTCAAATGTTTCTCACTATTTTTCATGCAAATCTTCTCCTTGTATTTTTCATTTACAACAGCTATGTCCAGCTTTGGTTTCTGTCCCAAAGTTTCGATAGAAATGGAGTTACTTTTATGCATCTTCTATAAATATGCCGTTAAATTTTGTCTAGTCATCATTATTTTAATAATACAAAATAAAATTCCTTTTGGCGGTGTCGTTGATGTTGTGTATTCAATTAAAAAAAACTTTGCACAAAGATGATAGTGTCGTGGTAACACAACATCCACACATTTAATGTGTACGTTTTCCTCGCGGTTCTGCAGAGCGAAGTATCAAACGTTTTGATGACATTACACAAATTGTAGACTGTAGACTTGCAAAAACGTTTTCCATTTGTACAGGGAAGATATAAAGGAAGAACTTGGCATGAATTGATTGGAGACAATCAACATTTAAAGACTAAAGTCAAAATAAAAACACTGTTTAATGTTAAAGCTATTGTAAGATATTTTTAATCTCAAGGAAATGTGACATCGTGTCTCAGCCTGCAACCGACACTATAGCAAGACGCATTGATATGGAGTTCTTGTTTAGACTGGACAAAACAAGGCGACAAACGACTGAGGAGGAGTTGCATGCATAATGTCAGCTTGAAACAGTCATTTTCCAAAAGCTAGTGAGAGAACCAGAAGAAACATAAACGTGAATAATATACATAAATTAACCCTCTTGATTACGAAGTCAGACAGGTTAACATTCTAATTAATAAGATGACACAAAATAATTAAATGCAGTAAATGTCTAAACTGGAGCTAAAGATTATAGAATAGAAAGGTAGCTGATATGCAATCTAAATTCTGTCGGAGTTCCCAATTACAAATAGAATAAATGCAATCGGACATTGAAATGTGAGAAGAACAGATTCAAATGTTATAAATGGATAGAACCGCTGAAAGTGTTGAATATATATAAAAGCTTAAGACGTTTGACAAGTCGCTTGGTTTAAAAGGACATTTATAAAAAAAATATTAAAATGGTGAAAGAAATATTTAGATCCGACTTACCGGTAGGTGTAAGATTGCATTCATTATGTAAATATAAAACTGTAACATTTGCTACTATAAGTGCAGTGTTAGCAATGACTTCTCAACAGTTGTCTGTCGATAAGTACATTTGTTGAAAGGTGTTGGGTTCTATATCCTACGACACATCTAATGCATGCACCATTTACTCCCACTTTCAACTACTCCATCGACAAAGAAAGATTTATTCCACCGTCTTCTCCATCAGATCCAATTTTAAGTGAAATATGTTATTTAGACAGACTGATTCATTGCTTGAAAGATTAAATCCCAATCATCTGTATTAATTAACAAGAAAAGTTATAGCAGTAGTACTTGATATATTTGAAGTCTGAGATATTAGTTATTTCAGAGAGATTTCCAAACAGATTTTTGTTCTAGCCGATCCCCAAACAATATACCAAGCATATGTATATATTATATGCAAATTTAGGAATCAACTGTACAAACAGTTACCAATTATTTTCTATATTTCGTTTGTAAGTTTCTAATACAATACAAAGCAAATAAAAACATATAATTCCTCGAATTTTGCTTTTGTTTTTAAACTACTTTCCACTGTATATGTGTGTGGTCTCCTACTCGTTTTGCTATTGCCTCCAGGTTCAATTATAAAGGGATCAATACGCAGTTAGTTTCCAATTGAAATATAATTTAGCTGACCCATTAGATACAACATTATTTTAATGGAGTTTGAAAATATACTGGTGAGTAATGTATAGCTATTATGAACCATCAGATAAATGAAGCGGTTTGAACGCAGCCTTTTGCTTTGTTTCTCACGTTGAATCAATCCGTTTCACTTTGAACTCATAATATTATCGATATGGCTTCCGACTTAAAAGCAAACTATTCTTCGTTAGAATTCAATTTATACATTTTTCTGAGTAAAATATTCTTTTCTATCTTAATCAAGGTTACCCAAATCAACTTAACGAGAAGGAACTTTTACAACCATTATAATATCGTATTGGATACGATGTTTGTTTTCATCAACCAAAAATGAAGAATATTTGTTTTTATAAATAGTGGGTCTTTAGGAATATTTCCGTAAAGCAGCTTTTAAGATGGAGAATTGACCTGTGATTTATGCTTTTATATCAAATCTAGCAAAATCATGTTGGAAAGAAAGTTTGCTTTTTCTCAACTAAAATGGAGATTTGATTTTTTCTGAAACAAATGGTCTTTATGTCTGTTTTACTCAAAGCAGATTTTACTATGGAGAACTAACGGATGATTTCTATTTTTTGTTTTTCAAATGTAGCAATAGTCAATCAAATGAAATACAAAAAAGCATCTGAAATAATTTATCCTTGCTCATTTTTTAGCGAGACATAGCGTATTTTCAGCATGACAGATATGTTTCTTTCCAAAAGACAAATTTGATTACTGTTGAGAACGTGTATATTTTTGAAAATATATTACCTTTAAAACAACGTCCCTGACAAATATAACATAAACTACATATCTCATAAATAGCCTGGATTTCGCGCGAAACATTTAAAATAAAGGAGCTACTCACAGATGTGGTGTATCTTGACTAAGTTCGTAGCTACAATGAATATTTTTATATACTAGGTCATGAGTTCTGCCAGGCCAGGTGCACATGAAGCTAGATGTACTAATGCATCCATGTACAAGTCCATAGTTCATTGTACCTGTCAGATTCAATTGTTACTTAAGCAAAGTACTTATATCTTTTAGTTTTCCAAATGTCTTTTTGATGCAGTGTCCCGTCCCACAGGTGCGACGTTAAATATGTTGCACATGATTTATTAGGCATTTTAATTATGCATTTTATCGATACATAATTGAGCTTTTCGGAGTGTAATGTAGCTGTTTAGGATCACTTACACCAATTACACAACTTCAATCTTTGTGGGGTATGCATGCTACTTTGCGCAACATATCCAGTAACACCATCAACGTAAATGCTAATCAGCTATACGTATTTTGTACTCCTACATATTGTGGACACCTTAATTGGCAGGAAATGTTTAGACAGTTACAATTAAACACCCTTAATTGAATTGTTTCAATAATACGACTGAAATTTTTAAAAGGATGCACTAGTGTGACTGATAATTTAGCACATTTTTAATTATTGCAATTAAGCACCGTTAATTCATTACTTAAACTGATATGCTAATAGTATGTGAATTATTGCAGTTAAACACTGTTATTTCAATAGTTCGATCAAAGAGCCATAAAAGTTTCATTTATGAACACAGTACTCTCGAATAGTCCAGTAAGCTTTGAATTGCAACATCATAGTCTCGAATATAATTGATCTAGTGATTGTATCTTGTGTACACACCCACTGCATTATTATGCTCTTAAATCGGTTAATTCGAAGACTGACCAGTTTTAACTTTATATGTTGCCTTTATGCACTTTAATCTTCTTTTCTTTGATTGGTTAATATATATATATATATATATATATATATATATATATATATATATATATATATATATATATATATATATATATATATATATATATATATATATATATTATTGCTAAATATATTCTGGTTTCATTTTTTATATTATGTTTTCATGTAACCGGCATTTTCCTCGTATTTTCAGTGCATATTTGTTTGAAAATGTTCTTAAAAATGTAAGTATATAATGATTCTCCTATCCAAACACTCAGCTAAGCATTTGGTGATTTTTTTTCTATGACGAAAATTACGCTTTCGACCTTTCCTTGTAAATATATTTGTTAAGGCAATATGTATCTTGTCTTTCGATTTTTCTTTCATTTGGCATCGTTTCTAATATTTTGATGTCACAGTTACTTAAATGTTACCGACTATTTTTAGTTTAGTAAAATTAAAATGTCACAGTAATAAGGCTGCACAGTCGCAGATAAGCAGAGGTGGTTCGGAATTATTATGTCTCGGTGCATTCATTCGTTTACTGCCAGTGGTCCACGCTTAAATGAGGGTCCTATTTAAATTGTACTTCTATACCAGAAAGTGGCAGATATACCTGCTTCCATTCAGCGCATACTCGAGTATGCATCAAAATATCACTAATATGTGACGTAATATAATATTTCTTGTGTCAGTCTGTTCTTCCATTATTCTATATATTCTTCTGTCTTTTCCACAGTCCATATCTACTTAACTAATAGCAGTTTCATTCTTAAAGAAAGTTTTCTGGTTCAAACAATTATCAGGAAATATAACACGAATTTTTTCCAGATTAAAAAGAAATATATACTTTCATTTTCATGATGTAAATCATTTCAATTCATATTTTGCATTTTCGTATAATGAATAAAAAGCCAACATTTTACCTTTTGCTATGGATTTGTTCCTTGTCTAGTTTTTACCGTCCGTTATTGTTTTATTATGATTATCAGAGCGAAAATGACTTTAGACAGTTGAAAACCATGTAACATTACTAACAATCAATTATGTTGACAAAATGCTTTTCTACCGCCAAAGAAAAAATAGTCTCGGTCTGCGGCCTATGTGTGTGCCATTTTTATCCGGTTGATTGGTTGATTGATTGTGGATTTTCGGTGCACCAACACTGCAAGCTTATATAGGGCCACCAATAAAGTTATATGGAAAATAGTATATATGAAAAAATTACTACCAACGAGAGATAACAGTAGAAAAGCCACAACAATGATATGGCGAACACACATGAATGTTTCCGATCAACAAGTGATGAATATGGGGCGTATGAAGGGTAATTAGATAAGAAGGATAAATTAGGGTGATTACCACTACAAATGTTGGTTAAAACTACCCAAATAAAATCTGATTGTAAACAAGCTATATTTTAGGGCAAATGTTCACTTTTTTCAAGACATTTAAAATGCAAGTCACTTCGATGTATCAAAATGTTCCTTCATTTGCTGAACATTGTAATAACGATCGCGTATATTTTGTACTGTACATTGAAATAATATATCATTAAGTGTTCCAAAGCCAAGGGATCACTGCAAGAAATGCAGGCAGGTGGGTGAAATAACAATGATTCATATTACAACATATATTGCGTTTTCGCTACTGCTTACTAATTTAGGATCTAAAATAAATTTTAAGCAGAATATCTCATTCTTGGCATTACTACTGGAGCTGGAAAAGACATATTGAGTAGTTTGACTTATTTATTAATTTAAAATTATTCGTTATGCAGTGCTGCAACATTTATTTAAAAAATTCTATGATATATCAATAGCTGTACTGATTTATGTTACTATTGGATTTACTTAGGAATATTTAAGGACACTTTGATTTAAAACAATGCAACTCTTCTTTCGTGTTGGAAGAATACGGACATCCCACTTGTGTTTCGGAATACCTTTGGAACGCTTTCGGAATAATTGTATCTATTGGAATTAAGAGAGTCTTTAGAGATTTTAGGAATCCATTAACCACCGGAAGCAAGTCTGAATTCTTGTTGATTCTTCTTTAAGCATCTAGCTCGTAATATGACCAATGTTTATTATTGCAGTGACTATGTCGTCCCTACGGATGGTTATATAGGAAGGGGACTATTCGCTTAAGGTAGGTTTGATCATAGGAGCTTGTTATTGACAGCGTCATTCCTCCATGGCTGCCACTCCCAAGTTAAGGGTTTGTATACTTGGTTTATCAGTGATTGGTACTTTAAAAGCAGATGATTATATATCATAAAGCCCATTGCCAGATTCTTGCTACCTTTAATACCGACACGGCCTGGTAACCAACAGTAGACTATATTGTGAGAGGTACAGACCTCGATATGTCTGATGAGGTCATTGGTCAATATTGGATTCTCCAACGTCCTATTTTGGAGTGACGTGAAGTACTGAAAGTGAATCGGAGAAGATGATAGAGTTCAAAATATATTTAGGTTCAATATATTTCGGGGCAATGTATATTGCCCTGATTTCTTCAAGAAATATCGATACACTGTCTGGCAAGCGAACTTTGGTATACTAATTGTAATTTCTCTAATGAAGGCTGCAGCAGCCTTCGCCGCAGCCTTTGAGCAGACAGTGTAAATTCTTGTTCAGTTCTTAAATTCGGAGAGACGTTCCTTATAAGAGTTATGTAAAATGGAAAGATTTGTTTCGGTTTTCTCTCTCGTTCAAACAGCGTAACAAATCTGATATGTTTAAGTAGCCAGGGAAGTGTTACAGAAACAAAACATTTTTATCTGGGGTTAAACTTTTCTTGTATTAGCTACATTAAAAGTTACTAGTTGTACAGCAATGATCATTCAATGTTTGGCATATTAAGCTCACACACCATAACAAGTACCCAAATTGGAAGATATGAAATCTACCGGTAAACGTACTTGTTATAGGTCTCCTATCGAATCATTGAGAACCATACAGCTGTTTCCATCATCATGACATCTAGCCAGAAACGAATTTTTATATTTCAATTTTTGTTTTTATTAAGTAAACATAGAAGAACAATAGCACATCATCTGCCCCAGCAAGTGCAATCAAATTCGAGTTCAACAGACGTTAACTGACAGTGAATGACGTTATGATGACCGTCGAGTGATACAGGTGGCTTACGGTGTATGAAACCGACAGATATGGAAATTGAAAGAAATAATATTAAACGCTATATAAACCTGACTCAATGAAACAATTGCATTACAGTTTTGCATATTAATAACCGATATTCCCATTACAGTTGCCCCTCATGAACATAACAATAACGTAAGAATTGTATTAGAAGGTTTTCATCTCCATTAACAATTTACAATGAATGAATAAAAGTGTCTCTATAAACATGTATGGTTTTATATGTTTAGTTTTCCTTCAATTACCATATAAATGGAACGAATTTACTATTATTTTTCAGTTTTATTTACAGTTCGGTCAAAGTGTAAACAGTTATGAACCGGTCTCGAGTCAAAGCAGAACATTGGAGCTTTGTTTATGCAAGTATTTGAAACTATTGCCAGACATGGCTTTAACCGTTAAATTCATGTCAAACAGTGGGGCTTCATATTTCTAAATCCGACCCGAGCCATGAAGGAAGTGGCCGTTGCCCGGTTTGCAAAAGATGAGAGCTAATTAGCCACAACCATACCATACAGGCATAAACCAAGTTTCCTTTAGGTCAATGCAGTCTGTTTACCCTGACTCTATCCACGACCTGAGTTCAAATTATTAACTCAAACAATTCTGAAAGATTTGAAGTAAGAAAAAAAAGGTTTAGAAAATAGATCATTCAGCAAATTTTGGGGAGCCATTCAAATAAGATAATATTGGCATCTGATTGCTTTATTACAGAAATTACTCCATGATAAAGTGATTCATAGTGAACTAATAATCAACATTTGCCTCTCCCTTCTCGCCCCCACGTGAGAGTTGATATATGACTAAGGGAAATTTTTGAAGGTGATATTCTGAAAATGTTCGTTCACTAACATGTCTTTGAATTAAATTTAAATAAAAAAGATCATTCCTTTAGTATTCGTTATGGTTGCTGTATATGAGCGATAAAGTAACAAGCTAACATGTGCTGAATCCACACAACTTTACACAAAAAACGCAATTACTGAAACAGGATGTATGTTCTCAACAACAATCGTGCAATCAAATCCAAAATGCGAAAATAGAACTATGCAGTTTGCAATTAAATAACAGCAGGAAATAGAATGTTCTCCTTAAAAGCCATTCATCAAGCAGTATCGAATTATGTTTGACAGTAACAAGTAACCAAACATTACATGCTTTGAAACTTTTGTAGGCTACTGTTGAAGTCTTAGTCTCAATATTTTTGCCTACTGAAATTAATCGAAGCAACGTGCATGCCTAACAAAGCATATGGAAAACCCAAGAAATAGTGAAATAATTCGAACCTTTTGAAGTGCCTCGCTACGTCCAAATTTGCATATGCATTTATCAACAAAGTTTGAGACACAACCGCATTAGTGATCTGTAAGTTTATATACCAAACATTAAGGTGGGGGATTATATTGCACTAAAATACGTATACTTTGAACAAAACGTTAAATAAAATTATATACAAATGTACACCAAAACCTTTTTGGTCAGATATATGTTTTATATTTTGTACCGTCGATCTATGATCATTGGGCAAATTCCTAATATTTGTTAACTTACATAATTTGCTATTTTGTTATTGACAAAAACAGTTATTTGTGGGATACAATGTTTATTTCGTTTCTGGTCCCTGCTATACAGCTAATTATTTCAAACTAAATACTGTAGCAATAGTGCTTTAAGAACAGAATCTGGGATAGTACTTTAAATATGTACGTTTTTGAAGATTTTAACTAGCCAATTTGCTTTTATTTCTTCGTAAAATCAGTCTCAGACTGTACATGAACCTGTCATATGGTAATAATGGGGGACATCGTGGTGTCTAGGAAGTAAATCTTACATTGACTATTTTGGTAAATCATTGAACGCATATATTACGGGAAATATGCAATTCGTGGAAAGCAATATCCATGTATTATGTGAATAATAATATCTCATAGAAACCTATAAGGCACTAATTATTTGTGTTGTCGAGTTCATGGAGAAATGTTAAGTCAAAGTTGATTTTCCGAACATCACTCAGTTTTCTCAAAGTACAAAAAAAGTAGCGATGCGAAGAATGTCTAACCAATATACAAGGTAATTGCGAGTGCGTAGAAAATATTAAAACCATACATTTGCAAACCTGTTTGTGGATAGTTATAAAGAAACTATAATGTGTGAGAGTTCATATTATCTAAAATTAGATCCACGTGTCATGCGTGGCGTCATTTTTATCCTTTATATGTGCAGATTCAATTTAAAAGAGGAATCTAATTCATTCATTTATCTATTTTAGTACCAGTAAGGTAATGCTTTATCAACAACAACGAGATAAATAGTCAAAGAATTGATGATATTGTATATTTAGAGCATGACTAATGAGTCCAGGTGTATTAAAGAATTTTCAAACGTACTTGGCACAAATACACACATATTTCCTCGAGTCACGGTCATACTCGTCATACTCAGCCTGCTTGGTATACTTGGGCATATTAAAGGTTATTATTATCATATTGTCAAATGCGTTTTTGCTATTTGTTCTTTCAAACAAAACGAGAGACTGACAAGTATAACTATATAGTTAGTGGATTGAGCACAATTAGCACAAGTAATGGCAGACGTCATTATTTATTGTGTAGCTTGGCGTTATATATCTACCAACAGCAACTGGAGTAAAAATAGGATGGATCGAGGTTCAAGATTTATCATGCATCAATAATCCACTACTGCCAAATTTGTATTCGTGGGGTTGATATCAGCTTGCTTATGTCCAAATATCAAGATGGAAGAACCAGCTAGAAATTGTGGAAATGCCGTTTTTCCATTTCCTCACCAATAATTGGCTGAGCAATGTCTGTATTATATTGCATGAGAAAGCTATTTTGAAGAAGACAAAATTATACACCCTTCTTGACTTCATTGATGTTGTCAGAATGCTGACAGGAGACCTTTCCAGGAAATAAGAAAAGTTGTAACTGTTGCGTGTCCTGCAATCTTTTACTCTATATTGCTAGATTGGGCATGAAGCGGAGCACGTAAAAGCAGCGGTTTCTCAGATATTAAAAACAATTCTGCAAGGAAACCCATTTCATTAGAATGTAAATGTAGATACGTTGTGGCAAAGATGCGGCACTATAACATGCTAGAATTTGTGGAAATTGTGTGGGAAGCACATTGTCCTTTTCGGTACAGCATTCATCTGAAATTTCACAGGATTCTTCTCAAACTTGTAAAGATTATATTGTTCTCTAAAGCATATAACAACAGAAAAACAACTGAGGACGAAATAGATTTATATTATATTCACTACAATAACAGCACTAACTAGCCGGCTACAGATTAAAACATGCTGAGTGATCATTGTTTTGATTTTCCATGAACCCAACTCCATCAGCTCTCTTTCAATTTTAGGAGTTTATATTTGTTTACCTTCTCGTTTGTTTTATATACCTTTAAAAGAATTGAAACATTTTTACATTTTAAGTGTTATTTTGTAGGTGCACGTGTTTTAAGGTTTCCACAGTTACATAAAGACTTAATTGAATGATTAAGTCTGTCCATGACTTACGTTACAATAATGGTGATCTGAATGGTAAATAAAATAGATCCACAGAACGACCTAAATTTTCAACAGAGAGACAAAATTAAGAAAATCATAGTTCTTATTTATCCAAAAAATCTTTCCCTTACATATGTAGGCTCATTTTAGATTCCAGGGATCAATCCAGATTCCATGAGTATATATTCATTCCCACAGTTATAAATCAGATCCAAGGACATCAAGGATGATATTAAATTATTAAATGTAATATGCAACAAACATAAGTTGACAATTTACCTAACAGTTATATCAGTGGACTAAAGTTTCGTTTGTAAAGACGACTATGGGGCTGTTACAATAAAACGGTTTGTTTATAAATTTGTTGAATGAGGTCTGGTAGCGGGCATTAAAGTAAGACCCTACCACAGTGACTTTTCTATACTGCATTCAAACGAAGTCCTATCCCTTTCCGGTAATGACGTTGGTCTTTGTGTACATGGAAACAACAGACATAAAACGTATTATTTCAATGCAAGTTTGAATTCACTGCAATGATACTGGGAAGTCAATGAAATATAGTCTAAAGTCAACACATGATATCCAGTATTCATTCCAGTAAAGTCTGAATTCAATGCACGATATTCTGAATTAATTACAAAAATTCCTGAATTAATTGCAAGATAGTGTGAATTCATTGCATGATTGTATAAAATCAACGCAAGATAGTCTCAATTCACTGTAAGATAGTCTGAATTCAATCCAAGATAGTCTTATTCACTGCAAGATATTTTTAATTCAGTAGAACATTTTGTGAAAGTTTAGTATATTATAGCATGTCTGACAGCACCGAATAAAATAAGTCACTATAGAAAAGAGTTGCTATAATTTTAATTAATCTCAACCTGCTTTCACACTTTCAGCTGAGGCATCATTTTCATCGAGCTTTAATAAAAGCTTGATTAAAGTATGCTGAGAAACAATTTGCATCATGTAGTCTATTCGTCCATTGAGAGGATTCCTTTTAAAAACGCACATTCTCTAAGAAATCAAAAATTAAAGTAGCAGATAGACACACATCTATCTCTCTCTCTCTCTCTCTCTCTCTCTCTCTCTCTCTCTCTATATATATATATATATATATATATATATATATATATATATATATATATATATATATATACATGACGGAACAAGCAAAGACATTTGCGTAATTCTTACGTTTTGGGACTGGTAGTTTCATTTTGTGTCCAGTGCAGAAAAGTAAACAAAGCTTGATGAATAGAAATAATATATCAGAAGCAAAATGGACCACATTATGTATGTATGTGTACCTTAATGGACGAGAATAGCAGCCTGAGATCGAGGGTCAGGCATGGAAAGAAGTGTTGAGACATTACATACTTGATTCTTTCAATGTATAAAAGATTGAGGCCATTATTAGAACGGGTTATAATAGTAATCTGAGGGACTTTTGTCACTCGATGAAATTTGTTGGTCCTTATACAATTTTTTTTCTAACCTGAGCATAGTATGCATAGGCTATGCAGTACTGTTAGACAAACTCTTAAGCCAGTGGACATTGGTTAAGAGCCAAAACGACTTTTGTGTTGCATAAAGCCCAATTTAAATCTCAAATTGCAAAACATACAAATGCACACAAGAAGAAATATTCATGGCTACCAACGGGTGCATAACATGTATTAATATAGTTTTTTTTATTTTGTGGGATTAATTACCAAGACTACGATAGTCTGAATTTCTAATTCACTCAACAGAAGGATCAGTTTCAGTTTTTGTGTTATTAATGTGCTTTGTACCTCAAATCAGGCAGGAAAATAGTTAATTATGGACTCACATACAAAGTCTTGTTCTAAAGCTAAGCAATAAATGCCAGGAAGATTGTTGCAATCGAATTGCCTTGTCTCAATACTTGTACAGTAGTAAATTCAAACTATAGCTATCCCCAAAGGTAAAACAGATCAATATACGTGTTTGTGATTCCCGGACTCAAGAACGAGTTCGAAATATAATATTGTTTAAAGATAAATTATTTTGTACTGACGTATTTAACGTTTTACAAAATGGCACAATACAGTCAGCGTCAGATTCATTGTCAATTTCCAATGTGTTCATCTTGCACAATCATCTTGCACAATCAGAGTCCCGCTGAAATTTAACCCATTTATAATGGATTTCCAACCGTACCGTGCTCCATCAATGCCATCGTTTTCAGTTTAGGACAATGAAATTGTCAACGGCGATTGCTATGTTAAAGTAATATTATTTGTAGTCGACGGAAAAGCTAAATGTACATGATTAGATTCGAGGTTTTGATGTGGATGCAGGAACTAAGAAGGTACATCTATACTGTAAACATCTTGCAAGATCACTGCCGCTCATCTTCTACGACTAAAATAAAGATATACGAAACCTTTGAGGCACACAAAAGTCAGCGCAAAAAGCTAACCGGCTTAAAAGTTGTAATATAGACAAAAATAATGGCAGTACACAAGGATTTTTTTTCAACTTCCGTAAAAATGAGGCAACTAAATAGTTGGATCTAACTGTTGAAAATGCAAAGGGCAAATCTGTTTACTCCGCTGACGTGTGATTGCTGCTGATGTGTTCTCGCTGCTGTCGTGTGGTTGCCGCAAAGGAACTCTTAACTCAGTAGGTTGTCGTTGTGTGTTCATGTAAATACAGATAATTGGACTTTTGCAAGCATGTAATTCTTCCATGGAATAATATGTTGAGAGTTCATTCAAGTGAATGGTCGGATAAAAGTACATTTGCATATATCTCTGTTCTCAGTTTGATGAAACAATCTTTCATAGAGCCGCCAATCTCTGTAAGAACCGACAACACGCAGGTGAGAATAACTGTGCCTCATGAATAGCAATATATACCATGAGTACATTGGGCAATATATACCATGAGTACATTGGGCAGTATATATCATGAGTACATTGGGCAGTATATATCATGAGTACATTGGGCAGTATATACCATGAGTACATTGGGCAATATATACTATGAGCACATTGGGCAATATATACCATGAGTACATTGGGCAGTATATATCATGAGTACATTGGGCAGTATATATCATGAGTACATTGGGCAGTATATATCATGAGTACATTGGGCAGTATATGCCATGAGTACATTGGGCAATATATACCATGAGTACATTGGGCAGTATATATCATGAGTACATTGGGCAGTATATACCATAAGTACATTGGGCAGTATATACCATGAGTACATTGGGCAATATATACCATGAGTACATTGGGCAATATATACCATGAGTATATTGGGCAGTATATATCATGAGTACATTGGGCAGTATATACCATAAGTACATTGGGCAGTATATACCATGAGTACATTGGGCAATATATACCATGAGTACATTGGGCAGTATATACCATGAGTACATTGGGCAGTATATACCATGAGTACATTGGGCAGTATATACCATGAGTACATTGGGCAGTATATACCATGAGTACATTGGGCAGTATATTATGAATGCGGACCTTAATATACACTAATAGCCGCCAAAAATCGAGGGCCGGAACGGAATGATTTGAGGTGAAGTTACTCACCTTGTCTCTTTCATAGCGTGATAATGTTAGAATTGGCCAAGTTACTCACCTTGTCTCTTTCATAGCGTGATAGTGTTAGAATTGGCCAAATATGTAGCTTGAGAAACAGTTGTCACTTAGAATGATTTTATTGCGTCAAGCTATAAATATTTCAACAGTATGCATGTTTCAGCAACCTGTGGTTAATTGTTCAAACCATGTACGATGCATAGACTATGATCAAGCCATCATACTTAATATACTTTTAGAACATTAGCCTTTATTTGGCACAATATAGCCACTATTGTGTTGATGTGCTGTAAAGCGTTACTTACATACATACATACATACATACATACATATAGTGTAATATCTTTTGTGAAGAGAAATTCTCGATACACGTTTATTACTTCTTATTCACAGACAAATCTCTGAGGCGGTTACCAAGGCAGCTCATCTAAATAAACCTATCAGCATCTCTTGACACTATGTCCTATTAGGTACATGTAATTAGACCTACGCCTACCAAACACCATTACAATTACGATACCACCGGAAATCAATGGCATATGAGTGACAATGATTGGAAGATATCAAGAAGATCCAATGTTCTCCGCGGCTGCTTCAATCCTGCAACTATTCCAGACGCAAATTTTATAAATTGATCGTGAAGTCAGACCATGAAAAAGAGTCAGTTGTTTTAAAATGTTACATTAAAACAACTAATATGCTTTCATGTTATTATCGTTTATATTCTTGAGAGATTATATGCAAATGTTGTGCTTCTAGGAACTTATAAATAGGACGGAATAGTCATATTCAAAAATACAAAATTGTTTTGAATACAGAGAAAACTCAGTTGTTTCACTTTAGCCAACTATATCACTAAAGGAATCATGTTTTACTTTTCAAATTAAATTATAATATTACAATATTAATGTGGCAAGAAGATAGTAGACTATTAAGCAAAACATCATCTGGATTATTTCGATATTATGTTAATCAAAGTGCGCAACTTATTATACACATACTGTGTAATACATCACTCCTTTGTCATTCATTCTTAGGACAATGTAAGACGCAATGTTGTTGAATGCTAAGATGGTAAGACGCAATGTTGTTGAATGCTAAGATGGTAAGACGCAATGTTGTTGAATGCTAAGATGGTAAGACGCAATGTTGTTGAATGATAAGATGGTAAGACGCAATGTTGTTGAATGCTGTTATGGTAAGACAACTCTACAATCTCCTTACCTCGAGCACTTTTGACGAGAGCACATGTAATCGCTGATAATGGTGATATATAGATATATATGACTCGGAGAATTAAACAATAACACCCACGCAAAATGACAGTAAGAAATCCACCTTCCTACATGAGCTATTTTGACGTTAACTGGGCCTCCCCTGATTTCATTGAATTCGTACCATCAGCCTCACATACACTACAATAGAAGAACACGTGCAGTATGTAGTTAGTGATGACCGAATTATTTTGTTATCGGATGAGGGAGAACTGAAAACGAGCCATTATCCCGAGTGCCGCTTCACTTTTAAATTGAAGTTTGATCGAAATTCGATATTAAGTTCTCAGTGTGCTGTGGCGATGGCATGGGGTATTTATCATTGCTCCATTATCTGACATCACATCATGAATGCATTTGATGGATAGAGCGTATTCATGTAGTGTTTTATCATTTTTCATATGCTAAACCATTCCAAATTCAATGAATCATGCCACTGGCAATAATATACTGAATACAAAAAAAAAATACCAAAAACATTTAAAAGTAAAAAAAACCTTGTAGATCAAATCAATAGTTTAACTCAGTGCGCCGAATTGCAGTTTTCGCTGGAGTCTTATGCAATATCCAGTACATTCCTTGCAATGAGAGGAAAATAAACTAGAACAGAAATGAGGGGTTTTGCCATTAATAGGCAGGATCTAATGAAGAAATTGTCATTGTATAAATTATATAATTAAATTATTTGTTAAGTTTTATAAAACTTTTTTTTTTCTTCTTTTATTTTATACATTCTTTATGTTGCTTAGTATAGGATCATAGTTTTGTAACAGTAAGTTTACGATTCTAAATAAATTTATTTCAGCTTTCAATTGTAAAATCGCCTTCCAGATATCAGTCTTTGACATAATTAATTTTCGTAATCAATGGTATGGTGATGAAATTCAGTATTAAAAACAAAGCCAGAAAGCAGTTTCCTGCAAGGTAGAGAGTTATCCGGAGAGGAGTATTCATTTAACTGAATATTATTTACATTCAAACGTACGTGATTTCAGCCATTCATGGGGAGTTATTTTACCTCAAATATATTTAATTATAAAACACCTGCATATTTTATCTGTAGCACATTTTCTTATCTCAAATGCACAACAAGAATCTTTGCTAATGACGTGCGACTGACGTTAGTTCTAAACAAAAACATCGTGATTGCCTATCAGAACTGTATTCCAAAAGTAAGTCGCATGTAGTCAATTCCTGACATGCCTAAGTGGACGATTCTTCATCAGAATACTAAGATAAATTACCACCACCAGCTCCCAAAATAGGTATAGGATGCACGTTTAGCGTCCCTCTCTTTGGCAAACGTCACGAATTGATCAATGACTAGCTTTGAAAATGTATCCTTCTTGACTCTGTAACACTTATAATTTACCAAGCGTCGCACCGCTAATTGCATTAATGATGTATGATATTCAATAAACCCCACTGAGTACAGTGCCATATGTCAATTGCAGGTGAATAGACGATTTATTAAGCACCGACTTGTTTTAATACTCACGCCTATCCCTGCAGATGCCATGATTCCTCCATAGTATATTATCTCTTTAATTTTCAGAATTGGGTCGTATAGTACAATCAAATATAATTGTGAACTTTGTGCCTCAGCATCTCCAACAAGTGTGGTTTAATTCAGGTCACATAGCAGTAAATAGCATAATCAAGAAAAGCAAACGCTCTTGGTGTCCAGTGCAGTCTGGCAATAGATAAAAGAAAATAAAAATAATGGGTGTTGATTTAGTCCATGGATAACCATTGTTTAGTATCAGTATAACTTTGCAATTTCAGCAACGAAATCAATGATATTTCCCATGATGTTTTCTCCGAAAAGACGTTCGCATAAAAATATCTTTCTTTAATTGAGTCAATAGCAGAAACAACAAATACTAAAATATTTTATTGTAAATATGTGATATTTGTTTTAGCCGTAAATGTGGAGTTGACTTTCCACCTACTTTGTGTTTATTTCTTATGCAATTTCCCACTGCTTGACCCCAAATGATCGTCAGAGTAATAAATTTGACTTTTGATCAGTTTTTATATAATTTACTTTTCAATCAACTTGTTCCTGCTGGTAGAATCAATCTGCATTCGATATGCATCTTTAACTATGAAGCGCCATTATTTACGAATGAATGCAGGCAATTAATCACACAAAACTAAATATATTTTGTGATCGAAGGACACTATGAACTGGATTGTTGAAAGAAAGAAACGGAAAGGTATGCCAAAAATATGATTGTACAGAGATTGATTGTTTCATTAGTACAACTATCTGTTCTACCTAAAATCAATATGTTAAAAACGTAACATAAAATAGCAGCCTGTTTATGCACAGGAGCCTTGCAAACAACGTTTAGCTATCTTGTTACTAGACATTTATAATCATATATAATATCACAAACGGCTGCATAGATGGAGAAGTGAATTTAAAACATACAGCCCGTGATAACGTCGTTTTATTGTCTACTAGACTCTATATGAAAGTTGTTTAAATATTAACAGTTTTTCGATGTAAACAGAACAATGCACAGTGCAGCCATATGCTCCTCGTTGTCCTGTCCTTGAATACATAGCCATGAGTTTTAACTTGAAACTTTGTTTCCACCAATCACTAATGACGCTATTTTAAACGGTTTCTGATTAGCTAAAGGTTTAATCTCTCTCTTGAGATCAAGCTCCGAGTTTTATGACCTTTAAGAATATCATTTCTATAAAAGGATTTTCAAAGTCTACAGAACGTTCAAGGGTAGCCCTTACTCATACTGAATTGTTTTATCAACTTGTGATTCACTTCGAAGGATATCCGAGTAATAACAAAACAGATGTAACACTACAAACAATAAAAATTAAAATGGCACCAACAACATTTAAAATCTGTCAATAAGCATCCTTGTTCCGTTTAATTTTGCAAATATACCAGCAGATAGTTTACAAAAACAGCTGACCCGTTTTCTATAACCTATTTGAAAACATATAATTCCGTGATACGTGTATCTTGTCCTGTGTACTTAGCTAATATATGCCGCACACATTGTGCAGTGGTTAAATGAAAATTTGCAGAAATGTATTATACAGGCACTGCATTAATTACAAGCCCATCGAGAGCCGGTCCCGATTCAAAAATTAGATGCAGAAGATTGGATGCTTTCTACAATAACTAACGTCGATTCACGTTTCATAAAATCGTTAATGATGTAAATTTGCATGTATCTGAACAATGTATAATGATATAAAAGAGTGAATATCAAAATAGCATCAACTGTAATTAAATACAACATCTAGAAGAAGAAAATAAAAAGAAAACAAAACAACACAGCAACTGAAACATTCAACACTGACTACAGTCACTGACTTCATGTGTGAGAGCAATTGGATATGTTGTGCTCACATAGACACACTCTAGATCCATACGTGTATAACCAACCTTGTGAATATCATGTTGTAACGTGTTTACCCTCGAATAAACAGTAACACAAGAAAGAGTGAAAACAACAAGCTTTGAAAAATATAACAAATAATTTATTTCGCTGGGAAAATACTGTAAAAGTAACAAAAATATGAGAACTTACGGTTTCCACAATCAAATCCAAAAATAATACAAGAATAATCCACGAATAAATTTGTTTTGAAGTCCTAATATTGAAATGCTCTAATGATTCCAAGTTCGAGTCCCGACGAAAAATCCAAGATGGAACGCGATGACGTATGATGTAGCCTGTAGTGTGTTGACGTCTACAGTTCCTTGTACAAACATAATAATTAATCCTCCGGTCTCGGAAATCCAAATAAAAGTTTAAACAATAGTCTTTGTTCAAGAGTTCTGTATGAATACAATAACATTTCCAGAGAAACGAATTAATCTTCTAGAGTCCAAATAATGTGAAGGAAAATCAACATATAACTCAAAAACTCAAAAGTTCATTTCTGGTCAGAACAGAAGAAAACAACTTGACATCATGTGTTTAAAAACCCGGACTCTCTCTCTCTCTCTCTCTCTCTCTCTCTCTCTCGACATACCTATTAATACTCAGTATTTCGCAATTTCGGAAATGCCTAATTGCGAAATATATTACGAAGGAGAGTATGACGTGATCATGTTAACATGTAAAAGTCACATAGCTCCTGTATGTCTTTGATAGGAACCAATCATTTCACTCCTAGAAAAAGTTGTTTACTTGACCCACAATTAAGGCCAGGAACTAAGCCAAAAATAGAAACAAGTGTTTCTATTATTAGGTATCTAAGGAAAACTCAGGTCAAACTGAATTTTCTGGAAAATATCAAATTCCTAGTGAACAAAATTACATTATATTGACATGTAGAGAAAACAAAAAGACTCCAAAACCCAGAAACATTCAAACACAACTCAAATCAAATATAAATTAAATATAATGTATGTAACAATGAACCAGTCTCATCGTTCAAATAGATGGCCATTTCATTTCCCAGTCATAAGTTATATAACGATGCATTCAATTACATCAGTGTTTATGAATTCATGTATTGATAGAGTTGTTCCGACTACAATTTATTTTAAAAGACCGCTTTCTTTGTGCAGAAAATCGTATTGCCCGATATAAAGCTTTTAGAGGATTTAATTCAAATACATCCAGTAACGAACGATCACGCTCCTAACATCTCACTCTTTCATAATATATCACTGCCATAAGTCTGTTTTGATCCGAGTCATCTAAACTTTTGTTCATCATCTCTGCACACTGGAACTCGACGAAGATGACTGGGTTCTGGATTACGTCTCTTATCATATAGCAAAATTCAGAGAATCATACAATGTTTGACAGCTAAGATACCCTTTACTGGGACGACATCGGTATTTTATATCGTCTGCTGCGTGTTACCTTGTACGATCGCCAGCTTATTATTTTCCTTCTAAAAATAGATAAATTCATTACATGTTGAAATACAGCCCCTGCAGAGCACAGATCGCTGCGAATAACAATCTAAAATGAGTTTTATAAACCATTAAAAGCATACCATTTTCTTTAAGTGACATTTACAACTAAATTAACAATATTGTCGCAGTGACATTATTATACCCAACGGAGGGGTATGGATAAGAATATACAAACTGTATTACTGTTCTAGACTTACACATTACAAAATGCATTAAATCGCTGCATAAGCTTTCAAAGATTATCCACTTAGGAGGTTGCATATCAAATTGTTTTGATATGTAAATGTAAAACTTCAAGAGTCAGTATTTTTGATGTCTTATAGAAGCTTTTTTGTTTTTTGGCCTAACTCCATACGGTAACATTTACACCTTGGCTGATACGCTGTTGTTGTTGCTGATTTGGATTTAACGCCATGTTTCAGTGCAAGATAGCTATACATGGCGGCCAATATATTAGTGGGGAAAAGAACCCGGGAAAATCCCGATAGGAACCACGGGGAAGCTAAAGGCAGCTGTCTCACATATCCACACTGGGCGACCCTGAGACTCGAGCCCACGCGGACAGCGGTGAGATGGCAGTGATCGGTAAAGGCGGGCGCTTTATCCATTCTTGCATACCTTCAGCTGGCTATTACGTTTAGTTTTGCGCGTCCCTGAAAACCTCAAAGATTGTATATGAACTGAATGGCAACCTTACCATCCAAGTGTGAGGTAATTGTACTTCAATTTGCCTAACACTAAAATTCATTCGTCGTCAAATCAGATAATATGTATTTATTGCTATTGGTCCTATTAAGAATTTGTTCAATCTTAATTAGCAAGATAATGTCACTGACCGGTAACTAGTAAACTCTGTCTCCCGATTAATTAGTCGCCATTCTCTCAAGTTATGCCATATGGGATAGTTTGGAAATGCATATTGGACTTAAGTGATTTGTTAGCTTTACGTTTGGCAGCGTACATCATGGGAAAAAGATTCCGTACTTTCACTAACACGGATGATGATACTTAATGCGGATATTCTGTTCGATTCGACATCTTCAAGATTTATCACACAACAGCAAACTAGATATTTTCGCCACATGCATACCTCACTACAATCTGCTTCATAGGGAGCTCGTGTTGGGAAATCAAATTTAGGAAATGATGGGCATTCAGGGGCCATTACATCTCTAAATGATGACGTGGAATGGATGAAATTCAAATCCTTTCATTCTCTACAGATTTGACGGATAGTTCCAAGGGCCATAACCCTGTCCGAAATGGTAAAGATAAAACCCATAAAAAGAACATCAATTTCGAAGAGACAACGTTCCTACCAATTCCAGTCAGAATATACTGAATGGTTATTGAGCAATATTGATTAGAAGCAACATTCCATGTATCCAGAGATAGCTCAGATCATTGATATTTCCATCTACATACATTTATATTGCGGAGTTAATTTTCCTTTGACTACTTAGAATAGCGAAGCCCTCTGTATAATTGTGCAATTATGTTTATAGACTGTTGGATCTTGCCGAAAGAAATGTAATGATGCAAGTATGCTCACAGACTTCTGGATATGGAAAATAGAAATGCATTGATGCTCGCATGTTAACTTTACTGGTGGATCTCTCCAAAGTAAGCGTAATGGTTCAAGCACTGTCGCCGATTCCTGGATCTTGCTAAACGAAATTTAATGATGCAAGCACTATCAACGACAACTTGATCTTGTCACAGGAAATGTAATGAAGCTAGCATTTGAACTGATAACTGGATATTGTCAAACGAAATGTGATGATGCAAGCATCGGAACTGACCATTGGATCTTTCCACATGGAAATTTAATGATGCAAACATTTGCACTGTCAACTAGACCTTGTCACGGAAAATGTAATGATGCAAACATGTTCACAGACTTCTGGATCTTGGCAAATTAAATGCAAATCAAATTAACCTGTAGACATGGAATGGAATGGGAGTGTAATCAAACTACGGCTTCATTTCGAAGCAAGTTATCATATTTTCACAATATTAATCTATATTTCTAATGGACCACATATCTCTTAACTCATACTGATTATTATCCAGCAATGTGTTTGCTTAATATAACCAGCGTGGGGATTGAGTGCGGGTGTATCGGAGATTCATTCAAACAATCCAAAAGGGCTCCGAAATAGTGGTAACATAATTTCATTTGTTAAATATTCATACGTATCTATATTTTTATATTGTTTTCAAAGGCATTTTTTAAAGAATAAACTAGGAAATGGATCAGTATATGTGTGGACTAAACCCGTATTGAATTAACAATTTCACTACACATAATTGATGCGGTGGGACAAGCAATCGCTGAGACTATATTGTCTTGCTGAAGTATTAGCTTGCAGGAAAAACTAAAATCAGCCAATAAGAGAACAAGTTCATATATACGTCATATCTTTTTTTATTATTGCAGTATTACTTGGACAAATAGAACATGCAAATTGGGGAATAAGCTTCAAAACTCGGAGGCCCAGCTGCTGTATATTGTGAATAACCATGGTTTGAAGAAAAAAATGGTCGACTTTCCAACTAGTGATAAATGGACCCCATTAACAGGTATATATTCATTCACCTGATAGTGTTAGTGACCACGGTAATATAGCCATTACTCTATCTAAATAAGTACATGATTCATCGAAAAAAGCCGTTGAAACTTGTATTTTGTTTAGCAAAGTAAATTTTGATGTAATTAGATCGGAAGAAAGTGCCTTTGCAAAATGCAGGTATTTAAACAATCTGGAATAAGGGCGAAACATTAAAGCAAATTAGAAAGAAAAATATCGAATCGGTATATGCCGAAATGGCTGAAACAATGAAAACAATTATGCGGTGTCTTTAGCCACTTCATTGAGATGACTTCAGCATGTAACTTAAGTACAACAACAACAAAAAAACAATAGTAGAAACGTATTTAGGAACTCAAACGCTTTTACATGAGTTAAGTAGATCAAACGCTTATGGTCCGGAACCTATCTCCTGAGTTGGTACCAGTTTTTACACATGTCTTTCAATAATCGTTAGATATTTGACAATTCCCAAAGAACTGGTCTCTAGCGAGTATATTCCCAAATAAGGTGTTCGCGTAATGGCCAGTGATTACAGCCCAATGTCACTGTTTTTTGCAAAGTGCTTCAGCAGAAGATGGATAAAGGACAGTATGCAAGGAAATACAATTGAACGTGGATTATGAAAATATTCCATACTGTTCCTTGTGGGGATTATCATAATATTGTGAACTAAATTTTATTAATGTTATTAGTATTAGGATTAGTATTACTGTATTATTATTACCAAAAATACACGTACAACTGTTTCATTGACTACATAATGATAAACTGCTTATGGCCGGTATAGGTTTTTATCTTTATTTAGTACCACCTTCAATGTTATTAGGACTGACACAATGCCTATTAAATATAAAGAGTATGTACAGAAAAACAACTTGCGTTCAATTTATCCAAGATTTATACAAGATCTACTTCTTGGCACTAAACAATTACTCATGTAAGAAATATTTTTATTTCAGTGTATAAAGACTCCACATAGTTGTACAATATATAAACGTTTGTGGGAACAAAAGTGAGGATTTTTTATCAGTTATTCTTTCGTACACTCACTGCTAAATGTTACAGTATACGTAATTGAAAACAATGGAACATCATCGTTCCAATTATTTTTTTTCTTCACCATACTTGCACCACCTCCCTACCACATGTACTGAATAGCCCTCTAATCAAAACATTTCCATAATTAGTAACTTTTATTAAAAAATATAATAAAGCAAATTGATTACTAAAATGAATGGAAACATTTTTTCGGATTCAGACTTAGGAGTCTTATTTAGCCCCGAAGCATTGTATGCTTATTTGAATACAATGCAAATTAACCACAAAAACCAGTGCAAAACTAATCTTGTATGTTGCAACTAGCCTTTGGGGTTTCTTTTATCATTGAGGCTTTGTGAAAGGCAATTACAAAACAGAGACAAACAAGGCAAACACAAACGATATCCGTCTTATAGCTTTGAACTATGATGGCAAAATGGCAGTCACGTAAGTACTGGCCTACAAACGAGGAGCAAGAACGACGTCTGTTTGTTGATATTAAAGTGGTATAGTTTCATATTGCATCCGGGAAAGTTGCCTCGTTATTAACAATGACTATAAAAGCGAAAAACAACAACAACAACAAAATGAAGAAGAACTAGCATACTACCAACAAAAAGAACAAACAAGTAAAAATAACTAATAAGTGAATGAATAATGAACTTTATAAAAAGCCCGTTATCTATCTGCACAATATGGACCCTAAACAGATAATTATTTTATTTTATTTGTGTCTGGGTACCTCTTTGCAATCTTCTTGATTTAAGCCGCATAGTTTCTTTGTATCCAGTATGATCCCCTTGCTTTCCTGATTTTGGAACTGTCTCAATGGCTTATCAGGATAAATAGTATCCGGTGAACGTTCTCCCTGTCTCTGTATTTTACGATGTCATTTCGTTTTGTTTGTGTTTTTTTTTTTGTTTTTCCTTTTTTCTTTTTTTTTTTTTTTTGTTTGTTGCCTCTGCCATCATGTGTTTGACATCGCCTCAGTTCATCAACTCTAAGGACAACTCATCCGACCTATTTTGGAATGTTTCATCGTCTAAGTAAATGCTTCTTATTCTCAGTGCCTCGATGTACGAGACATTCCGAATGCAATGCTTTGAATGACATCTGGATGGGAGAATTTAATGGTGTTTATCAGCTGGCTTCCATTACATGTCTCTATGGATTTTTTTTTATACAAGTCTGCTAGTAATGTTTAGAAACACGTAGAGGTTAGATATATCTATCATAAAGTTTACTAAAGAAAGGATGTTGGTTACAGTTGAAATAAAGTCATCGAGATTTTCTCTTCCATCTTGTCATTTAATTTCTGTGCCGTCGATTAAGCATATTCATTAGTATGGTGTCAGGCTTAGCGATACCAAACATACTTCCTAGTCTTTACCTGAGTTATTATCATATCATGGGTCAATTTTTACCAAGGTAGTCTCATTGCATTGAAAATAAAGTTAAAGCGTTTGAAGATTAGCTCTAGAAATGTACGCAGGAATGTATGGGCTACCGTTGCAAGTCTATATTTTGGGTTACTTCTTTACATAAGCGTGTAACTAAATGAAGTCCAGATTCTTTAAAATGAAAGTGACCTTAAATTAATTAATATAAACATAGCATGGCCTTTTCCATGTAAGAAATCAAAATACTTAAGTACTCTATATCGCATGGTACACAAAGGAAGCAAGGTTTATATAACTATTTTTATATTACGTTTAAAAAAATCTTCACCAAAAGAAAATTACTTTTGCTGCTCGAGTGTTTTCTCGGTACCAATAAATGTACACATTTCACTCAAACATACACACACACCCTTAGGATGTCGATACACACATAACAGGCCAATTAAGTCATATAAAACAGTACAAATTACAAATAAACACTCCACAACATAAATTGTTGATATATGTTGAAGAGGTTTGGAACAGTAAGGTTGGACTTTGTGAAATCTGAGCACTTTACTTTCTTTATGAACTACTATTGTTACATAGTTACAACCCCAAAATCACTATATAAGACTACAGGTTAGATTCTACAGGCACGTAAGGGTTATTGTACATAAAAGTAAGAGAAGACGTACCTGTTACTAATTGTCCAAAAATATTTGCTGAAGTAGTCTTTAAAAAAAAAATCATATTTTAGCAGATTAAAGATCATAAAATGAATAAGGTAGAAGGTATGATGGTTGTTGAATTATTCGCAGTTTGACACTGAGATCGCATTCGATTTTTCATGTCTTCGTGGCCTATTTACAGCAGTCCGTACATCGTTAATTCTTAACGTTTCGTACACATTTTAACTTTCTTTCATATTACTGTTTTTGCAATTAGTAAAATTAGTAAATCATTATTTCTTTTCATTACTTGAAAGAAAGCAAATTGTACTTTTTAATCGTACCTTTAATATGAATGAATGTATATGCAACTAAAATTGCACTTAAATATAATTTAACGTTTGAAAAATATGGCCCATAAATGTCAGAACCTTCGCGTCTATGTATGAGCTACGAGTGTCGTCACGATGGATATCGCGGGTTTAATGTTTTACCGAATTGCAGTTGCTGTACAGTTTGTTTTTGGTTGGTTTGGTTCGTTTTCATGTGTATTACGGCATTTTTCTGCACATCTTAGGCCATACTTGGCTGCCTTTTTGTATATTTGGTGGAGGAACAACCTAGAAAAACGCTGGGAAAAAACATAACCCACGGGAAGTTAATCGAAAAGCTTTCTCACATAACCACAAATGCTGAGCCTGGAATTCGAGCCACGCGGACAGTGGTGAGATAGCAGTACTCTGTTAAGACAAGTGTCCTAGACCACTGGGCCACCCGGATCCCTTGTTTTGGTATAAGTGAATGCGTAAAACACACAGGACAACAATGCTAAACTATATGGAATGAAGATGCATTGAGATTGTAGAGATAACACGACGGAACAATTTACAAGGCAGTACAATTTGTGAAACTTGCTACAGGAGCTTACCTGTTTTACCATACAAGGTAACAGAAGTTGCATACCTGTTGTTTTACTTCCACCAAGAGTTCATCGCTCTACCTTATACTAAGGTAAAATAGTGACTTCGTTAGTAACCAACCAGGAGTGTCAGTGTCGTAGGCCCAAAACTAGTATAGCAGGTGTCTCCCAAATAGTTATTCATTGACGTTATTCGCACTAAAGCGGTACCATCCTCATCACGACTAGTTTGAAAGCCTCCTCCTGAACTTCACTGATGGATTGTTAGATCCCCATCGGTATAGTAATAATGGGAAGATGCGTACGGGGATTCCGTACTTCAGTTAGCTAGAAGACGACAGTTATCTGCGGTCTCACGAACACCAGAATTGTGACGTAAATGTAAGCGAAATAAAAATGTAATGACCACGTGATTTCGAGCTGCACAGTAAGAAATGATTTTACAATGTCTTTATGAAACTCAGCTACCGAAAATATCCAGTAGATGCAAAACGAGATATCACATGTGGGATCATTAGGATTGCCTTTCAAAGATAACGTTCCACCACAGAGATTGTTTGCAGAGAACAGATAATGAACCAACATGATTGGTGTTCAACAGAGCCTGTTTTCGGAAGACAAAGACATGCAAAGAATACACATATTTTGCGCACTTGATGTTATAGTTTCAAAGAAATAAGATTAAAGTTGTACCATACACCATCAATTGATTAGAATTGTGATCTGCGAGAAACAACATCCATTTATGTATTGCCAGCAATTTATTTTCAAAATTAAAAACCAAACAATTTGCTGGCAATGCATAGCATATTATCTGTATTCACATCATCCAAACCATTTGTAAATGTGTGTGTGTACGTGCGCGCGCGTGTGTGTGTGTGTGTGTGTTTTATTTGGAGTCTAGGAGGAAATATACATAAATTTTTTTAATAAACTGCTATTGTAAACATGTATGGCTTCTTACTCTTTTTGAACAGGAACCATGTTGCATGAGAACTATTTCTGGCATTAATATTTTCCTTCCTTATTTTATTGGCCATCAGTGTGTGAATTTGATCACTACTTTATTGAACAAAATGGAAGAAATAATGTGTTAAGTGGAGAAGGAAATATATATATATATATATATATATATATATATATATATATATATATATATATATATATATATATATATATATATATATTACAAATAATGCTGTCATACCATCCTACCTGTATGATAGTATTATCTGTATTAAATATTAATTCTGGCTACTATTATTAAGCATTCTCCTATATATTCCAGGGTTAGCACTTTCCGTTCTGTCTGGTGTATTTTTTTAATTCTCTCTCTATCTCTATCTCTCTCTCTCTCTCTCTCTCTCTCTCTCTCTCTCTCTCTATATATATATATATATATATATATATATATATATAGAGAGAGAGAGAGAGAGAGAGAGAGAGACAGAGAGACAGACAGACAGACAGAGACAGACAGACAGACAGACAAACATACAGACAGACAGACAGACACAGAGAGAGACAGAGAGTGAGAGAGATAAATTCAGTTTGATGCACATGTCCTTTACCATTAAAGTTAAAAACAAATAGCTTGAAAAAAAAAATATCATTCGCCAAAATCGTCAGGATATATAACGCTACAAAGCTGGGTCCAGAAAGCGATACTTTGGAATATCCGACGTTTTCAATCATCCTTTCTTCATTTCCATTTCGATTCAGTGATGACAGTTTTGATTTACATAAATGATTTACAATGCGTTAATGGTGAAAATGTTCATAAAACCCACCAGATTTATTATTAAAAAGAAGCGAAATAAAGAGGATGAGAGCGGAAACAATATTAATGTGAACTTTTAGAGGTGTCTAGAGATCATTTAGATATCCCCTAAAGCCCTAAAGGTGCCATCATACATTCATTCCAATGATTAATTGGTTACAACTCTCATGTTTCCATTCCACCGGTAGTGATAAACAGTGTATACAATTACATTTGAGTGTTTACGAATTTGGTTCTATATGATGTTATCGGTCAAAACATTTATTGAAACAGACGGCCTGTGATAAGAATCCTCTCTGATAATGGTGCTGTGAAGCCCTGTCGATGCTATAGAAACCATTCGAAATAAACCTGGTAATGGCATGGTCATTTGTATGCCGTCCCGTTAGATATCACAACATCGAGCAAATGTATTTACTACTCGTATAAAACATTACACCAAATTATTTGTGACTATTAAAATGTGAGGCATTCCTCTCTCATACAATCGAATATAAAAAAGCTTTTACGTCAGGTACGAGAGTTTTTTTTTAATACATTATTTAAGAGCAATAATTGCTGGATTTATCTGGATCTACTTAGTTACATATATTATGTAAGGTGATATTACATTTAATGATATCTGCTGAAAATATTTTCAACTACATGCCCGAAACAGTGAAGCTGTCAGTAATATATAGGAGAACCGATTCTTCATCATTGAAAACGCAATATTGACCTAGATATTCACGCTGTTGTGATTCCGTTTCTCTGAGTTGAAACTTCATTTCTTAACAAAGATTTACCCATGAGCCATCTCTTCTTTAAGGGAACGTAGTGTGTAAGAGACCGAAGCACCTCGATTAATAGGTAATTTTCATTAAAATATTTCTCTCAATGGTTGCGTCAATTCCATATATAATACTTTATATGTTATATAACACTAACATTCTACTTAAATTAGTCTATTAGTTAACATTCTACTTACATTAGTCTAATAGTTTCCAGAAAACTAACCCAATTAATATTTCATCTGCTTTATATTTATCCGCTATATGTTCGAGCTGCTCTAAATTTATCCGCTATAAACTTTACTTATGTGCAGATCATAGGTCTCTACCTTATATGTATCCGTCCGCATTTGACATCAACACGTTTCTTTATGAGGCATGTGGGGATATACACGATTATTATCAACACATTTAATATCAAGATAAAGCAATAACAAAACATGACATTTTCCCCTTTAGCACAGCTTATGTTTGACTTTGAGTTTTATCCTAAAACAGAGGCAATATTTGAAAAGTAGAAACCACCTGTGTAACATTGATAGATAACCTTTAATCAGAATCATTTACACTGTTTAAAACCAAAACTTCCGGCATGGAATACGTTCGGACATTCTGAATTGTAAGTTATATGTGCCCACAAAATAGCGATCAGTGTAAGGATCATTGTGCAAATTAAGGACTCAAGATAGTAGGTGCGGTTGCTAAGTTGCTGAACTCCTTTGTAGGATTATAGGGTTCGATTCCCAAACCATGCTTGAGCAGTGCCGCATTGTGTCCTTAGGCAGAACACTTTACTCTCGTTTCCCTGCGATAACTAATCCACATGGCAACGTATCTAACAAGCGGTTGTATTCAAACCAAGCTAAAAATATTATTGAGCGTCTCTGAAGCACATCATTCATTTAAGATCTAAGAAATACCAGTGTGAATTACGACTAAAAAGGGTTACCAGTTTATGTTGTTTATTCGATGTTTATAAAATAATGTATTTTATAACCGTTCTCTCTTTTTTATTTAAGACAAATTACATCCCGAAACATCGACTCACACCAAAGTTACTATATATTACGTGTTAAATAGAATCCTTCATAATCCATAAATTTGGAATGAATTATTACAATTGGTAAATTCACCATTTGCAAGACACTGCATTATTTGTCACCGACACCATCCATAGAAAATGATAAAGAGTAATAGTTGAATAAATCTCCAAAAATTCCTCAAGGTTGTTGCTAATAATGTTAAGCAATTATAGCGATGGTACTTTGTGTAACCAAAATCTACAGTAATGAAAAGACCCATGAATGTTGATGTGTGTGACACAGAGTGATAAATCTAAAGTTGCTTTGATTGCGTAAAACTGGCAAAGATCAATCATAGAGATTCTTAACATGAATAATATGGCACACTCTGTAATAACGATATTAACAACAGATCGCTCAAACACAGCATCTGACAGTAATTTACATTTAAAGATTAACGTCTAAATATTTTAGAGATCAACACCATACAAAGTGCATATAGAATAGTCCAACCACAGACAAGGCCTTAACTGAAACCTATTTCATTTGACTTTAAATCAAAGGGCAAAGCTCTTTATTCTAACAATAAAGAAGCAACAAAGCATCGGTTAGGACAGGATAGAACTGACGAAGAGGTATAGGCATTTCGGGAAGACACACACTTACCTCTGAAAGGCACGACGACATTGAGAGTCAAGCAGTCTTCATGCTGGGTTTTTGTGAACTGAGCTATTCTTAGCGTCTGAATCAGTGATGCATCGGGCATGGTATCTACCAGTTCCTTTTCGCGCATGACCTTTTGGGGGCAAGCTGCCCTGGGACTCCAGGCGGACTCTATTCCATTCCATCGTTCAACAGGGCCTGTGGGGGGCAGGAATCGAAGAGCTCTGTTTCTAAGTGATGCATACTGTATACCGCTAAAGGCCTCAACCGGTTTAAGCTGAACACTAGCTGTGTTTGGAAATTCTACCAAAGCTCCTCTAAGCTTTCCGTATTTTGTGGATACTACTGATGGGCCCAGTTGCTTGACTATAACTCTTGTTGACGAACTCTCCAGTATTAACATAATGATTGCAAAATGTATTTCCACTTTTATCAAATGCATAATTGTTACTTGAAAGTCAACCATCATTATTAGAAACTAATTTTAAATCTCCTCTCTTGCAACTCAATTGTTGATATACGTTGCTTGCACAAACACGTGCACTATTTGGTGATTACATCATTGCACATAATCCACATTTTGACCTGATTCAGGGAATTACATTGTGTCTCGTGCACTAACAGTGCCATTTCCGTGATATTAACTTTTTCAATACCCTCTTGCACCAACGACGGCTGCACGACTGACGATTCGAATGTATCCCATTGGAAACGCGCTGTCTTTGACGAGCAACGGCACCTACAAGCTATGCCTTCATTGATTGAAGCCAATTCATTCATTAGAGCTCTTTAGAGGAATTCAAATGCAGTCAATGAACGGTTCTCGATGCTTCTTGGAATCTCTGAAGCGCTTGTTAGAGGCTAATTTTCTATTACGCTTAATTTTCGAAGCGAATAACATGCCGCACCAATAACCGTTATCGTTTCGCCTAAGTCCGGAATTTAATCACACAGTAAAAAAAAAATGATTGGTCCAATAAATGTAAAAATAAAACAAAATAGATTATTTCCAAAGACTTAAACAGATAGTTCGGTCCAGCAGCCGCAGTGTGGTTAGTAAACCTGCTATGGTATGTCTCAATACATGGAGTTGTCACTTTGTTTATACATGCTCGACATTGCACGGCTGTGCAGTGAAATGTGGGACTTTGTTGTTATGCCTACAATCATCAGTGAATCTAATACCGAGGACACTTATCTATACACGTGATATGGGAGACTTAAGTCGATGTCTAAAATCCATTTTAGTCAAATTTGCTTATCATACAAACGTGGAGAGCTAGTTTAATTACCCAAGCAAGATTGATAAACAGAGATATAAAAATGTACTTCGATGTATGACAAATGAATGAACGAAATGAACTGGGTTTAACAACATCTAAGCGAACCTGTAAATGAATATTACCAGTATCTATCCGAGTCGTCAATGTATTTTTGGTTGATGGTATTAACCACATGGTAAAATTACACGATTCGTGCTTAATTCCTCCTCTATTTTTCTCTTTTCACTTTGATTCTTGAGTAGTGACGACGCATTATCGATAAAAATGGAACTCCTTATCTACACGTGTGCAAAAATAACAGATGCGACTAAATTTCTCTTCTCTTCTCAAAAATATGTATTTTTGTATACATTATATTGATGCAGTCAGGTTAAAACAATAGAGCCAGCAAATATAAAAGCTTAACGTTATCGATCGCATCTCATGACGTATGGCAGTTTAAGCGGCCAATATGAGTTATGTGCAGGGGTGTTTCTCTTTTAGGCATTGCTGTGTGGAATTCTGTATGGGAGAGACATAAACTATTACTGGACATTTATTCTAGCAATCAATTAAAAAATTAATTGAACACAGTTTGTACATGTCTTTCGATATACAAACGGAAGTTGTACATGTTTGCAGTTTGTTGTAGTTGAAATCGTCTCACATGCAAGCCTGCAAGGCGAACTTCAGCATCTAAGGAATAAGTAATCAAACAAATAAATACAAATGTATCTGGCGCTGTTAGTATTTATAACGATATAAATAAATTGGGGAGATTTATCATGTGGAATAAAGAATGAGCCGGTGTATCCGTTTTATGGTCTCTAGAAACATTTATAGACGCCATTCTGACTTGGTATGCTCTCCTCTTACTAGTTGTTTTTTCTGTTCTTTTCGTAATTTACATCTAGATGTGCATGCTTTCAATCAATGTTATTTGTAAAGAATTTAACATGTTTGTTCAAGAGTTGCGATGGCGTGGAGTTCACAAAAAATAGAATTCTTGTTTCGACATATGCATCTGTGATACGTAAATTACTTGAAATAACTGGAATCGTGGTAAGAGGTTTGCTGGTGCGTACGATTGAATCCTTAGACATTGAGACTTTGCATGTGCATCGACATCCATAAGACAATAATGTGGTACTCTATAAAACTCTTAATCATAGAATCTGACCTTAGTTCCGAACAGTGTTGGCGTTAATACTCTAACACAAACTAGAAACTTCCAAATCTGAGATGATAATCATCTTAAACTTCCTTGGATATTTTTATGACTGTAAAAGTTCCAAAGTTCAAAAGATCTTGCACACTTCATGTTTCCGACATTTTCTTATCAAAGTTAAATAATAATAGACTTTAATTGGCGGAAATTAGAGATTGGATTTCGTCCTCAGAAAGTGTCAACATGCGGAGACTGGCGTGGGATATGTAAATCCTACCAGAGATTCAAATTTAGCAGACATGAAGAAGACTTTACGTCCTTTATGCAAATATTTTTTCTTCGGTAAATTGCTTTATTACAGAAATGTGATTTAAAACATAACCACAGGTAGTGATTTTTCAGAACCAAAAAGGTTATTTATATTAATTTGTTTCTTGGATAGTTGTTCCTGTCATCTCTTGGTGAATATGACCTTTGTGTTAAATCTGTAAACAAATGTTATTATATGTGTTTCAACAAAACGTATCTGATACCATTGTAGAACATTGGAAGTAACGTTCATCCGAATGACCTCACGGTACACGTTTAACAAGATTGCAATTTTTTAATTTTGGTCCCACTATAAGACAGTATTTTTATTCCAAGCCTTCCACTCTTTGTGATTATGTCAGTGATTTTAGCCCAATGTATAATAATTCAAATGTGGAGAAGATGACAAGTGCTATATCGCCGTCTAACAGCAGACTAAGTAGACACTCCAATTATATCGAAGATGGCTAGTTTTTTAAAAACTTATTTGTCGATTGTATAAAAAAGAGAAGATTAATATCTCAAAATAAGTTCTTAAAAAGACTTCCTTTGATGGGGTTATAATTCCTCCAGTTACGGATAGAACATTTGTTTTACATAAAAATGTGTGTACATACGAATGTTATCGTATTAGATCAAACTTAACATGCTATTATGTCAATTATCTTTAATTAAATTGTCGTTTTCCTCTCAACTCAATATTTCTTTCATGTATGATTTTTACCTACATTAAATTGATTGGTTGTAAAGTTTATATTTTACTATATATATATATATATATATATATATATATATATATATATATATATATATATATATATATATATATATATATATATATACTTGCATACTACCGCCATGTAAGACCATTTGATTCATGATGGTCATTAAGTTCGAGGGAATTCTGTCTCCTCCATCATCATTAAATTATATTGCCACCTCAAGCCACTATTACTAATATCGATTGTTGAGATCAAGACTAACTTTTTCGAAAATTGTTGTATGAATTGCTCGTGGTGCACCACTCTCAGTTAAAGTTAGTATCGACTTTCATTTCATGTATACGTTACATGCAGAAATAATCGAGTATATGCGTAATTATGAAGAATAGTGTTGTCCTTAATAATAATTCTACTGATCATAACAAAATGTATTTCCGATAATAATGGATATACACAAATGCAAGCTTAATTGCTTTTATATATTTTGCTCCTGATGATAACAAACACTCTTAAAGTGTGCATTGGCACTTCGAAATTATTAAGCTATCTATGAAGATAAACATTGTCTGCATCGTCTCTTGAAATGTGCAGTGCATCGAACATTGGCACTTGTATATTTCTACCCGCAAATTAGTCTCAGTCGGAATTTATGATAAAAATGGTATCTTGTGAAAATAATGCATCGTGCCATTTATAATTCTCTTTCAGACAATGTTTATCTTTATTAGAAGCCATACATTATATAAAGGACGCTCCATGATGTATTTGACATTAATTTGACAAACAAGTTCAGACACTTCAGAATGTGATCCTGGATATCCGGAATGGTATTCGTTTCCATCCATCCCAAAAGGACCCATTGTAACATGTATAAGAAACTGCAATTCAATTATCCAGCGACACACCATCTAGATTCTAAATAGTTTTGCTTTATCATCTAAAGAGTTTTACTTGCCGCATGAAATAGCTCTATAATTAACCAAAACCATCATTACTTATAATATGCACTCTACTTTCGATTAAATAATTGTGCCCCTAAGTATCCGAGACATACCTTTTCTACAGAAAACAGTTTTATTTTCTGGAGGAAACATTTATTATCAGATTCATACTGTTAGATTCAGTCGATAGGATTTACTCTGTGCAAATCTAGAATATTGATGTTCATGTATGAAATTGCTTTTTTGTCCCAGTCAGCGTTTTATGTACAATCTTTCATTATAAAGCATAGATAAAAAACTAAACCGGATCGCCCTCTCCCTCTCATAGTAACAGTTTGATAAAAATCAATTGTGATGGGGATCAATTCTTGTTAGTGTGTAAAATACTCGCTAGAAACTCCAATGTGCGCATGTTTTCTGGGAATTTAATATTTGGTAGTCTCTTCTTAGAGGAATAGAGTAAATAGTCAACTATACAAATCGTAATCGCTTTCGAATATAGTTGTGAGATAAAGAACTTTAAACTCAAATGAGCAATTCGACACAAGTGTAACTTACGATATCATTCATTAGAAAAAAGTTAAGGAAAGAAAAGAAAATGTGAATTTTTGACCCAATTCCTTAATTTCAACAATAAAGTTGATGTTTGCAAGGCTAATAACAAAACACAGACAGGAAATAAGCATATCCACAGACAGTTACTTAGGAAAGGTAAACGTAAATTGAATAAATTAATTCATGAAAATAGCACGTGTTTGTAATTCTTTGTCAGAGGTTAACTAGCGGAAGAAATGAATCCCTTCATAAGGGGTTTCATCTTCGGCCTTTTAGCGCAATTTATATACATAATTTAGAAGGAAAATTATATAAACGAGAACGAGGAAGTACGTTTCTAAGTACCGGAGTATAGATTCACAGGAATATAAGAACTTTATTAGCTATGTTGTGGTAAATTAAATTGTCTTTTCGGGATTTTTGACGTAGCTTTAACAATTTGAATTATATCGCTAAGATGTCTGCAGTTTGGCAGCTTATAGTAATGTCTGGCAGTGAGACATCATGCCGCAAACATAATTGAAATGGCAAGATAGCATAATGAAAATAAAATAAACATACATAAATACAGGTATAAATACTGGTTACTAAATCTGTCGGTATATCTCTTCCTGGTGATTCTAAGTGTGCGGGTGGGTCAGAAGGTGTTGATTTTTAAATAAGGTACAACTAGTGCCATTACACTTTTAAAATCAAACACTTTTTGCTTTAACAGTGCTCTATTGTTGTGTGTATCATAAGGCAATTGTGAAGTAGACATCACAACGGCCTGCTGACTACACAGATCAGCATCAGGCTGGGTTACTCCATCTTATTGATAGTGTATGTCATTCTAGCAGACATTACATGGACCCACTAACCACCAGAATCAACAACAGGCTGGGTTATCCCAGCTCTATTGACAGTGTCTTTTAGAGTGGTACATGTCAATCAGCTATTATGCATCAGACATTACAATGGCCCATTTACCACTCAGTTCACTATCAGACCAGGTTAGACGACTACCTACTGGCATGAGTGATTGGTAAGAAACACATAATCAGACACATATCCATCCCTAACTATATATATATATATATATATATATATATATATATATATATATATATATATATATATATATATATATATATATATATATGATTGCAAATAATAGTAAATATGTATATAAAACATGCTATTCTCATTTATCGTTCTTCGCGATTTCACAAAATTAAGATACATATGTCCTGAAAATATTGTTACGACTCAATGATCTTAAATTAATTAACTGAAAAAGGTAAAAATCATCAAGTTTTTAAAATTCAACAAATAATTGATTTCCTTGGAAATTAAAGTGAAAATCTGAGAAAAACGTAAGTATTGTGAACTGAATCCCATATATGTCTAAACATACACACACACACACACACACACACACACACACACACATGCATGCATGCATGCATGCATGCATGCATACATACATACATGCATACATACATACATACATACGCCAAGCATCTAATTTTCGTTGTTTTTAACGTTTCCTCTAGGATTTGTCATTCACAAGCTGTATGCGTGGTTTCCCAGTGCTGTCACAAAAGTATAGTAATTTGGCCAAATATTAACATCACGATCTTCTGAAATAGTTGTGTGTCCACGGGGCCCCGAGTGGCCCAGTGGTCTAAAGCGCTCTCCGTTACGGATCACTGACATTTCACCTCTGTCTGCGGCGGTTCGAGTCTCGGATTCAGCCAATGTGGGTATATGAGAAAGCTTGCCAGTAGCTTCTCGTGGGTCGGTGGTTCTTTCTGGGGTTTTCCCGGGTTCTTCCTCCACCATTAATACTGGCCGCCATGTATAGCCTATCGTGTGCTGAAAACCCCAGAACAACAACAACAACAACAAGTTGTGTGTCCATAAAATAAGACACCTTATATCGGTCGGCGTTGAGGCTGAGATATGTACAGGCATACACATTCATAGATGCACAATTGTATTGGATCCAGATCGACTGATCGATGTTACTTTGTGTCAAATCTATGGCTTTTGTTATATTCATTGCGATTCTAGAGCTCTGAACACTAGCTGTACATAGTGAGTACACTTTCATTTACGTAAATACTATAATTGTCCAGGGTGTAGTATGTAGAAATAAATATTTAAGAATAAGTTGCTTGCTTAACATAGAAATAATTGAATTATTTTGTTTTTTAAGGAAAGCAACAATGTTTTATTATACAGTAAGCCAACATATGATATTTTATGTGTGGTCTTAACATGAAATGATAGTTGAAATGTATGAATTAGTTAATACAAAGTGATTGATTTTGTTTTAGTTTTAAACTTTATTTTTGTTTTGCTACGTTTCTGCGATAATGTTTCAGTGTGTTACGGTTGTTTTGTGGGCAGATTAATTATTTGTATGTGGTTATTTATGTTGCTTCCAATATTGTTTTAGGAACACGGTTGAAGAGTATAATAGGTAAATTCAAACAAAATATATCGATGCAGTGCAGAACTTAGGCTTCGTTTCGACGCTGAACTATAACTAAAAATATAGACGATGAACGTAGGCTTCGTTTCGACGCTGAACTATAACTAAAAATATAGACGATGAATGTAGGCTTCGTTTCGACGCTGAACTATAACTAAAAATATAGACGATGAATGTAGGCTTCGTTTCGACGCTGAACTATAACTAAAAATATAGACGATTAACGTAGGCTTCGTTTCGACGCTGAACTATAACTAAAAATATAGACGATGAACGTAGGCTTCGTTTCGACGCTGAACTATAACTAAAAATATAGACGATTAACGTAGGCTTCGTTTCAACGCTGAACTATAACTAAAAATATAGACGATGAACGTAGGCTTCGTTTCAACGCTGAACTATAACTAAAAATATAGACGATGAACGTAGGCTTCGTTTTGACGCTGAACTATAACTAAAAATATAGACGATTAACGTAGGCTTCGTTTCAACGCTGAACTATAACTAAAAATATAGACGATGAACGTAGGCTTCGTTTCGACGCTGAACTATAACTAAAAATATAGACGATGAACGTAGGCTTCGTTTCAACGCTGAACTATAACTAAAAATATAGACGATGAACGTAGGCTTCGTTTCAACGCTGAACTATAACTAAAAATATAGACGATGAACGTAGGCTTCGTTTCAACGCTGAACTATAACTAAAAATATAGACGATGAACGTAGGCTTCGTTTCGACGCTGAACTATAACTAAAAATATAGACGATTAACGTAGGCTTCGTTTCAACGCTGAACTATAACTAAAAATATAGACGATGAACGTAGGCTTCGTTTCAACGCTGGACTATCACTAAGCATATAGACGCGGATCCTTGACTTCATTTTACCGCTGGAATGTATTTAAAACATATGTCACAAGAGTGCATTAAAATAAAAAATCGATCCAGCTATCTCAGAAGTTATTTTCGTTTGCATGCCAGCAATCCAACTGGGACTTTGTTTCCCATTTCACAAAACGAAATAAATTTTTAGATGAATAAAGCAAAAACTATTGATTAAATAAATCATAAAAAGATGCATTGGTTTTCTAGTCACATTTTCCTATAAAACTGCTATCATTTAATATAAATAATGTCTCTCAGTTGGAGTAAGATATTGCCTTTTCTATTTCAGTCATCGAATGATGCTGATGAAATGGCCTGTATCAGTTGCTGTTAAATGAACTTCCGTATTTCTCTCCCTAAAGGTACTTACAGTGGTCAGAAATATAAAATATTTGGACCAAATTAATTTTTATGGTCCTGTATTGACCGATATGTGATTATAGTCAATAGGACCATTATATTGCCGCAGGTTACAACAAATGATTTTGTCCAGCATACTTGCTAACCCACTGTCGGTAGATGATGGATGACCTAAGGAAAATAACTACTTGGGACTTACTGTTGATACTATTTGACGTCTTTTTAAAGTTCCTGCAGTTTTCAAGTTTCGCAAAATATTTGACTTTATTGGTTTATCCAAGAGGATTAGTATCAAGCATAACTAAATCTTGGTACTTACTGCAGTCATTGGATACCGTCAGTCATTAAATTTGTAATTTGCCCCTTTCTGAATATTTTCGTATGTTTCTATGCTAAATGAAACGACAGGTCGTAGAAACGAAATATCACATAATGGGATAGCTCTCTTACAAGCTTAGCCGCTTTCGAAATTTCTTTCTATAATGTAATTTTCATGAATATTTTATATACTTACAACGTTTGCAAATTGGCCTGATGTTGTATAATTATTCTGGGCCGTTAATATTTCTAACACATTTTGAGATAAAATTGCTAATATTGATTAAGCAACTTTTCGAGGTCACAAGTAAATGCTTCAGTTATGACATTTGCTTATCATTGACATTGCGAACCCGGTAAAAGACCTTAGCTACTCTGCAGGAAAACCTTATCTACCCCAAGAAAACCTTGGCTATCCCAGAAAACAAGACAACTTAGAAAACCAACAAATCGTTTTAGCTACACCATGAATAATCTTAGCTATCCACCAAACCGACAACAACATAGGTACCTCAAAAACAATTAGCTAACCCAGGAAAAGCCGTTTTTAGCCAAACGATAAACCAACAACATAGGTCGAAAATTGTGATTATCATTACATATTGTTTAAGTTTACTGCTGCTTTATATAATATTCGCTTGCATACTTTGGCATTCTTCAATCGACCTTAGAACAAAAACTTTAGAAGGATATATTATGGCTTTTCCTCATTTTAATAATTGATGACAATGCTATAATATCAGGGAAAAAAACCTATTCCTGTCGTTTTTCTTTTCTGATAATTTGTGATATCTTAATTGAAAACTCATAAACAGAAGACTGATGGATAGTACTTTACGTTTTGAATTCCTTCCTAAACAGAAATAACAGTTTTATACACACACGCACACACGCACGTACACACACACACACACACACACACACACACGGTAGGTCGACTAACCAATTTTCCTTTAACAAATGAATGCAGACAGAAGAAGGATATCAACAGATGTAGGAGAAAACTGAAGTATGGACAACTACGTCAAAAAAGAGAAATAAGAAAAAAGGATAGACATCATGCAGTAAGAATAGCACTGACGTGTTCAGCCTTTATAAATGTGTGCATGAATAATCGTTTTCATTTCTAATCAAAGAATACACAATATTTTTCTTTCAGTCATATTTATTCCAACCACAACCCTCATAGTTCACATGTAGCTTTTGGAATGTTTCCACCCTTTTTTTGTCTACTATATTTTACAGGTACTTTGTTATATTTAATTTATGTATAACTTTGCATCGTGCTTCGTAGCGTTCAAAAGAAGAATGAAAAGAGAAACAAAATTTGGTTTTCTTTTTGTAAAGGAAGGCATGAATAATATTGATCATCAAGCGCAATAAATAAACAGTCAAAATCGGTTATGATATTTTCGATTAGAGCCTCTTGACAGACAGCTGCTCTACCAATCAGACATTACAACATTTTTCTAATTTTATCTAACGATTTCCATTTATTAGGATCTCCGAAAAGTAATGATTGATGAGTCCAAGTGTGTTAACTATCTTCTATAAATAATACAGAAATAATTCTAACATTGTACATGCATATTAGACGCCAGAGAAAAGGGGTGTAATTGTAACCAATTAATCATTCAAAATAAACATACCAGTTTCAACCGTTAGACCCTTATAAAACCCTCATTTAAATGCATAAGTTCCTTAGTCATATTAAACGACATTTACGAAATACAATATGCGAATATTCATAGCCTGAGATTGAAATATTGCTGGAGAAAGTGAAATGTTATGATCGCTGAAGGTTTTTTGAATCAACCAATAAATGGAAATTTCTTTTACAGGTTCACCAGTAATATATCATGATAATATTTATAGGACAGACTTAGCGATGAATATAATTTCGAAAACACTTAGCTATAAAGGGAATCATAAAATAAAACACATTATTATTAATCTTGTTCAGACATTCGAACACTGGTTTAAAAACATCAATAGATGATATAAAGTTCAAATTGTAATACCATTAGTTAAGACTGAATTGTAACAAATTGGTCGGAAACATTATTTTAAAAGACTGTCTGTCTTGAATACAAAATGCAACTTAGAGACTCGTTCTAATGATTGCAACGCACCTTTTCTCTTATTTACCAAGCGAATTCTGTGAACATAATTCTTGTAATTCCAAACTGAAAGTAGATATCGCATTTAAGGAATTAGTGCATAATACATTTTTTTTGTTAATTCGAAAAATATTTTACGAACTTTAATATCTCACTTTCTTTCGATAACATCACCAATTCTTATGAAATGTTCATGCTTACCGGCTCCACAAGCCAGATGAAAATATGTATCCATTTACCATTTATATGTATATGAGATGGGAGTGAAAAAGACATGGACTACTTTCCAAGAGGCTTCGCACGGATTTAGAATCTGCAATAGTATATCAGATATAACTTTTATTGTCTGGCGGAGATTTATATCATTCTAACATTCTTCCGTTAGATTATATATATATATATATATATATATATATATATATATATATATATATATATATATATATATATATATATATATATATATATATATATACAAAACTCTTACCTATCAAGGATAATATTACCCTAGATTCTTATTCTAAAACTGCACAGTGCGAGCAGTATTCTCGTCTGTTACGCAGATTGATATGCCAAAAACCGTCGAACGCGTGACTTTCTAGATCTCGTGGCTACGATACATTTATCTAGCTCAGTATAAGACTTCGGATAATCCTTTTCAATGGACTAGAACAATCCTTTCCATTTCTTATATTCGCCCAGAAACACACGGGCGTTTCAAAACCGTAACACTATTGCATATATGCTTGTTATCATTAATTGTATCACTCAAGTATTAGCGGCACGCGTTCAACGAAAACTTTTATAATTTGAACACTGAAGACTAACAAGTCCACAATAGCTACTAATTATATTATAAAGGTCCAATTACTGTGCTTTTTAGAAACAAACCTCCAAGAGGTAAGGGACTTTGTGAACAATACATGCAATCTATTTTGCTTCCCTAAGATATTAAATTTCGACTACATGTGCATTTCCTTGCGTTGGTGAGCATTATTTTTTCTGTATATTTATTTATAGCTCCAACGCTCTCCGAAAAAAAGATATTGTACAATTATCGGTTGACGTGGAAACAGGGACACTCATTTTTTCGGTAATTGCCAATTTATACCATCAATGACAAATCGTAGCAGAAGCCAAGCTGCGATTTCTGTAATCAGAGTTTAGTGTGAAATTTGCTTCCGAGCCACGAGTTTTCGCATAATATTCTGGAATCAAGAACACTGCTAAGATATATGAGGTTAAATTAGGAACACTTTTCTTTCTCAGTCAACATTTTTGATTCACCCAATATCCTTTAAGTCTCGTTCGACTAGACAGTAGCGTGGCCCTATGGCTCTATGAAATCTTTGCTTTTATGGGTGTTTTGCATCTACCAGGGTCATCAGAACGTAGCTAGAAAGTTTAGTCGGGAAATGCTTGAGGTAATTGTAAATGATATATGACAGTTCATAAATTACAGAACTGTTAATTAGGTTGTACGACCCATAGGCATTTTCAAAATGTAACAGAAAAAAGTGAAGACAACAAACTTTGTAAAATTTGAAAACATAATTCATTTCCCTAGAATATCAACTGAAAAACGAAAAGAAGAATATACGGTTTTTTTTAATCAAATCAAAAAATAATCCAAAAATTAAAAACTGAGTCATATTAATAAAAAGTCCTGAATGAAACTAAGTTCGATTCCCGATGAAATCCAAAATGGAAGAGGATGACGTCTGATGTAACCTGCGAAGTGCTGTTGTGTCAACAGTTTCTTGTTGAATCACATAAAATATTATTCCCGTTTTGAATTCAGTATAACCTCCAATAAATTTTTATCCAAGAATTTTGTGGGAGTACTTATGTATTTCCAAGGAAAACAATCACTTGAAATTCAATAAAATAAAATTTCAACTCAAACTGGTCACAACATATGTCTGGAGCCAGACTGACAACCCTTTATCATAACAGGAGTTATAAGACTAACTAAAACGCAAAACAGATGCCCAGATGGGGGTCAAGAGTTCATCTTTCCATAGGGAATGGAAGTTTGTTAGATGATAATTATCACGTCTTCCATGTATGACCTTGTCTTAGCTTGATAATTCTTACTCTGAGAAAGAATTAAAAGAAACTTGTTTACCAAAACTCTCAATAGTTCTGAATCAAGATCAGAAACTAGATACATTGTTTCTATTATTAAGTGTTCATCAATAAAAACAAAGTCACGTTAAACAGAACTAAACTCAGTTCTGGGCAATATCAAATCCAATAAATAAAGTTCCATTACAACAGCATGAAATGGAATTTAAAAAGATTAATACTAACAAGCAAATAATTAAATTGCATATACATAACAAAGGTACAATGAAACTCTTGTAGATGGAATGCCTTGTTGTTACGAAACAGGTCTTCTCCATAATGTACTGCTGATGGGAAATGTCAGTCTTATTTTATTTTCGACTCTTAAAGACACTAATAATAACGCATGAGTAAAACCAATTGAAAAAGGTGTAACTTTCTTAAGATGGTATTTTGGAAAATACAAGAAAAAACAAAACACAAATGTGTAGCTGTATGTCGGTAGGTAGATAGATAGGGAGGGAGGGAGGGAGGTATTAGCATGTAACGGCACGTCAGCACAATAATTAATTTAGGTGCGAAGAAGAGACAACAAAAGGCCTTCAATCAATCTCAGTGAAAATCGGATATTCATGGGGAAAAATACTTTGTACTAATTTTGCTTTATTTATTTAAAATATAAGTATCAAATGACAAAGTTAAGCTCAGATCAAAATTATATTTACCTTTCATTATATAAATTATATTAGAAGCAATGATTTAGACTAGATGAAAAATATTACTGACGAAAAATATTACTGACTTCGATATTTCATTTCCTACTTCTATTTTTATAGTGAGAAAAGGCAAGAAAGACTGTTATACTACAAATGCCAAATCTGTGTTCACTATGAATTATTCAAGTATGATTAACCGACACTTATTTAAAATTAAATTTGTATTTTTCAATTCTAGTTTTAGGAAGACCCAATCGACACAATTCACCCGTCAAAATCATCAACATCTAACCTTGCCACAAGAAGAAACATGCTCGTTCTGACATTCTGAAATTAAAGCAAAACTTAATATGCAATAAACATGGTTTCCGACCAGAAAACTTGTCCATCACATTTGTAAAATGAAGGTTTGAGCAAAAAAGGATTTGAAATGTAAATAAACTGACCTTTAAAACAATTGATCGGAAAACAAAATGATTGATAATTACTTCATTTCACAGTTATTTAATGTTTAGTTTACGTTTTGCTGCAATTGATTGCGTTTTGAGGAAACGGGAAGTACATATAGTGTTGCACAAATGTATCGCAATTACAGAGTTTGAAACGGATCAAAGGGAGGTAAATATATTTAAAACACTGCCTAAATTCCAAAAGAGTTGTTTCTCCTCCCCAAAGAAGGCTGACTGCAGTTTTATCGATTTTTGAAATTTCATTTCTAACATTCTACTTCCTTTTGTCACAATGATAATATTTGTAATATTTGTAAATTACAAGCATCGGCGCTAATTATTGTTAATTTCTTTCAATCATTATTGTCATTTAAATACATTAATTTGTAAAAAATAATTCCAACCCTTCATTTCATTGTGTAGTCAATAACAACACCTAGATTCATATTATTTGGCATAAAATATTATTTAGAGATAATTATTATGTGTGTGTGTGTGTGTGTGTGTGTGTGTGTGCCCAAAACAGTCATTAAAATTGTTGCAGTAATATATTTAAATATGCTTGTTAAACATTAGTTTTTCTTATTTTATTTTTTTACCAAACTGATCAGATGTGGGGCTTGCTTGGGAGATTGCTTCGCCACTGTGCTTAGGGTAACGTTGATTTTTTTTCTTCGTATCTTATAAATGAATACACATCAAAACAACGTGTGAAATTGACGCACTAATGTATGAGATAAGTGCAGCATTATACTAGTATTGATATAAATGCCATACAAGGTGTATACGTCTGTAGAGTAAATATAACAGTGAGATTTTTTGACATTAGGTTATGTTGTTGTTTCTTTTTAACTTCGTTTTGTATTCATTTTGTATTGCGTTTATATACTTTGTAAATGATCGTTGAAACAGAACATGGTTCACAGCTGGTCTTCACTCCTCCAACTCTTTCAGAATATAGCTACCATACAGCTGGATCGTACAAGCATTTTGGCTATCTCTGCGAATTAGTATACAAGCAGAATGACTGGGTCCTAATTAACTTCTCAAACCACAGACTAAACCCCATTCAGAGAAGAAGAATAAAAAACCAGACTATTGTGACGTTTTCTGTATATTGTGAAGTTCTCTGTGTGATACCGTGTTAGAAGTTTGTTAGATGATAATTTTCACGTCTTCCATGTATGACCTTGTTTTAGCATAAGTCCTCGACCTTTTCCATCGCACACTATAAAAAAACCTAGCGTGTAATAAAATAGCCGTTATGAACTGTGATCAAGCCCGTGTTTTCTTTACAACGTAATGAATAGAGATTTCAAATGGATAACAATGTACTATCAAATTCAACGAACATCATAAATTCGAAAGCAAATCATTGCCCATTTGAGACTATTTATCTCAAAAAAATAGATATTTTTATGGTAACAGGAGAAAAAGAAGAAAACATAATCTGATACAGACGTAGCACGTTTCATTATTTTTGAGCGTAAGCAAATAGTCCCTAGAATATTTTGCACAGTTCTATAAACAGTAACATTTATTATTTTGTATTACCAATTATAATTCAAAGAACAAACTGTTCTCCCTAATAAATAGAATATTTTACTCAAACAACACAATTTTTCAACAAAGAATCGCTATGCAAGTTCAGTATGATGTCACATAGTTGTAGCTCGGCTGGAGAAATGCTTTAAGTGTGCCTGTGTCACGAATAAGCAATCAGGTTGTTGGATATTCACATGAAGGACTGAATATGGAAGCAGATATTCCAGATTTACAGTAGCGTTTTTGTGACTGGACATTTGCATCAATCGATTCGGAACAGTAGAATACAGTAGACATAGACAAATTGTATTTCCAGTGGGAATTGCATCACATAGTAGGAGCCATTTTAGCGCGTAAACATGCCGTGGATGGATAACGTTCTCTGTTTCGAGACCGGTTTATGTCCATATTCTTCCGTGAACAGCGGTGAGTTTATTTACTCCTATACGTTTATAGGTATACCGCCCACCAGTCTACACATACCAGCTATCAATAGACCTAATTCATTTGTTTCATGTGTTGTTATCATTGTTCTTGTTTTTGTTTGGGCTTTAACGCCAGTTTTCAACGCGGACTAATCTTTTCAAGGCGTAAGGAGACCATGTGGGGTAATTGGGACATATTCAGATGGACGTGATATTTTTGGTCTCCATTTAACTTGAAGCAATCAATTCGCAAAAATGGCCTTCAAAATATCGACTCTAATTGCAAAAACTAAACGTTCAAAAATTCGGGGATAGGAAAGAGAATACTGCGCAAGAATTTCATGGTGGCAAAATTTCTGAAAAGATCTGTATAATGTATCTTACTAAGTGATGCAATTCCGACTCGATATAATACTTGCTGATGTATATTGCAGTCTTCTATTCCAAATCAAATCTTCATGCAAATATCTGGTCACAAAAAACACCAGTAACTATAGCCAAATGAATGCAGATTAGCAACGGTAAGTCTCCTCAATTCTCAGCCATGCGTCTACATCCAGCATAGTTTCTGTATCTAGTTATATTCCCTTCAGAGAAATCCGCAACAACTGGAATGCTCATTCTTATGTCATATGAAACACTGCATATGTGGGGGCTATTTGTTGTGGAATAAAAACACTTTTCGGTGGAAATGTCCTGAATTGTCACATACAGAATCATGGATATGATGCATCCAGCAGACCTAAATAAGTGAACCATGTAGCAATTCCTAGGATTTTCCGCCGTTTTGAAACAATTATCCCGCTGGTCACTGACTGTACGTTGATTGGAATGGCAGCCACTCTTGTAAAAGTTATTTGCTGAAAGGTCTTCTTCTAAATGTTATGTGTTATAAACATGATTAGATGCCGCTACAACACTCGTCTGGGACTATTCAGAATGAAGTGCTGAAATGTTTGTGTCCTTCTTTTTTTCTTTCCACTCCGAATAAAAAACTGATCTCAAGTGGGTAACAATTTAATACTGAATTTATGAAACTCGTTGAAAATGTCCAGCCTTTGCTTGCCAAGCTGGACATTATTTGACTCATTTCATAAATTCAATCTTAACTCAATGCCCCTTCCACATCCTCTATATTTGATGTCACATTGACTAGACGAAGTGATAACGCTAACCGCAACGTACGCAACAGGTCAGACTATTGGAACTGAATGATGTCTTCATTTTTTTATTACAAATTTACATGAATATCCAATGGCGCAGGTTTTTCGTTGAAATGTACTCGAGTGTTATTTTAACATCTACCATTTCATAAGGATCTAACATAAATTCCAAATCCGTTTTATTTAGTAACCTATCAGAATAGGCGTTGTGTTTCGTGTTACGAAGCGTTATCGTGAAAAATGATATGCTCTGATTAAAGGTTTTCACTTTCATAAATATGAAAGCTGTAAATTGATTAGCTAATCAATGGTGGACAAATCCCGACCTCTTATCAGTGTCCGACGTCGGATTTCTGTTACTTCGAAGGCCTAAAATTTTAATTTGATTACATGTTCATGTTGCTTTAGAGCTATTTCTACAGTCGTGTCAGGTATACCCTTTCAGTATACCAAAGACAACAACAAACTAAACGTGTTAACTAGAAACTTGACAACACGAGAAATACGTTGGGTAAAAGAGTTTCGTTTTAGCCTACAGTTATCAGATATACATGTATTAGACGAATGTAGACAATGCCAAAATTCCTGTAAAATGGTGAAGTCATCGAGTATCATGTTCCGGAAGGTATTATGAGTTGACTGGCATTAGTTAATCATTTTAAAACAGTGTAGTATGAGTTGACTAATATCGTTTTAAAACAGTTTATTGCTATGGGGTTAGACTAGTAAGAGGTAAAACTCTGTACTAGTTTTATTTGCAATATTGTGTAGAAAATTAGTCATAGTGCTCTGGACAAATGGACAAAATATACAACTATTCTCACGTTTATAGTATCCTGATATACACGAGACTTCTAAATGACACGTACATTATCACCTGCTCACAATAACAGAGCTTTCGTGTTGTCGACGTTTGTAGTTATCAATAATAATTGGTGATGTGTTATTTCAGAAAACTGGAAGCGTCTCTAATACTCCACGGAAATCTGCAAATTTATAACGGTCTAAACATATTCAAAACTTTTGCTGCTGAATTTAAAAAAAAAAAAAAAGAATTACAGGAAAGTCCAAACTTATAACTATTATCGGTTCTCTCTCATATACATAATGTTACGTGAAAATATAAAGTAAATATTCGTTGTGGGCATCTTCTGATATTTTCTGACGGCCACCTACATTGAGGGCATACAACGACATGTTGGCCTGTTGAAGTGGATATAATGACATAACAAACGACGATTTTTATGGTGTTTTTTTTAAATTTCCTTCCGAATCTCCATGAATACCACTGACCAAGCTGTAAACCAGCTGTAATTTTCATCGAAGACAATAATCTATACAGCCCTGTTCGCGGCGTGTTTTTCTCTTTTGATATTATAAAATAATGTATTCCCCGTCGAATGTTGTATTTAACTTGCAGAAGGCGGGGGTTTCGGAACTAAGCCATTGTAAGTAGTTACATTTCAGAGACGCTGTTGTAAGTCAAGCCCTTTAATTCTGGAAGCCAGTCGATTACAGTGTATCTTGAACTGAAGATTTATTTCTGACCGCACTCAACCTTTCTTCAACCGGTGTCGACATGAAAGCCTTCGAGCATGCTAGCTGAAACACTACATGCATGTTTTGCTAGCTGAAACTGGATTTATAAACGGCAAACACAAATAGCATACTAGTTTAAAATACAAACTAGATTCTCAAGATATGACAGGTTTCCATAACAAGCCTTCATGAAAATTAAATCTAAAATTCTGACAAATTGGCACGAGTGTTCCATATAAAAATGTTCACGTCTTAAGAGATACGTTGTCATGTATCTTTGAGTCTTTTAATGCAATACAAATCAGTCCACTTTAACTTTTAATACAAAACTCGCTAGTTACGCTTTATCCTAAATGTTATTCAGAATAATCGCACTTGCACAAAGAGTAAGGTCTTTTACGTGGTAGCCTGGTTAACATATAATAAGCTTTCCATGCCAACTTCGAAGGAAAATTAAGCTAGTTTACATCTGCATACATCTGACATATTATGTCACATCGGCCTGGTCACAATCAAGCACTTTGATATAAATGTCACCATATTAGCATGCTGTTCCATTCTTACAATTCACGTGGCTTCGCATCGGTTCGCCAAATCCAAACCGATTTGTATAAGCTACTTCAAAACTTTTATTGTTGTCCTAATTTTGTTCATGTTTTGGTGTAGTTTCTTTTGTAAAAAAAAAACACCCACTGAAATAGCTTTGCTTTGTTCACGAAAACAAATCAGAATTTCGCACCGTTTTACAGAATTTCGCACCGTTTTACGCTTGCTTAGCGAGACATGTGCGTACGTGATTTGGATTTTTAAAAGTAGCTTTAACAATTTTTCAGTCAAATCGCTACGATGTCTGTAGTGCGACAGTTTATAGTGATGTCTAGCACTGGGGCATCATGCCGCAGACATGTAGCATGATGTCCCACCCAGTCACATTATCCTGACACCAGGCCGACCAGTCCTAACACTAACCTCTTAATGCTGAACGCCAAGTAAGGCAGCTGTTAGTATCCTTTTTTAAGACTTTGGTATGACTCGGCCAGGGACCGAACCCACGACCTCCCGCATCCGAGGCGGACGCTCTAACCACTAGGCCACCGGAGCGGTCCGGTTAGCGAGACATAAATGTCAACAAAGGAAGGAATCTTAGCTGTACATACAGATCAGTATTGTTAAACCAATGAATAAATTAGATATGTCTAACATATGTTGTTCATACTAGGAGAATAATTGTAAACATTATGTCAGACATTACATCAGATAATTAGATTTGGTGTCCATACTTACATTATATCAGATAATTAAATGATATTTACTGCCCATACTTAAATGCTATCAAATAATTTAATTAAAAACATTGTACATAGTTTTATTATACCAGATAATATAGATTCATTATCCATAATTTCAGATAGATTTGTAGGAGCATTTCACTTTGTTCTCCGATGTAAACATTTATAGCACATTTGTTGCTGCGTAACCTTAACGAAAACCATCTCAACAATTTGCATTTTTCATACGTTGATACAGCCTTCTATCTCAGTTATTTTCTCAATGCTAATAGTTCAGTTTTAAAACTAGTTAAGAAAGTTATAACACGAGTTCAATACGAAAATTATAGCACGAGTTCGATACGTCAGTTGAACTGTAATGCTGAATATATTAAACCAGAACATTTTCAATATGGAAAACTCAGTATATTAAACAATCAAAAACGTATTTTCTCATATACACATTTTTTTCTTGATATGTCTAGTAAAATATAGCCATGCATTCATTCAGCCTAATATTTAATTATTTACATTTCTCGCTGGTTTTCTCAAAACTTGAAAAATTAAGTATCGGAAGGTGCATGCAATAACTTTCAGCATGATTTTTCTTTGTTTATGCTTGCACATTTTAATACGTCTAAAATTGCAGACAGTATGATTTTAAAAAGAGACTGTTTGTAAAAACATGCTCTTCAAGACAAGAATAAAAGGATACTCACAAATATGAATATTTGTTGTCTTTAACAACCCGTCGCTCTTTCTATCTTAGTACCATTTTATACTCGTTTTCAACCAGAAGTATGTTTATGTAATATACGTATGCCAACACACATTCATTCAAGCATATACATACCCATGCACCAGATCAGATGAGACAGACAGACGTACAGACAGGCAGATAGGTGAGAACCACAAATGTCCTATACATGGATAGTGTGTCTAACATCGATATTTCTCCAAAATGTATACTCAAAAAAATCCAACCATTCAAGGAAATAAAATTAAAATAATCGTCATGGAGACTCGTATGTATGCCTGTCTGTGCACGTGTGGATGATATTTGTGCATTTTGAAAGAAAATATATCCTTCCTAGATATAACTCAAGTCATTTAATGAAAAATATAATGAACATTTACAGAAATGCAACAGTCTATAATCAATAATAAAAGAACCTTAAGAAGTTAGAATTTTTTTTCTCCTTGTCGTTCAGCCTCCAGTAACTGCAATGATTAAAGCGGTAACAAATAAGCATATTTTCATTATTCTTCAAGCGAGATAAATTGCAATAACAATCTGTTTACGCATCGATACACTTTCGCACAATCAAATAATACAAACTAGAGCATGAGGTAGTAATGGAAAGATAATGAAGTTCTGAAATGGGCAGAGAACATTTATTTGAAAGCTGGGAACAGCGCAAGTAAATGAAAAAAAAATAAAAGATGTAAAAACAATTGATCAAATATTGATAGAATTTCGTTTTAGGATAGTAAAATATCGATCTTGCTTGCGGAATGTGAGCGGTCTGTCACATTTTTTTATCTACATCTGCCATCTTTATTGATTAAACTATCAGGAAGTGAGTTGCACTGAGACGCTCTCTGGTGTTTTCAAGGGGAGATAAGAACCGTGAAATGGTCTATATATCTGCGGCATGATGATCCAGTGCTAGACATCACTATAAACTGCCACACTGCAGACATCGTAGCGATATGACTGAAATATTGTTAAAGTTATGTTAAAAATCCAAATCTCTCTCTCTCTCTCTCTCTCTCTCTCTCTCTCAAACACACACACACACACACACACGCGCGCTCGCGCTCAATTGGTTAAGTTCATCCCCTAGTTTATGTGTCTCCATTTTTCCTAACCGCCTTTCCCTCCATGCATCTCAATAGTTTTTGTTCAAACCTTTTACGCTGATTTAGGAAATGACATCTGGTCTGATGTTCAGAAGGGTGGGCAGATAATAATGAAAGTTTGGATTCCTGGATGCAGCAGGAGAGGAAAAGGATGGTGATGGGATAGGGGTAAAAAGAAACATTTCCGTGGTCTATATAGACACGTACGTGCAACGTTAACTCCATCTACACCAATGAAAGAGGGTTGGTTAACTTTGATATGATACTTCAGGAGGATGAGTATATGACAACAAAGTTTTCGAACCATGGATGCAGACCTTATTTGCAGGTGGAAGGAGATCGTGGGGATATCGGAAGTGGCGTTATATTATTAAAGAGTACTTATATATGTGATGGATTCTAATTATAGTTCTTTCAAATGGGAATTAGTGTACAATTGTAATAGTTAGATTTCTATATAGTTAAGTAGCTTAAGATGCTGTAATTTCAAAACTGCATATCACAATTCACATTCTGAAAAGTTATTCTGTTTATTTTCTCTCAATCAAAGTTTTGATAGTGGTTGAAATCGGTCAGAAGGAGAATATATTTTCAAATACTGTATATCCCCAACGGAACAATAACTAATTAACACATAATTAATGCAACGTATCGTAAGCACAGTTCGCTATATCTATTAACAGTGATACAAGTTAAGACTAAATAATTTTCTTCAGCATGTTTTGTTAGTGAATCTTCACTGTACGATTTGTTTTACAAACTCTACTATATATTATGTATGTAATGTGTGACGTGTCAATCAAACAGGACAGTGAGGTTGTGATCTATAAGAAGTCAAAATACTGACACTAGAAGGAGTTGGACTTTTAACTATATTGGAGGTGTATCGCTCTCATTAAAACTTTGTAATTACGTCATGCTGCTTGAAATTTGTCTACCCACCCTTACTTTTCCTCGCCTATTCAGACAATTATCACTTTCTTCATTAACAATTGAACAAGGTTTGAAAATCTGTAGTAGCACAGTGGATCAAACGACCTAAGGGCAGCCAGACATGGGTGAAAACAATAACGCAAAAACTTTGCAATGTCCAGGGGATCAACCGACCAAAGGGCGGCCAGAGATTGGTGAAAATGACGCCAAAAAATAGAACAAGGCCCTGTTTCAGTAACCAGTCATTGTAAGAAAAACTTGTTAATGTCCCCGTTGTGCAATTTCGTGGCTTAGTTGTTTTTTTCTCCTGATCAGACAAGGCTGATTGTTTAGTCACCTGATGACCAGATCATAACTAAAAAAATAGTGGTATTGACAAAAGATGTCGAATATGTAGCTGTTTACTGATCAACCGGCAGAGCTTTTATTCTGTGGTTGAGTCTCTTCGATGTAGCAGAATTGGTTATACCTTTAGCAACTCTTTGTACAGAAATTGTATTAATATCCAAATATTTGATGGCAAGGTAACTCGAATTAAACTCTTTTGTTTCGCTTGTATCAAGATTGATTAATTTATCAGGCATTGGTGTTTTTGTGTTTTCAGCTTGTCTACGTTTATTGCCCTAGCTCAAGGTGATTGCTTGACGATTTTCAAAGACTATTATCTTTTCTATTTGTGTTAATATAATCACTCACGAGAGGTTCATTGATTACGCCATAGAAACATTCGTAAACGAGTCTGTGAGCGAGATACGTTTGAGTTTTCTTACTTCCTGAAATTAAACTTCCAGTTTGTAAGTAACCTGAATTTATTACATTTCCAGTTTCTTTTTTTAGACAATAATGTCGTATAACACCAGCTTCCTAAGTAAATATTGGGTGCTTCACAAACTCATCAATGTTATTGACTTCAATCTTGCTTGTTCCATTATACAACAGTTTGGTCTCTAATATTACTTTCCTTACTTTTCACACACCAAGCAATATAATCTTGAGTGTCTTTTATAATATCTGAGTGTCTTTTATTTTCATGTAATCATCAGCATTTGTTATGTCGAATCATCGTTTCAAAGTACTCGAACGTAGTCCACTACGAGTAAGACATAAGTGTGTTTTACCTTTGACTCCGACTCCGTCGCCACAATTCAGAGAAGGTTTTGGTCCAGTGTTTCCTTTTCTGACACTTTATAAATAAATCGCGCAAATAGTCACTGCGGCAATATTTCCACTAGGTACAGCAGATCCCATCATGAAACATTTACAACTATTATATTTTTGGTTACTCATTATATTATTTGTGAAAGTCTAATTAAAGAAAGATTATTATATAGCATGGGACGATGGGATGAAGCCATATTACTACAGCAACAATATCAACATCTCACTGGGAACAAAATCACATTACCAAAATCAAAAACAGATTTAAATCTCATCATAAAATACATCAGATCACTAGAAGCAACACCAGATGAGTTTATAAGGTTTGAACGATTGAGCTGTCAACATCAAGATTTGATTTTGAACAAGAAAGCGATGTTATAAAACAAATACAATTTGAATTACAATCACATGAAATAATTAAAAGAGCAACGAATGAGTTCTACAACGATGGTGCTTCTCATGTTTGATCGCTGCTTAAAATGATGGTGATAGAATATTAATAAATTGAACAATGAATCAAACGTCTGCTTATAACAAACTAAAGATCATGAAAACAACAAGAAGTATTTTTGCAGGATAAATTTGTAACAGAGCAACAAACACCAGATGGATCTTAGTGGATCATGCGTGACAAATTGGATCAGGTAAAAAGTTAAGATCAACGTCATCTTGGACAGAAACACGGTGCCAGGAAGAGTTATGGGAATTTACAATACATACTACAAAAAAACTCTTATCCTGCAACAGCTGTTATGTACGCAATTTATTAACTAAATGAAAACAATATAGATGCTCTTGCACCGATGAAAACATAATTGTTAAATTGTGTTGCCCAACATGTAAGAGAACATTTTGTAAACTCAAAACGAAGAAATGGACTTACAGATTCATGAATAAAAAAAATAAATAAGTGGGAAAATTCTCTTATTAATGGAGCTAAAATAAGCAACGCTGTCATGCTTGAAAAAACACTGAAGATTCCGATCGAATTAAAAACAATAACGAATGAGATTTTATACCACACTAGTAATTATCGTAACAAAAGTGCTCCAATAACATTAATTGATCATACCTCCCATGCGTGGACAGAGTTTGTGACAAAATTTCACCAAGAAAGAACAATAAGATTTTACAACGGAGATATGTTTGAGAAAATTCACAAAATAAGTAAAAACGACCCTGTATCAGTCTGTTATTTTACAGTGGCGGCGTAGAAAGCACTTGAATAAATAGCTTCGACGACGAATCATTTAATCAATTTATTTTGCCGTCTGAAGTTCTCTATCGGAAGGAATCATTCCATCGTGTTATGAAACAGATTGCGGTAAAATGTTTACTTTTTAACTGTTTTACAATGTCGTTTGTTGTTCCCCATATAGCCCAACAAAACAAAATGTCAAACACCATTGGAATTTCTCAAAGACATGTCACAATCTTGTGTTGAGTTTGACCATGGTGGTCTCTGGAATACAAAATATCATCTATTCAACATTATTTCCGGTTTACAATATCGCTGCTTTTCCGGTTGCTTTTCTTGGACTATGACAGTATGTGATTGTCTTCCATATTTACAACGATTCGGACATCCAACACACGAAGTGACACGAGTTGTAATAAACGGGTCACTACCAAATATTGATCTTACTGGATTTGCCGACATTGAATTATTCGACTTTTCAACCAACGTTCGTTATGTAATACCAATCTGGTTCGGCCGTCATTTTAATAAACCGTAAACCAATGTCAATCTCAACGACTGTTGCGTAAATAAATCAGCGTGGTTGGGTTTCAGTAGTGTTAGTACGATAAATGCTCGATGCTAAGATTATCACATCGTTGACTGTAACCAATGCGATAACTTCATGCGAACAACAAAAACAAGTTTGGTTACCACAGGATGACAAAGATATTTATAGAAAAAGTATTGAGAAATTCACATCAGCGACATCACGTCGTTATGCATGATTAATTATGGATACAGGAGATTTAGATTTTGTTATCAAGGCCACAGCGTCACAAGTTGTATTTGTGACACTGAAAAGTGCAACAACACGAGATGGAACAATTATTGTCACTATCATTAGCTGTTGAGAACATAGTTCTCCGCTGTTTACTCCTTTGAGGTCATCTATGCTGGCATATTCGTCTTCAAACAAAAATATCGATGATCAACAGATTTTCCAGAGACGTTGTTAGACTCACCAACAATTCCTTTTATAATGACAAATCAAAAATTAATCTCGCTGAGTCATTTATTTAAAAGGACACTGCGGATACTCCTTGGGGGTTGGGGAGAATGAAACATAAACAAATACGCAATTATATCGAGTCAGCCGAGTTTAAAATACCAGATATATACCGCAGCGAGGATAATTTATCACAGATTTTATAGGCGCCGTCAGTAAATGACCCAACCACAAGACATATCATGGTCTATCTGAATTTTTATGGTGGTTCTGATAAAACAACGCGTATGATTGTGTTGACGCCAACTCACTAGCTTGCCAGAGAGATGCAACATCGTAGTGTCAGTGCATTCACGTCTCATCGTTTCTTTAGATGGCGTTGTAACAAATGGACACCCTAACGAATGGGACACAAATATATGCCAAAAATAATTATTTGGGACGAAATATGCACGATGCCTGGTGATATTTCAAACGTATTTCTTGCTTACCTAATGACATAAAAACGGCAATTGTTTTATGTGAGTATCCACGACAACCACCGCCATTTGCTGGAGAATCTCCACATAAATTATTAACCAGCGACGTTGGCTACTAGGAAGAAATGTATGATCATCGATCAAATGATGTAATATTACGACAGTCAAAATGGCTAATCAGTCTACAACCATATCAAATCAATCCGAAATCATGCGTATTGTTTTCTAGAGACACTGACTTCTTGAGTTCATGGCTTTCCTGTACGAGATTCAGTTATTTGATCTTCACAAAAACAATTCCAACTCAGCAATTCCCGTTTTGTTACCCCCTCTAGATACACGCCAGCAAAATATACTCGTTGACATTCCTGGAACTGGCATGAAACAAAAACTCGATGTTCGAGTAGAGGCTGCACAACAGGTGCTGTCACTAAGCCCATCATGCTGCACTCTGGGGTATGCAATAACAATTCATTCATCTCAGGGATAAACAATATCTGAAACCAATATCTGGATTGTTGATGATAGTATCGAATGGTCACATTTAATCGATCTGGGTGTGTCTAGAGCAACACAAATATCTCAGCTACACAGTGTTGTCAACGTGCTGGAGTTGCCAACAGTGTATTCGACGTGACAAACAACAGCTTCACCAGGAATTATCAGCGCATTGAAGAAAACATTAGCTGGTTATGTGCGAGTGAAAAAAAAACAGTGTCTGTTTTATCTGGATTTGGCATTTGCCATGACTCTGAAACAACTACATAATAATTATTGCGCCTACTGTAACAAAATAATATTCTGGCATTATTTTCCTAATGACGTAAGACAATTTCCCGAGGACGTAATCAATACTAGTCTCAGCCACACACGCGACAATGTCGCCTTGATATGTCTTGAATGTAACAGACGTAGAGGAGCTTCGTTCATCAGAACTAGTGACTCTTGTTAGCGCTTTTGGTTGGCGCTTATCCAATCTGAGAGTAACTTGGTGTTTTCAGGAAATATCTGAGATGATTCACGGACAAATCCGCGCTGAGGAGCTGTTGAATCTAGCATGTAGACCAAAGGCTACACAGTAGATCTTACCACGACGAAAATGTTATGTTTTTTTACACTCCACACGGGACCATTTGCTCTTGCTGCACCACTCTCAAGTTCACCTGGTTCATATAAATATCACAGTGTTACTTTACTACCCAGCACTGGTTGTGGTTGATCCCCCCGGTGATTGTCGTCGTGGTATGTCTTTTCTCGCAATTGCACTGACAGGTTTCATGTTCATTTGACTCGTGACCTTGTTAATTAACACAGCCAATACGTGAGGTAGTCTCGCAACCCATTTACGATATCCGTCCTTGTTCAGTAATTTTTGGGCATATTGATGTCCAAAGAGTCGATGTGCAAGTGTTTGACTAAATCGTTCAATCGTTCGACGATACCCTGATCGCGATGTATCGCGTTGTGTCCACGTCTGGTACTAACGATATGTTGTTGCATCAGTGTCGTTACTGCACCGAGAAATTCTTTGTCAGGATCAACATGTAACATATGTGTCCAATCTAAAGGTCCTCGCGAATAAGTTCGTTCAAATTTTGCTGCGACTTCAGTTGCTGTTTAAGACGATAACGATTCAGCAATTATTATCTACTTGCAACTTCCACGACTGTCGACGCGTATTTATAGGTGCGTCGTTTATTTAAGTCATGTGGTAAAACAGGATATCTGTTTGATGAATTTCGTTGGGTTCGCAGACAATAAAAACAGTCCATGTTGAATCGCTTTGAGACGTTAAAGATACATTTTCCACATGGACTGTCGTGACAATCCAATCTGCGGCTATATTGCATGTATCACATGCTGCATCGGCGCGTTTTTTAATTGCTGCTGTACCTCTCCAATATCCTCTTGGATCATAAAAAATCGACTCCATTATGCATTTATTTTGTCTAATTGCCAGCTCCTAGCACATTTGTACCTTTCATCGCCATTTTTATCAGCGAATTCGCGAGGGATTCTAGCATGCTTTTATTCTTCATCGAATTTAGCGTGTGAGTTAAGTTGACACTCGCTATAGGTCGTTTATGTGGATCTGGATTTCTATACGGACATCGTGAACATCGCACGCTAGATCAATTGCATTTACAGGAAATTCGCCTGGTTTTGGCTGAATTTTTTTGGTCAAGTCTAATATCAAGACGAGTTTCAGGACCACAATAATTATATCATGGAAGACGCTTCTCACCAGGATTATTTGCCCATGGTGTTACATGTGTTACCCCGAGTGCTTCAGCAATATCGTCACCATGAATTGTAGTGCGTTCCAATGTCACAAGCTTATATTTTCGTGTGCCTCATTTTACACATTTACCTATAAGTGCCGGCTGGTTATTTCGCAACTTTTACGTTACTCAGCGGTATGCTCAGATTCCCCAAGTGATTAGAGATAATTGCAATGTTTGTTTATTGTAGTAAATTTAGAGTATGTGCACTTGGTTGTAGTGCCCCGTTTTAAGCAATTCTTAGATTTGTGTGATTACTTGTTTGATTATTGGAATTCGGCGCCATGGAAATATTCCTGGCCCGAACTAATGAGCTAATTAATAGGAGCAAACGTCACGGAGTGAAGTGTTAGTGTGTTTCCATGATGTCCTGGTTCACTAGTAGTGAATTCCGACCAAAACCGAATGAATGTCCCTGTCGTAAAATAGTACATATTAAAATCTAGTGGTATACATTGGTAGCGTGACTGCAAGGACAGTACTTACGGTATTAAACCGGTAAATTACACAAGGGCATAAATAAGGGACTTGGCAGAGACCGTTTATGTCGCCATGCGGGCGAATATGGTGCAGTTATATCGGCGAAATGTGCCTGGAAAGCATGCATTGACTGGCCTAAGGTGGCGGAGTTAAAATAGTTCCCATTGTTAGGGAGTACTCATATATGTTCTAAGGCGTGAACGGTTGGTGGTACGGAAACATAATGAAGCCAAAACACGCAGATGTACGGTTGATAGATAGTTGGCAGTTTGGTTTATCTGTGGTCTTGCAGTAATTAGAGGAAAGTTTAGGTATAGAATGGGCAAATGCTTAGAAAACACAGCATGAATTCATCACGATACGTTTACATGACCCAGCGACACGTTATCGGATTGGTCTAGATATAACAAAATTGTATTAAAGAAATGTATTGTTGCATAATGAGCCAGGAAAACATTGACGAGATTATCTCTGCGATCGAACAAATGTAACAAGATGGTCTCGTGGTTCAATTTGAGATTGAAAAAATCAACGATGATTTTGAGATGATGCAGCAGCGGCGTGAAGAGGGCAGATATACACTCCGCCGACAAGATTCCCGATTCGGAATCCATCAAGCAAACCGCGGATTAGGGACGTCACCAGCACCAAAATGAACGATCGAAAAAAAAATATATATATATATATATATATATATATATATATATATATATATATATATATATATATATATATATATATATTAATCATCAGTTTATTTTTGGTTGTTTTGTTTTTTTTGGGGGGAGGTGGGTTGTCATGGTGTGCCGTTATGATCTGTCACGCACTTTCAAACTAACAGAAAATTCTTTACCAAGCGTGTCTGGGGGCACCGAGTGGTCTAAAGCGCTCTCCGTTACTGATCACTGCCATCTCACCTCTGTCTGCGTGGGTTCGAATCTAGGATTCGGCTAACGTCGGTATGTGAGAAAGCTCGCCAGTAGCTTCTCGTGGGTCGGTGGTTCTTCCCAGGGTTTTCCCGGGTTCTTCCTCCACCATTAATACTGGCCGCCATTCATAGCCTATCGTGTGCTGAAATATGGCGTTAAACCCCACAACAACAACAACCAAGCGTGTCTAATAAATTACCGTCTTGTTCGTTTAGACCAAGACGTATTCGTGACAGTGATGGATTATGATATCTTAAATAAACAGGATCAGTGGGCACCGACACAATCAAATGATCCGGCCGGACATTTAAAAAAAAAACAACCTGTAAGGAACATATCCCTGCTGGGCCTGCCCTTGTAGTGCTTGCCCAGACGCTACCGTCAACTGCGTCACAGACTAGATTTACTGAAATCGTCAATGTGATATTGACAACGCCAGGCGATATATGACGACCAACACCATCCGGATTTTTATCATGTTAGAGAATTCCCGGCAAGGTCCCAGTATTTTTCACATCGCGTAAATCTTTGAAAAATATTCGTCATTTAAATCACACATTTCCTGTTGTAATTTATTGATATCAACCCATTATATTTTGAACGTAGGCAGCTGGTTTTCGGTGACCTCAAAATAATTAAGAAAATTCGTTTTGTATAGTACTCTTTTTATGTTTTCATTTCCCCACTTGTTAAACACTAATTCCACTAGAGTTTTTTGTAATCATTCTAATTCATATTTTGCTCCCTTTAACCTCGTCACCTAGTCAGACCACTCCTTAGGTCGGTTGACCCACTGGGCTTTGGACTTGTTTTTTTTGTGCATAATTTGTTCACCCATATCTGGCCGCCCTTAGGTAGGTCGATACCCTGTGCTGCTTCTGTAGTTAAATTTTTCAATCTGCTATGTATACCTTGCGATATTTTTGTAACATTATTTTCCTTTATCGTAACAGCTTGGTTTGCTGGTTTAAAGTCCTTGTTAATGCTGTATCATGCCTAGGATATGGGAGTGAAGTGCCTTTCCGAAAGACACACTAAGCCAGTCAATCACGCTGGTCTGTGTGAATATCGAACCAGCGACTCTTGGATTACGAGTCCGACGCTCCAGCAATAGAACTATCGCAGTTTATAGTCAAAGATTATTCTAAAACTCTTTATTATACTAGACATAGTGTAAAAGAGATCAAACTCATTCTCAACTGATTTTGAAGTACTCTTACAGGGAGAATAAAGAAACGGTTCACAGTGATAATGAGTTTGACATTTTGACGATCTTGGTTGTGCTGTGCGATATCATTACTCTAGTCGATACGAAACCGAGGTTTACCCACTGTGCTTCAGACGTAAAATGGAGGACAAATAGGGGCTGAGAGATCTAACCGTAGCTTAATACTTAAACAAGCTGCCGTTTACAGAATCGATTTTTTTTCCATTTCACCATTTCTGTGCTTCTGAATAAGACTATTTCAGCTCGATTAATTCATGGTTGAAACAGGTATCAACGCTCATACCACCAAATTATATACCCAAGTGTTTGGTGTATTTATATAAAGAAAAGAAGAAGAAGAAAAACGAAAATGCTTTTTCACGCCCCCCCCCCCACCCCCAACAAAAACAAATAAAGAAGCATTACATACATGAATAATTTACACAAAAATAATTCCAAGCTTTTCTTCTCAAGCCAGCAAGAACTATCGTATACACATGGGATTTTTAAAAAAATAAATAACATTATCAATGTGATATTTTTATTGCTAGTGTTTCCCAACAGCAATAAATGGGAAATATTGCTTAAGAGATGAATTGTGATTGATGGCATGCTTGTCTTTAATGTGTCTTTTCTAACTGTTCACGGTTAGAACGCTTGCATTGAACATCATTCCATTTATTATTGAATACAAAGCTGAACGCCTAACAGATGTGATTAGTAGTTTTGTTGTCTTCGTTAAGAAATTCCAATATTTTCTCATAAATGATTAGATACGTTACTTTATTAGAGGGGGCCTCGAGAAGCCGATTGGTCTAAAGCGCTCAACGTTCCGGATCACATCTAAGTGGGTTCGAGTCTCAGGCTCGGCTAACGTGGGTACGTGAGAAAGCCTGCCAGTAGCTTCTCGTGGGTTGATGGTTCTTCTCGGGGTTTTCCAGGGTTCTTCCTCCACCAGTTATACTGGCCACCATGTATTACCTATCTTGTGCTAAAAAATATGGCTTTAAACCCTGTTATAACAACATAAATTATTTTATTAGACACTCGTTATTTTCTTCATGAACTTTATGTTGTCAGAATCTTACAGTACTTCTCCATACTGCACTGCTTCATACTGCACGCCACATGGTTATAAGATAGCATCGTGTGTTAGGAACTATTGATTTACTGTAAACAAATAATGTGCGCTCATGTAGCAGGCGCGGGACCTTTTGATCTATAGATTTGTCTGTGGATGAAATATGCAAGATGATCGAGCAATCTGATAACATATATTATAAAGTTAACGATATGGATGAGTGCACTGTGTCACAAAAGAACCTTTCACCCAGGCGAGCCACTGAAAACCGATACCAGGAATGTCCAATGATGACTTTGTGACAACAAACGTGAGAATTCAGCATGCAAAATAGTATTTGTGTCATTAAAACACCTAATTATCAGAAATGTTCATAACGATTCGTAAATTGAATCGTCCCGACCGTAGGGCTTGTTCTCTAGAGTCTATGAAAATACAATAGCATACAATGGCATCAGCTATTTCAAAAAACCACCGACTTTATAATTCAAATCAATATTCGAAAAGTATGGAGCTGAAGAAGAAAAGCAAAAACCTCAGTGCAATTAAGCCAAGATGACGAAGAAGCCTTATATTCCGCTGGAAAATTGGTATGAACACGCAGTAGCTTTGGAAATTTTCCATGTTTTACTTTTCTGTGAAAATGTGTTTTGTTTGTAGTGCAAGTCTTACATGCCATGTGCCTGGCTTCCATCCAATACAGAGTAGACAAGTGGTAGGTCGTAAATGCATGTGATATATAGCTAGCAATAACAATGGAAATAAATGCGCTCACTTTTTTTGCATCTGGCCTTTCTCACAATGTACATGCTTAGTTATTTCTAAGAATTATATGGGTTCCAAAAATTGATAAACATTGCGAAATTGCAGTGCAGTTAGACTACAGAAATCCCTTTGCAAAGAAGAATTTTAAAGAGATCCGACATAAAATACATTCCAAAGGAGAATTTACTGCACTGAAAAACAAAATATATGGAGTAAGATCCTGGTTATACAAAACAGATTTAGACACAGAGTATGGTCTAGGTTAAACAAGATGATGTAAGATCAATGTTAGACAAGACGGTTTTAGACAAGACAGATTTAGACATAGAGTGTGATCTACACCAGTGGTCTCAAACTCAATCCACCCTGAGGGCCGCATGAGGTCATTTTTGATGACCTAAGAGGCGCGAAACCTTTGTTATCTCTCGTGACGCCAATCATTTGTTGCGGGCAACAGGATATGGCTTTGCGGGCCGCATGCGGCTTGCGAACCACGTGTTTGAGATTCCTGATCTACACGATGGAGTTAGACATAGAGTATTATCTATGTTATACAAGACATATATATATATATATATATATATATATATACATAGAGTATGGTGTAAGTTATACAAGACAGACATAGAGTATGATGTAAGTTATACAAGACATATTTACACATAAAGTATGATTTAGGTTATACAAGACAGATTTAGACATAGAACATGATGTAAGTTATACAAGACATATATGGACATAGAGCACGATATAAGTTATACAGTACAGATTTAGACATAGAGCATGATGTAAGTTATACAAGACATATAGACATAGAGCATGCTGTAAGTTATACAAGACAGATATAGAAATAGAGCATGGTGTAAGTTATAGAGGATATATTTAGACATAAAGTATGATTTAGGTTATACTAGACAGATTTAGACAAAGAGTATGATTTAGGTCATACAAGACAGATATATACGTAGAGCATGATGCAAGTTATACAAGACAGATATAGAGCATGGTGTAAGTTATACAATATATATTTAGACATAAAGTATGATTTAGGTTATACAAGACAGATTTAGACAAAGAGTATGATTTAGGTTATACAATACAGATTTAGACAAAGAGTATAATTTAGGTTATACAAGACATATATGGACATAGAGTATGATATAAGTTATACAATACAGACTTAGACATAGAGCATGGTATAAGTTATACAAGATATATTTAGATATAAAGTATGATTTAGGTTATACAAGACAGATTTAGACAAAGTATGATTTAGGTTATACAATACATATTTAGACAGAGTCTGATTAAGGTTACGCAAGACATATATAGACATAGAGCATGGTATAAGTTATACAATACAGATTTAGACATAGAGCAGGGTGTAAGTTATACAAGACATATATACACATAGAGCATGATGTAAGTTATACAAGACAGATATAGACATAGAGCATGGTGTAAGTTATACAAGGTATATTTAGACATAAAGTATTATTTAGGTTATACAAGACGGATTTAGACAAAGAGTATGATTTAGGTTATACAAGACATATATAGACATAGAGCATGGTATAAGTTATACAATACAGATTTAGACATAGAGCAGGGTGTAAGTTATACAAGATATATTTAGACATAAAGTATGATTTAGGTTATGCAAGACAGATTTAGACAAAGAGTATGATTTAGGTTATACAATACAGATTTAGACAAAGAGTATCATTTAGGTTATACAAGACAGATATATACATAGAGCAGGATGTAAGTTATACAATACAGATTTAGACAGAGCATGATGTAAGTTAAACAAGACATATATAGACATAGCATGATGCAAGTTATACAAGAAAAATATAGACATCGAGCATGGTGTAAGTTATACAAGATATATTTAGACATAAAGTATGATTTAGGTTACAATACATATTTAGACAAAGAGTATTATTAAGGTTATGCAAGACGTGTATAGACATAAAGTATGATATAAGTTATACAATACAGATTTAGACAGAGCATGATGTAAGTTATACAAGACATATATACACATAGAGCATGATGTAAGTTATACAAGACAGAGCATGGTGTAAGTTATACAAGATATATTTAGACATAAAGTATAATTTAGGTTATACAAGACAGATTTAGACAAATAGTATGATTTAGGTTATGAAATACATATTTAGACAAAGAGTATGATTTAGGTTATACAAGACATATATAGACATAGAGCATGATATAAGTTATACAATACAGATTTAGACATAAACCATGATGTAAGTTATACAAGACAGATATAGACATAGAGCATGGTGTAAGTTATACAAGATATATATAGACATGAAGTATGATTTAGGTTATACAAGACAGATTTAGACAAAGAGTATGATTTAGGCTATACAATACATGTTTAGATAAAGAGTATCATTTAGGTTATACAAGACATATAAAGACAGAGAGCATGATTAAGTTATACAATACAGATTTAGACATAGAGCATGATGTAAGTTATACAAGACAGATGTAGACAGAGCATGGTGTTAGTTATACAAGATATATTTAGACATAAAGTATGATTTAGGTTATGCAAGACAGATTTAGACAAAGAGTATGATTTAGGTTATACATTACAGATTTAGACAAAGAGTATGATTTAGGTTATACAAGACAGATATAGACATAGAGCAGGATGTAAGTTATAAAAACAGATATATACATAAAGCATGATGTAAGTTATATAAGACAGATATAGACATAGATCATGGTGTAAGTTATACAGTACAGATTTAGACAAAGAGTATGAATTAGGTTTTACAAGACAGATAGACATAGAGCATGATGTAAGTTATACAAAACAGATACAGACAGAGAGCATGATCTAAGTTATAAAAACAGATATATACATAGAGCATGATATAAGTTATACAAGACAGTTATAGACATAGAGCATGGTGTAAGTTATACAAGATATATTTAGACATAAAGTATGATTTAGGTTATACAATACAGATTTAGACAGAGGATAATGTAAGTTATACAAGACAGATTTAGACAGAGCATGGTGTAAGTTATACAAGACAGATATAGACATATAGCATGATGTAAGTTATACAAGACAGAATTAGACATAGAGCATGGTGTAATTTATACAATACCGATTTAGACAAAGTATGATTTAGGTTATACAAGTCAGATTTAGACAGAGCATGGTGTAAGTTATACAAGACAGATTTAGACATAGAGCATGGTGTAAGATATACAAGACAGATATAGACATAGACCATGGTGTAAGTTATACAAGACAGATACAGACATAGAGCATGTTCTAAGTTATACAAGACAGATTTAGACATAGAGCATGATGTAAGTTATTCAAGACATATAGACATAGAGCATGATGTAAGTTATACAAGACAGATGTAGACAGAGCATGGTGTTAGTTATACAAGATATATTTAGACATAAAGTATGATTTAGGTTATGCAAGACAGATTTAGACAGAGTATGATTTAGGTTATACATTACAGATTTAGACAAAGAGTATGATTTAGGTTATACAAGACAGATATAGACATAGAGCAGGATGTAAGTTATAAAAAACAGATATATACATAAAGCATGATGTAAGTTATACAAGACAGATATAGACATAGATCATGGTGTAAGTTATACAGTACAGATTTAGACAAAGAGTATGATTTAGGTTTTACAAGACAGATAGACATAGAGCATGATGTAAGTTATACAAAACAGATACAGACAGAGAGCATGATCTAAGTTATAAAAACATATATATACATAGAGCATGATATAAGTTGTACAAGACAGTTATAGACATAGAGCATGGTGTAAGTTATACAAGATATATTTAGACATAAAGTATGATTTAGGTTATACAAGACAGATTTAGACATAGAGGATAATGTAAGTTATACAAGACAGATTTAGACATAGAGCATGGTGTAAGTTATACAAGACAGATATAGACATATAGCATGATGTAAGTTATACAAGACAGAATTAGACATAGAGCATGGTGTAATTTATACAATACCGATTTAGACAAAGTATGATTTAGGTTATACAAGACAGATTTAGACAGAGCATGGTGTAAGTTATACAAGACAGATTTAGACATAGAGCATGGTGTAAGATATACAAGACAGATATAGACATAGACCATGGTGTAAGTTATACAAGACAGATTTAGACATATAGCATGGTGTATGTTATACAAGACAGATTTAGACATAGAGCATGTTCTAAGTTATACAAGACAGATACAGACATAGAGCATGTTCTAAGTTATACAAGACAGATTTAGACATAGAGCATGTTCTAAGTTGTACAAGACAGATTTAGACATATAGCATGGTGTAAGTTATACAAGACAGATTTAGACATAGAGCATTTCCAAGTTGTACAAGACAGATTTAGACATAGAGCATGTTCTAAGTTGTACAAGACAGATTTAGACATATAGCATGATGCAAGTTATACAAGACAGATTTAGACATAGAGCATGTTCTAAGTTGTACAAGACAGATTTAGACATATAGCATGGTGTAAGTTATACAAGACAGATTTAGACAGAGCATGTTCTGTGTTGTACAAGACAGATTTAGACATAGTGTATGCTCTAAGTGATATAAGACTAAGTTAGACATCGATTATGATCTAGGCTATGTTAGACATACACTTTGATTTATGCTGTGCAACGTGTTATATATATTTATATTTGTTTAATTTCTTGGTTTCAAATGTTATATGATATGTATGTTTATATTTTACACTGACCTTTGGATAAAAATCAAGTTAATGGTGTACCTGGCCAGTGTTATTTCTTTTATAAACCACTCATTATATAGCTAATATTTCTCTATGAACATAGATTAAATATTCAGATCATTATTAATTGTACTCATATTTACTTCAGCTTGAGTTCAAGATACAGTCTTGATTCTGATCTTAGAATGTTCCTAAAAAGGACGTTTCAATTAAGTTTACAGTATATTTCCAGAAAATGATAATAGTGACCTAGGTCGAGTGGATGATAGGTACATAAACTTGTTTACTTAAAGAGTATTCGTTCTTACATTAACATCCAAGATCGTATTGTTGTGATCAGTTTTAACTTTGGTACTTCTGTTTATTGAAAATAGTATTCACTGGAATTACAAAGTGCTCAGTCATATTCTTGGACTAAACCATTATTCGGTAATTATAGCGAATTCAGTCGATTCTGGATATCATTATTTTAATGCATCAAAGGACTCTGAGGATATAGCCACATTCCTGGTCATTGGCACATTTGCAAATTCGAGACAACAGGCACATAAACGTACTCAGTATTGGAATTTCTTCGGAATACTACTGGAATTCATTTGGAACTTCATACTTTTGGCATTGTGATAGACCTATTGTGACTGTTTGGGATTTAATTCACAGTACTGAACGTTCTTTATAAATTTTCATTTTTTAGGAAAACAAATAAGTTGTCGAATTTTACAAAACATTTAGTTTTCGTTATTTTCTAGTAGCTAGTTTAAGACCATTGGATCTAAGTTAGACAAGTTGAATTTAGACATGCATTATGATCCATGTTATATAACCTGGAATTAGACAAACAGAATTATCTAGGTAAGTGTCACTGAAGTCTCATTCCTGGACAAATGTATCCCATAACTTTGATATGTTTAAACATCATCAAAATTCGAATATAACATTTCAAATTACCGTTCTTGAAGCCTGAAGTTTTTATATACATGTATTATGTAGCATGAGCAGAACAGTTTATTAACTTTCACATCAGTATATGACGACAAAAACAATAATTTTGCTTCTTAATATAAGTTATGATACTGGTTACAGTTAAATATAAAAGATACAACGTAACGTTTTGATTAACGAATACTAATTAACATATACATTATTAATCGTTATCCTGTTCGGTCTCGTGGCTTTAATTGCTGGATATCGAGATACTTAGCGGGTTTGTTTTGTTTGGATTCCTTTTGTTTGTTGTTGCTTTTTCGTTCACTTTGGCGGTCAGTTAGTCTTCATCGCAAATAAAACATGCGTAAAATATAAAACTCCCAAATACATCGTTCTGGCCTACGACAAAATATCAGTTGGATCAGAGATGCTGCAGATTTCAACAGCAAGTCGGACGAGTTTACTGTATCACAGGAGCTATCGAACAGCAAAGACTTTGCAATGGCGTTCACATAGTAACAGACACAGCAATAACTATGCATAATCCAACTTTTGGGTTATCTGCATTCATCAGTGACTGCATATCATTTGTTAATAAAAAGACTAAATGACTACCCAACAATTAAATGCCATTATGATGCAGTCTGGTGTGGAAAAACTTTCTCTAAAGACGTTTGGTGACAAGAAAATCAATGTTCATTTTTTTCTTCGTACAGCAAGGGAACAGAAATAGCTCAGTTGGTAGAGTGTTGAACTCATTCGTAATCAAACGGTCACAGGTTTGATACCCGCCCAAGTCATCACGAGAAAGCTGCAACGGTGTGACTCTAACATTTCTTCTGCATGATATAGTCAAATAAAGTCCTGAAATTTGTGTTAAAAACCAACCAAGAGCGACTAACATCATACATTACAAAACAGAGTATAGTCTACTAGCAAAGTTGTAATAGATCAGACTGATATATGATATATTTCCTAAAGAAAACTTATTTATGAGAAATTATTTATCACTTTAATTGACGTTTCATTTTCCATATATTTAGCACGTATTTTGTGGTCCATGTTACCTTGGAAAAAAGCAGTTCTGCAGAATGACAAATATTCTACTGATTGCAGTTATTTAAACCACATTCCTTGTTTTGTTTCTGACCAATTATTCATGCTGAAACAAGAATATGATATAAACTAAATTTTCAAAGGCTGAAAATGATGTACAAGTACTTCGATACGTACATATATAGCTAAGATGGCTTGCACTTTCACCATGTTTGAATATACAGCGATACTGACACGCGAAAAACGTTTAGTAAATGACGTTTGCGTTAGTAATCGTGTAGTTCGTTTTAAACATCATCGCTAATATTACTTGCCGCATATAGAAATGTATTAAGATAGTTCATTTTGCACAAATTGTAATATTGTTATACCATTATATTTCAAAGGAGGTCATCCCTCTAGAGATGTACCAAATTTCTAGGCTAATATTTGTAAGGGCAGGTATGTAACTTTCTGGAAGCATTGAATCATTTAGGAATATGTAATGCATTGTGTCAGTGTTGAGGAGGAAATGAAAAGGTATAGATTATTGATACCTGTGTAAAACAAAGAATTCGCCCTTTCCCTTTTTCGCGATATTTATAGAAATCCCATTTTTGATGCAGGGTACCAATTTTCATTCGTAATTTCATATGGAAACAAGCAATGTCATTGTTAAGATTTGACACTATGCCGTATGTTTGGTGCAGTACTTTGATTTACGTGAACATAGTTATATTATTCTTAGCATGCTAAAGACCGATAAACGCAGACTTACCTGGAATAGGCACGTATAGATTTAGGGTCAAGCAATCCTCATGCTGCGAAATAGTAAATGGAGCTATCCTCTTCAGCTGTTGAACACTGTTCTTTGGTAGAAATCTAGACAATTCATTTTCGTTGATGATTTTTTGGTAGCACACTGGGCGCATTGAAAAAGCCAGATATGTATACTGCCGCTTTTCTTGGGAACTTGAAGGGGGCATAAATCTCATTCGATCTCCATATGTCATGCCATATTCTATCCCTCTGAATGTTTCTATAGGCTTCAAATTGGAATCTGAAAATTCTACAAGAGCTCCTCTTAGGGTTCCGTCCTTTGTTTTAATTGTTCGAGTACCCATTTGTTTAGTGAAAACTCTAGCTTCGTTGACGCTGGGTAATAACAGAACATTAATAATAACACATATGGCCGAAAATGAACCCATGTCTCTTATAGTTACCATCTTCACAAATATCAATGAATCAACTCGTGCGAATTTAGTTCAACAGATTTAATAATTCCGTCGATACTAATTGATGCATGCTAGCAAGACGGAACCGCAGCTATAAGCCAGCGGAATTCATAGTTTATCAATGAATTGCGTCTCATTCTCCATCGGAGAATCAGATACGGTCTTCCTGACAAATAGGATTACCACAATGAAGTGAGAGTCGTTTATCGATCGATTTTGGCCCCGTGTGTTTTTTTGTAGGAAGGAAAAGTTAAATAGGATGGAACATTGGAATCCGACAGCCAGATAACGATTTCTATGTTGCAGCAAAGCTTGTGCTTTAATCAGAAATAATTTGCAACGATTGAGATGAGGTTTCAAGAAAAGAATTAATATAAAATCAGGTCGAACTTGTACATACTTCGTCTTACAGCGGGGCTTTTAATTGTTGTGTGGGGGTTGGGTGGGGATGTTGGAGATTTCCACGCTGGGCAATATGAGAATCGATCTCTAAATGAAACATAGCATGGTTTTATGTAATAAATGTGTGCGGAGGGTTCATTTCATCCAATTCAGTATATGCTAGTGTAATCATTATTCCCGAAGTATTGCATTTGAATGCAAATGTTTAGAAAAAATACTATGCAATTGTATGTGTCATTTGCTTTGAAGTTGTGGAGAAACTAGTAAAATTGCCTTCGTCGCGTCATTTTATGGTGTACTTGGTGATATATAGATACAGGGACATCGGCCTTCCATGATTCATTTCAACAGTACGATATATTTGGGGTGCTTTTTGTAAGACAGTAAATACTTACATCATGCGTGCAGTTTTCCTCCATACTGCCTGGCTACCAAACTATGGGACGTCGACTGTTGGATGTATTCTATTATTAGCATGTCAACCATAATGAACCGATATCACTGACTTGGGGAGAATTCAGTAGCCGTTAATACAGTGACTAATATATGATATTTGCTAGTCCGGCTGTGTACCAAGACATGTATATTTGTCACACCTAACTAAAGATGAAATAATTACCTTCTTAACTCTCTCACTTGCTCTCGCTCTCTCTCTCTCTCTCTCTCTCTCTCTCCGATTCGGATTTTTTTTTTATGTAGCTTTAATAATTTTTCAGTCATATCGCTACGATGTCTGCAGTGTGGCAGTTATTGTGATGTCAAGCACTGGGGCATTATGTTCGCAGACATGTAGCATAATGTCCCACCCAGACATTATCCTGACACCAGGCCCACCAATCCTAACAACAACCTCTTAATGCTGAGCGCCAGGCGAGGCATCTGTTAGTACCATTTTTATAAGTCTTTGGTGTGACTCGGCCGGGGTTCGAACCCGCGACCTTCCTCATCGGAGGCGGACACTCTGACCACTAGACCACCAGATCGGTCTCTCTCTCTCTCTCTCTCTCTCTCTCTCTCTCTCTCTATATATATATATATATATATATATATATATATATATATATATATATATATATATGTATATACTACATGCATTTTGCTCTGAGTGGGTGGGAAAAACAAGCTTGGTACGGAATATTAATATGTCGAATCCTTCAGGTCAGAACCTATGTTTCTACGCCGTGGCAAACGAGTTCATTCCGAAAGCACGTACTTGGATTTGTATTTATTACATGTCCCCTTTTTATTCGCACGTTCTTTTAAAAATTTTAATGTATGCCTTTTTTAAAAAATTAATTAGGCATTCAACCTTTTATGGAAGATATTGTACAACCCTTCGAAAAATTCACATGTATTTAATCTGGACTAGGCCCCGACAACTTTACAGTGGCATCGCTGCAATGCAGATATAGTGATTAACTCTATAGTTTTGATTTTTTTAAATATTGTAAGGAACATAAGAACTGATTTAAACTGCACTCGCAGGCAAGTGGATTTGTTCCTTACCTCTCAAATGGAACATGGGTCTTGCATCAATAAGTAAACATTTTTCTTATACCCTACCAACTGAATACACATGCTCTACTTCCAAGCAATTTCAAGGCAAATTTCACAGACTAATCGCAATTAAGTACATTTTAATTTATACAGAAGGCTCGTTTATTTACAGTTTTTTCAAACTCTCTGTATTTATGTTTTCATTTAATAAAATACATTAGTGACGCACTGAACTGAAAGGTAATAGTTTAAGAATATATTTTGTAAGAAAATGAAGATTTGGTATCTTTCTAACATGCGGCGTTAATTTGTAATATTAATTTAGATATATTTTGACAAGAAAATTCTGAACAATTCAGTACTATGTGGTAATTAGTAAACTCATCTGAAGTTGAAATACTGCTAGTTTCTACTTACCCCCTCTATCCCTATCAGTAAAACAGGCCATTTGTATCCAGTACGAATGTACTTCTTAAAATCACAAACCTATGTTGACATTTTTTAATAATTTAAAATGCACAGCAATAAATCATTCTAGGTATTTTAGAAGTCATCTGGTATTGAATATTTCAAGTTGTAATAGTACTTCCAGGCTGTGAGTACGCATCGAAAGTTTTGGATGTGCGATATGGAATTACAGACTGAACATCTGTATCGAACGCCAGATCAGCCATATAAAACTAAATGGGTATGCAGTAGATCTAACGAATTAGACCTGGGACAAAGTTTTGGCCATTTGTCAAAATGCAGTGAATTAACTGTTTTCCACCGGAGCAACGACGTCGTATTTATTGCATAACACTTCACGAATCCATATTTGTACATGTTCCAAAATAGAATGAAATGCCATTTTAAGTTCATGACGGTACAGGTTTAGTAACGTTGGTAAAATGTCAGATGAGTTCGTTTTCAAACAGCGCGCAATTATATATAAAAAAATATGTGCGCAAAATTAGGAAAATCCTGTACGCATATAAAAGCTCGGACGCTGTTTATGAACCCAAAGCACTTTCGCTGTTCGGAATTTGATTATGGAAGAAACATTTTAATGATAATGGATGGGGGGGGGGGCTGTTGAAGATGATGTAACAAAATGCCAGTAAAGGACATCTCTTTTGAAAGAACTAATTATTAAAAGTATGCGAACTAAGACACGCGTGTTACTGTGTGAGAAGCGGCAGACAAGGGTGATAATTCATAAAAAAGTGCAGACGTGAATCTGATCGTGGCATTAGCAATGTATGTCGTTTGTTCCTGTTTGGAGCATATACTTATATATATATATATATATATATATATATATATATATATATATATATATATATATATATATAAATTAGTTTAAGGGTAAAATTATAACGTTGAAGCCTATAATTTCTTTGAAATTTTCATTAAATGAGATGAAATTTGGACGACTTCTGCTCCAGAGAGCAAGAGACAGATAGTAGGGAATGGAAGAATACAAATTTACCATCTCCTTTAGACGAATGCTAGCCAAATCTGATGGAAACGTTTTATGCATGATGTTCTTAAAGACATGAGGAATAATTTTAACTCCAATGGCACAAGAGACAACCATACTGACCTGAAAATGCTGATGCACCAGCAATCGGATATGATTACGTCAGACAATTCGCAAAATGCATCCAGATCTACTGAGGGGTGACAGAATTTTGCACAGGAATAACGACACCGCACACAAACGCAAGCTTGTATACCGAACTTTACAATTCTTGGTATTGAAACGCAAGATCACCCATAATGTAGCCTAGATAAGCTCCTTGATACTTCTATTAGTTTACGAAACAGACAAATTCATTACTGGAAAGACTTAAGGAATGCAATCGAATACGAATTGTTTCAGGTGACGGGTGACTGCACGTGTTCAGAAGATGGATAATAAAAGGGAGACGTTTAATAAGGGGAACAGAAGTTAGTTTGAGAAAGACTATTATTGTTTACTGTAAACAGTGAAGCTCTTTTTTCTTGACATCGTTTGTTTTAGAACTTTTGTATCAATCCATATATATATATATATATATATATATATATATATATATATATATATATATATATATATATATATATATATATATATTTATTTATTTATATGTATGTATGTATGTATGTATGTATGTATGTATGTGTGTGTGTGGTACCTTCCAGTTGCATTTGACAGTTATCATTCTGTCAGGTTTACTATTGCTAAATAAATGTCTTACTTACATTTATACAGAACACAAAATAATCTCCTCAAAATATTACGTTGGAGAGAGAGACAGAGATTAAAAGCGAACAACAAGTACAGACAATCAAAAAACGAATGTCATCATTCAAGGTGTTGAATAAGTGTACAGAAGCTCTGGAATACAAAAATTCATATATATCGCAAATTAGTCCTGACACTTAGCGCGATATATTGTATTTCACTCTTTAAAAATGCCATTTGATATATTTTCCGCTTTATATACGTCATATAACAATCAGATGGCTAAATCAATGAACATTTAATTTCAAATAAAGATGCATTGTTGACAATTCAGAATTGCTACAGAAGAACAAAAGACATAATTGCACCTGTATTTCCTGACAATTTGTTACATTCGTAACCTAAATACGAAGTCAAATCAGTGTAAATATAAAGGCTTATTAAACACATTGTATCTTAACATGTTCATTGTTGTCATTTAGATAATTATGATTAATATGGGCAAATGAATTTATCATTTTGTCAAAATAGAACATGGCTGCATACAATGTTGACGCATTATATTCAGTTACACTAAAATCTCGGATAGAGTCGTTAAACAAATGAAGTAAAGAATATGATTGTAGGACTTAATCTGAAAGCTACGTTTGTATATTCAATGTTGCTTTGATTGCAAGCATTAATGTTTGCATATGTATACAATGCAAAGTACATAACTGCAACATTACACAGCTAAATACACATCATCTACACAATGCTGTCCTGGTAGGTTTACTTACATCAGGCCGTTCATCTAAATGAAAACACTTGTACACTCATTTAAATTAGATTTCGTCTGCTTTACACACGAATATGTCTCTAGGGTTAACATTGTTTGAAATATAAAATTTGTTTAATTGACATCCTTATAGGATACAACTGTTACTAAAGAATATCACGACCCTTTGGAAGCACTAGGATCACACTGAATTTCATAAGAAATTCAAACTTATTGTCCATGGCAAAATTTCATGATTTCGTGTGTTTTATAAGTTTCTTTTATGTTGCTGATTTTTGCAAGGTTTGTTGCTTGAGTATATATTTTCACTTGATGGTTTTATAAAAAAAAAAACTTACATAAGGATCATATAAAACGTATTGTAGCTGACCGTAGGATTTGAACGCGTACATTTTGGAAACAGTACCATCATATTGGGTTGACCATTGCCCACTCTATAAAGATTAATACAATATGATCCAATGTAAAATTAAAATTTTCACTTTGTGAACTACTTTATTCCTGTATTTTCTCGATGTGTATATGATATTACGAAGGCACCAACAAAATTAAAAGCGATCTACCTTGTTGCCAAAAGTTGTTTTCTCTCCCCCCACCCCAACGTCACACTATTTGAAAAATGTAAGTACTATGTGAAAACTGATTATGAACACAGCACTGCAACAGAATATAGTTGAATGTATCAGAGCATACAAATGATGACGGATGTTATAATCGCTCCTTGAGTCGAAATGGCACCTGGATATCATTGTCACAAGATCAGCATTTCAAAAGCAAAATCATGGGCAGGCACATTTTCAAAGATATAGCTTGTTCATACATTTTGTAATACGTTTCAAACAAAGACTTGAATAACTATCACACTCGTTCAAATGCTAGACTCGATCATATGACAACTTTATGATTATTATAAACACAATTGACAGTGATACTAGCATTATGTTGACAGTGAATAAAAGAAAGATTTAAAATCTACAAATTAAATGGTACTTTTTACAAGGCAGGGATAGAGTTATCACCTTCCATTGTAAAACTTACGCATGTAAAAGATAACACTACTGCTTGGTAACAGATGAAGACTATGATACATTCATTAAACAAATCTGAAAATTGAAGCTAAAACAGTACTGAAGAGTATTTCATAAATGTATACGATGTAACAATGACCTAAATGGAACTATAAATCTGGTTTACATATAAAAAGTGGACAAAAGTAGCTGCGATCCAATCGATGTTAAACATGTGCCTGACATTCAAACTCTGTGATGCAAGGGCTAAAATCTATAACTGGCTCAAACATTTCAAGTGTATTTTCCGTAGAGAAAACAGGTCACGTAAAGCATTTCAAGAGACTATTTAAGAAGTGCCAGCATAAATGGAGTTTTCAACTGAAACATTCAGAAAAGCGGAAGAATTGCTGATCTATTTCATAGATTTGCTAAACATTGCAGGGATCATTTACATTCATGGCTCTCTGCAATTTTAACCGGATAGGAATAAGAGGCTTTATTTTAAAACACCACTCACCCAAACCCACCTACCCCCAAAAAACGCTGGTTGTGCGCTAGTACAGTGACTAATGTATGATATTTGCTAGTCTGGCTATGTACCAATACATGTATATTTGTCACACCTAACTAAAGACGACATAATTACCTTCTCTCTCTCTCTCTCTCTCTCTCTCTCTCTCTCTCTCTCTCAAGAGTGCCAATAATTTGAGACGAGTGTAATTATTAAGATTTTCACCCTTCATAATATAACTCCAATATTACCCATTCCCACTAGTGTTCGGATGTGGGAGGTCGCGGGTTTGAACCCCGGCCGAATCATACCAAATGCTTGTAATTTTTTTACCAACAGTTGTCTCGCTTAGCGCTCCGCATTAAGAGGTTAGTGTTAGGACTGGTCGGCCTGGTGTCAGGATAATGTGATTGGGTGAGACATCATGCTACGTGCCTGCGGCATGATGCCCCAGTGCTAGACATCACTATAAACAGCCATACTGCAGGTATCGTAGAGATATGACTGAAACAATTGTTGAAGTTACGTTAAAAATCCAAGTCACACACACACACACACACACGTGTTTGCTCACTTAGAAACATGAATGATATAATAATATAAAATGTATGCACCTTAGCGAGATTTCTAATCGACACAATATTTACATTACAAATTGTGAAACAGAGCAAGGATGGAAATAAACACAAAGACGTTGTTAGAACTGTCTTCAACAGGCAATGAGATAAAGAAGGAAATGCGTTACAGAAAGTCATCGGCTGTAAAACTGAATCCATAATATTCCCTGGATGGTTATGTAAATGTATTAACTCTTAGCAGATTTGACATAAAAATTCTTCTTCATCATTCTTGAAAAGAGAACTCTGCCAAACGGTCGTTATTATATGTTGTTTCTGGAACTAACAATCACAGGATATTTAGATTTTCTATCGTTTGTACCTCGATAACGCTTACTATAACCATTTCTCTCTCTCTCTCTCTCTCTCTCTCTCTCTCAATATGTGGATAATTTCATCAAGCAACTTGAAGCCAGGCTTTGCAACAAGATCTTTTTTTTTTCAGTCCGTAATTGCAATATAAAGAAAGTCAGCATTTTGATTAAATCAGGAACATTATATTAAACCCATGTATGTTAGACTCTGATGAAATCAATAAGGGATTGGTAGAAATTAAAAGTATTAAATGAAATCTGTCAGCATGCAATATGTCATTTACAGGGACAACATTTAATAGTAAAATCAGCATTAAATACATACATTTGATAGAAATAGTACTTTTAGCAATGTAATTTCCAGTTTATAAAGAAACAACAATGTGCACTTCATAATGTCAGTCCTTACATTACCAGCTATGACGAAAAATCCATAACATACAAAACAGCCATAAAATGCATAGACTGAGGTATAATCAGCTAATTCAAGGGCATCAAGATTTTAACTTGCAAGGTGTAAGTGTCGATTAAACAGTTGACTAAAGCCTTTATCTAAAATTAAGAACAATATATACTGTAGAGTGGGGTGACAAAAGGGTGTTTATAAATAAATCAAGGGCTCTTGAGAGTAGCATTTTCACTGCGACTAGCATATCATACAATATCACATATATAATGCACAACAATATTGTCTGATTTGTTTTATGGTCGCGACTTTCCTATATGCTCAACCGTTTAGTGTTTTACAATTCCTCTATTGAAAAGAAAACGGAATTTAAATAGCGTCAACTCCAGTAACAAAAATAGCAATATATGGTTCTCATATACACGTAAACAAGTGGCTAGCGTAATAAAAGAATTAAGCATATAAAATGGATAAAACATACATAAACTTTTGTTTGCAATATCCGATAAGGTATAATTACATGGAATACCGTTCAGTTTTATCCACTAGTTCGTGTGTGTATGTAATAAATAGTATAATCATAGATTTCCATTCATATTCAAAACTTTTTTTAAATTATTAATATGTAACATGCATCATTCATATTCAATATATTCTACTTCCTTTGATTGATATTTAATTCTCATTTTGCGTGTTCAGACAGTGCTTGACACACCACATTGACTCACTGGAAAAACTTAAAACAGATCAAATGGACATAGGCAATCACTGCTCTCGGGTTTCATGACTATGTTAGATGTGCATTAAAGGTCAGATGGTACACGCGACGATTACTTGCTCAAACTATCAACCAAATCTAATATTTTCCCCGCCAGTGATATATTCATAATTACAGAATAATGTCTGGTTGACCACTTAACAGAGATTTTTTGTGAAGATCTTATTATTTCTCCAGAGGAAATCACATCTAATCATTAAACGTAAATCAGAAATGTAGATCTGTTAACGTGGTACATCAATACCTTTGTGCAAATACTACACCTAATGTAGATCTGTTAACATGGTACAGCAATACCTCTGTGCAAATACTACACCTAATGTAGATCTGTTAACGTGGTACATCAATACCTTTGTGCAAATACTACACTTAATGTAGATCTGTTAACGTGGTACATCAATACCTTTGTGCAAATACTACACCTAATGTAGATCTGTTAACGTGGTACATCAGTACCTTTGTGCAAATACTACACCTAATGTAGATCTGTTAACGTGGTACATCAATACCTTTGTGCAAATACTACACCTAATGTAGATCTGTTAACGTGGTACATCAGTACCTTTGTGCAAATACTACACCTAATGTAGATCTGTTAACGTGGTACAGCAATACCTTTGTGCAAATACTACACCTAATGAAGATCTGTTAACGTGGTACAGCAATACCTTTGTGCAAATACTACACCTGAAGCGGTCCTTATAAGATGGACGTCTTTACATACATGTTTCCATTTATGTATAAATGGGAATTATTTAACTTTGTCTTGATATGCAGATGGACTTTATATACAGTATTCTTATAATGGTTACTATGAATATATTCTATTTAGTTGCTTATTTTACTGATGTTACTATTCGTATAATTATTTTTTTAGGGAAAGCTAAATACTTCGTTTCGTTCCGTTTACCGTTAGACTATGTTTAGATACGGTATTGTTTAAGTCAATTATTTTAGCATATCAAGCAAGTGCATATTTTGTTCAAAGCTTGGTAACATGGCAATAGGAAAAATCTGAAGAAAACCTATATAGCCAAATGTTAAACAAACCCCAACTCAGACGCTTTCTAAAGGGAAGATATAACATAACCATAGCCATATTTGCTACACAAGTCTTCTCACACCTAAATTATTTATGTCGCACTTGTAAAGGTCAATAAGGATCGTGAATTGTAATTATGAAGATTTCAGAACAGATTTTAAATTGCAAATGCATACTAAAACATGAAACTATAATGTCATTGAAGGTAAGATCACGATTGGTTTTAATTGATAATTCACCCCACCCGCAAATAATACATATCTTTCAGGTGCTGATTATGTAAATATTATTTTCTTTTCAGGGCAAATATTAGGGAAAGAAAATCATTTATTTAAGATCTTATATTGAATTTGGTCATTAATCTAAGACATAAAGGTTCAATACATAAATCGTCATGTTTTGAACATATTTTAAATTGAATTCAAGCTAGGTATTTCAAATGATATATCTCAGTAGCACTAATTTGTTATCCTCACTGCGCAGTTATTTTACGTAACTTACCCATACAACAATGTAAATAGGCTGTGGATGACCTTAATAACCATCATTGCTGAGAAGCCATGGCAAGTGATTTGTTTGCATATACATTTTGAAAGGTCCTAATCACTTACTTGTTTGCACATCGGCATTGTGAAGTCCCATCGTCTGACTTGTATGTAAACACCAATGCTGTAGTAAATAGGTGTCTATCCTCTCATATTTATTTTTTATAAATCATAGGAACGAAAAGAAATGTGCATTTTTCACTATTAGGTTTAGTTTTAAAAAGTATTTCCCGCAAGATATTATTAATATTGATTTCAGATCCTTCAAAGCGATGTCTTACAACCATGGAAAATGTGTTCTCGCACATGAGTTACAGTCATATCCTTCCAAGATTTCAGAGCATCTTAGACGGCCATAACTTATTAAAATATACCTCTATTAATCTCCAACATTCTTATATTTAAAGAGTTTCACAATTTTACTCTGGAGGAAATATTAGTAGTACTTCCTTCTAATATCATACTCCTTCCTAATATTGGTAAGTTAACATGCGGTTTACCTATTGAAGTATACAATGTGCATAAAAACACATGAAACAAACACTAGCTGGAATAAATAATACAACCACATAAACAGCCACAAATGTTATGTCATATAAAGCATACTCCCGAACGATATACCGGTATTTCAGTACGGGAAACACGGGTTTGTCGAGGAAATGCCTACTATTTTCTCTCTTTTTCTTTTAGAAAACCCCAAAGGAGTTATTAATTGCCCCTCGTCATTTGTTCCTTTTCGCTGGATATATTATACAAAGAGAAAGATAGTGGTATGCTTTATGGCTCTCTTACAAAATATGAATAGGAAGTAACTGAAGGAAACATTAGTGGGACGTACTTCTAATGTCGTACTTCCTCCAAATGTTGATATGTTAACAAGAGATTTACATGTTACTGTTATAATGTGCACCACCACCCACCCACCCCATACACACACTAATTAAACAAAAATCTTGCTTGAGTAAATACTACAGCAAGATAAACAACCACAAATGGTGTGTGTCATATAAAGCATACTCCCTAACGATATAAAGGTATTTCAGTACAGGAAGCACGGGTTTGTCGAAGAAATGCTTACTAATTTCTCTTTCCAGTCTTAGAAAGCCCAAAGGAGTTACCTATTGTCCCTCGTCATTCGTTCCTTCTTGATGGACCTATTTAACGAAGGAAAAGATAAAGTGTGAAACTTTGTGACCTTCTTAAAAAATATGAATGGATAAATAACTACATATACTTATGTTTCTTTTAAGAAAATTACAAGGAAAGTATGAATTAGCATTACCTATTTTTTTAATTTAGGTTAATTATACTATAGCTTACGATACAAAAATATGTTACGCATATCATACCCGGATTCTCCACCAACTGTTATGATATGCGTCAATCATATGAACTGTTATGACATGACTTGTATCATAATAAGGGTGTCACCTATAACCGTGAAGATACGACTACATCCTTGGGGAATGAGGTACGGAACCGCTGTAAGGAAAAGACAGAGCTGTTCTGACTGGAGCAACGAATTAATTCTTCGTAAGCCTGATTCGCTATTTATACAGTTTTTCGTTTGCTCAATGTTAGTGAGAACATGCCCTTTGAACTTTTCCATGGCCATCGTGTGTACCATCTGCCCAACGCATCCAATATTGATATATTAATAATTTGCATGTTCTGCAGCTTTCCTCCAAATCTAAATTGATGACATTTAGATACGAGCGAAATGTATTTTGTGCTGACAATTGTTGATTTTTAGTTACGAGGGGGAATTTATTAAATGGGGTTTCTATTAAAAACAAACTACGATATTTAGTTAGCATTCTTCAGAGTGTTGCGTGTTCCAACATTGCCCAGAGAAATGCTTGTCACTTTGCATTATGCGTCTCACTGGGCAAGCAACTATACTGCAAATGCCTTGGCTCAGAATGGTCTTTTGTTGTGCCTATGTGTCATTCGACACCATTATATTGGCTTACGTTAAAAATAAACATATATGTTGTTAGTATTTTACACTAATATAAGTGGAAAGTTGAACCAAACTGTCCAAATCAGTGCAAATCTGCTCTCATTCTGTATCTCTTGGCAAGCTACATCTCCTCCTTTGTCTTGGCAATATATATTAATGTATGTGCAAATGTACCATTAGACATCATTCAATTTACATGACAGTAAAAACAAATGTGAATGGGGTCATTGTCTTGCTGTTAACATTCCTGGTGGTTGTTGGTTCAAATCCCGTTCAGACAATTGTGGATGTGCAATCATTGGAAAAGTCAAGTTTGCTATCATTAACCATGAAATAAATAATGTTTACATTGTTTATTTGTTATTTAACACTAATTAATATCAACATTTTCGAGATCAATATAACTGTTAGGTGTGTTAGACTCGTAGTATGTATTGGTAGCTGCAGGTTCAAAACCTCCCAATAGCAGTGAAATGGCAATTTAATGTGACTGTCATTGCACTTGTCTTCATGTGCTGATATGCTGATTAAAACATTTAATATATCCACCTGTATTTTGGATTATATTGTTTCTTTGGGTTCAGGTTTATTATATGATTACATGCATAATTAATATCCACACGAGAATCAAAAGTGATGTATATTCTGCCAATTTGATGCTTTCATTTTGCTACAATGCTTTCAAAGACAGTATAAACTGGCAGTTAGAATCAATTATCAGTCAATCTTCCATAATATGTTTAAATGAATTTGAACCGTTGTCTATAAAACATTTTACAGCAGCAATAAGAGAATGTTTTCAAACTCATCATTTCATCTCCCAACCCCAACCTGCTTCTTTCAGAAGTTTCAACACAGGCAACATTCTTGTCAAATGCTTCTTCCAGCTCCATCTTATCCCGGCCATCTGACTGTGTCTTTCGATTGTATATGGTGTCAGATTACGGCCAGCACTGTTTATATTCCATGCTGTAAAACGTTACCTGCCAGTCCATCTCCATATTATGGCTCTGTCCACCTCTCATATTTACAATTATATTCCACTGCAACCAATGCTCTACACACTATCACGCACCCCTAACTGATGTCCATTTAAAAGCGATGACCAAGAATGAAATGTTATGGATGGTGCTCTTGATAGGATTTCAGCATGTCATGATGTCAGTGGCTGATCAACCTGAAACCCTCCCTGAGTGCACCATGACACATCATCTTTCCAAGTCCTGTACAGAATAGGGCTTTTGATTATTCAAATATTGCATCAGTTCCAAAACTTAAGACATCATTGCTAAACCTTCTTCAACAGTCCTTTGCACAAAACCATTAAGTGCCCAATATATCATCAGGTGTGTCAAACCCAAGACAAACAAAATGGAACCATTTACTCATGTTGCAATTTTGTTGCTGCAACAAACTATGTCGTCTGCCGCTATCGCTTTACATACAGATGTATGGGGCAGTGGAACCTGTAGAAGTGTTGTACATTAGTCCACAACGTTACGGGTTATTATTTTAGACAGCACGTTCAAGACATTCTCGTCTATTATTGCAGAAATGTCAAGATCTGGGATAATGGTATCAGCAGTGATAATAGCATGTGCTTTTGTGACAAACCTTAAGAGATCTACAGCATAGATAAAACATTTCATGATCCTTCCACTGACATTATAGTGTTAGCAACGTTTACGGATGTTGTCAGTTTCCAACATCCCTGACATCTCTAACGTTTACAACTTTCTAAATAGAAGGCAGTGTGAGTGGTTTCTTAGGTTAGAATTTTGAATCTTGCAGTGGTCAGATTTCTAATTCATTTTATAAATGATCATGCTACAAAAATTAATGCATGGTCTTCTAATTCTATCCCCTGAAATCTTTGCAAGCCAAGGTTCCGATGTGTTAAACCTATCTACACCTTGGCAGATCATTCAGATACTTTGGTGCTTCAGGTCTGTCAATTTCATTGGCATATAATCAAAATCAAGTTATTCATATATCAACACTGCTCCTGCAAGATCGAAACAAGTGGGGCACACAACAGGAATGGACTCAATAGTAAGCAATTCTGCACTGCCTGTCTATGTTTGTACAAATACATCCTTTCCCTAAAGTACACATTTGATGGCTTCTCTATGGTATAAAGTCATACTTTCGATGCCTTTTGAAGTCAGTTGCCTCCACCATTTTCAACAGACGTGCAACGTACCTTGCTTGCATAATATTATATTAACTTAAGAAACGTGGTGATTTGATACAAAGATTTTGAATCAGATTATAGAACAGTTGTAAACTAAAGATCATAAACACTTTCAGAAATTAACAGTGATGCAACTTCTCTGTCATAGTTGAAAAAATGTAAAGGCAGTTTAGATTTAAAGTGTTGTAGATTACTTTAGTTAAACCCTGTAAACCATTCAAGCGTTATTTATGCATCCATTTAAATCAAAAATAAAACAGTTCAGAATACTGAATAGGAATTAACTTTATTAAATCATTATTCGCTGTGTATGTCCTTTGTATTAAAACAGTTGACATGATCTTCAGACAGTGATTGTGCATGTGTACTTGTGAGAGACAAACATAAAGTGAAAGACTTTTCCCCATGGTCATTAAAGCACACGAAAGGCTTGTAATATGATGATCATGCATTGTTTTTTTGCCAGCATTCTGTAAGCAAATGTCATCTGGAATCCACTTTACTAACACTGATATTACATTTTTAACATTGTGTATATGTGTATGATAGTTTGTATATCAAGTTGCATGTATAGTTTTATTAATATTTTTTTCTTGATCATAGTGATTGTATTTTATGCCCTTTCATCAACTAAAGTTTAAGATTGGAACCAATCTTATACGAAATAACCTGCAATGGAAGGTAACCCATTGACATGCACATATGTTCAGATCATCACAGACAAAATATCCATAAAATGCATGTCCCATATGATATTCATTGTCAGTTTGCAAAAAAAATCAATACTTTTCTTTGCAATTGCTGAAAAATGGGCAGATTACATTCAGCGATGATTGAGTGCAGTAGTGACCTGTAGATGCTTGCCAATCATTTGCATATTTATTTTATAAAGTATCATTTGAACTAATAACACCGATAACAAGCTTTTCTGCAATATGCATTTATGTTTATTAACAGGTTGTTGGTGTATGTTTTTACGTATTTTAATTCACTTAATGCGCATGCACATGTTTGCAGTGCCTACTGGAATGTACTCCGATGGATACCAATTTAGTGTCAGTGCAACCATCTGGCAAAGTATAAACAAGTTATCTTAGACCATTGTATGCTATCATCCTCTTTGTGATGCCAAAACTGTTTCGTGTTAGCTGTGATTGACATAATGTATTTTTGTGCATATGTCATTAGTGGTAGTGGTGGTGGGGTTAAGATAACATAGGAAGAAAGAATGGTGGGTTGGGTTGGGTGGTGTAGCATATAAATATGTCATAATTTGGCAGTGTTTTCATTTTCACAATTTAGTCATAAATATTGAAAGATTTAATATTTATGACTAAATTGTGGAAATGAAAGTTTTGTCATTAATTGTGTAGTACACACACTTTTATTGTGGACTGCAATTGCAAAGACTGGTATAGATTTAATATTAGATTAAGAAATCATTATTTATTACTTGGATACAACATAAACATAAGCATCTAATTTAATCTTATGTCACGTTATAAATAGTTGGCACTAAGACAATGGGAAGTGGAGGCAGATGGCGATTGACGGTTATTATAATTGGAAGACATCAACCTTTCCATATGTTGTAATAAAGAAGGTATGATTTTTATCTTAAATTGTATTGTCAGTTGTAAGAATTCTGACCATCCATCAAAATGAACAATACAGTCTCATCGGACACAGCCTCGGGTGTCTGATTATCTGACGTTGAATCAATTGTAGACTCTTCATGTATGAAAACAAATAGCGTCAAATGTCATTAATTCAGCATATTTTTGACTTTACAGTTAGTAATTACGAATATAAATGCAAACAATCTTTTGATTATTCTTCATGAAAACTTGTTTATGTGCGTGGATTTAACATTTCTTACTTGTGCTGTAATTAATATGAATGCATCCACCGAGTCACTTATATTCTCTTCTATCTACGTTGTTAATGTGGCACCAACGTAAAGTGTGACCCCGCTAAAATACGGTAGTTGGGGTCCATAGAACCCGACCGTGTTATCGACCGATCAGTGTACTAAGCAGCCATGTCAGTTACTTGAAGGAAACGATGAATTTACCTAAAATACGCTGGCGGAGGAGGTAAGAAAATGGGTGCAAAAACTAGTCTGAAAAACACATATGTAGTGACAACTAACATTTGTGTATTACAATCCATAATCCGTTAAGTACTGTACTTGTAAATAATAAATCCATGACTTCGAGTTTAGATCTCACGTTATAAACTTCATGCATGACTCACGTCCCGTTAGAAAACCCCAATAACGTGCATTTATATATTTTTTTTAAATGGCAGTCCTCGTTTTGATCTATTGTCACTTAACCATTCACTACAGTTATCACAAGTTTCACAAAGCTATAGCTGTTTACATTCTACATGTACGTGTACTTAAATTGGCCTTGATTTTGTTCAGCTAGTGACAGTATCATCTTGCCGGGCATACCAAGGGAATGATAATATTGATAGGGAAATGAAAATGCAATAATCTATCAGATTCCATTGCTTTTATTTAGGTTTGGTGCTGACTTCCTTTGATGAAAAGTTATTTCTTTTAATTGAAGATTGTAGTCGGCTTTCTTTGACGATGGGTGCTTGTGTTATTGAAGTTACTGCTAAAGGACAGCTTTGGAGGACCAAAACAGATGTATGTTTCTTATTGCGGCGGCAGCATTAAATACTTGTAGGACATTAATGGAGACTAATTATTTTTAATTGTTTATTATTTATACAGAACGATCGGTGCTTCAAAGGTGATCAGTTTTTTGAAGTTTCAGCACTATCTTTTTTCTGGGTATGCTGTAAAAACAGCAGTTACTTTTCCTGCCTTCAAACGTTGGTCGAATGTAGCTTTTTTATGAGAAACAGAAGAGACATCTATCAAAATAATAAACTTGTAAAAATAACTAGAAGTACCTAGACGATTTAGATATATTAAATAACTACTACATATGTATAGAGATTATAAACAGCTATGGGAACTAGATGATAAACTTACATACAAATGGATAAGGGAAATAACTACAAAAAAGTATAAAAATAAAGTAGAAGAAGATAAGCTATATATTAATTGGGGAAGAGCATGGGGGTACTGGGTTAAACTAGGCTCCCTTAAAATACAAAGCGTCTGCTTCAAATGCATGCATGATGTATGGTCGACAGGAGAGGTTGCAGTGCGACGGCATTTTGTTCGAGTACCGCCAAATTGTCCACTGTGAGAAAACAAAACAAACCATTTTTAGCAAACATCATGTTATCACTCAGTGCGAGAAAAGAAAAGTAGAAAGACTAAGAGTTATAGAGAAAATTAGTAAGAACGACTAACTATATTGTAGACACAATGAAATCCTGTGGCCAGATCATAGTGATAGGGAAATTATTTTTAAAAAATATTTATAAAACAAATTTACATTTTTAATTTCAATCGCAATTTAAATTTCAAACAGTTAACAAGTAAATATAAAAATCTCTGTCATATAACTTCCTAAAACTAAATGTTTGTAGAAATATCCCACACATAAATTGTTATTATGACTCAAATCTTCCAGTCATATAACTTCCTAAACCTAAAGAATTTTTTTTCTTTTTTTCTTATTTTTTTTTTTCATCATTCTCTCATTCTTAATGGGTGTAGGAAATGAGAAAAACAGGGAGGGACAAGGATCCCTAATGGGGGAAGTACGAGATAATGAAGTCACGGGGCTACGTCACATGGCGCTACGCGAAGTGAACAGGCCCGTGAAGGAGTTTTGGAAATATCCTTAGGTGGGAAACTCAGTCGTACAACATAAAGAAATAACTACTCACATATCGACCTAATTCACTCTGTCTCTGTTACACAGCTCCCGAACTGTGTATCTATCCCCATTTAGCGGGAAATGAATAAAAAAAATTACCTTTTTTTTTTTTGGAACATAGTCTTAAATAAATAAAGACGGACTAACTCGAGCACAGAGAAATACAGTAAATAAAGAAAGTGTAGGCCCCTGCTCGAGCCCAACCGACCTAATCATAATAATTTCAGCGAAGAACGACACAGACCAACACATACATAAAACAATAGCTTCTTTTTCTTTCAAAACCAATAGTCCACCGTTTCTTCGCCAAATTCCAAATTTGAAATAAATATAATGATCAATAAAATATAAGATTGTAAGACAACTGGGTTAAAATTTGAAATAACTCGCCATCCCTATAAAGAAAACTATATATAGCACACATACATATAGCAATATACATATAGCAAACACGGGACATAGGTGACCTCTAGCCAAGGCAGAGGCGTAGCTTGGGGGGGGGGGCAGGGGGTACATATGTCCCCGGGCGCCAAGGTACAGGGGCGCCAAAATGAGGCTTACAACGTTACATTATAATAAGTAAACAAGAGTAATATTCAAAAATGTGATTAAACGGGGAGGGGGCTGGGGCGCCAATTTTATAGTTCGTCCCCGGGCGCAAAATATCATAGCTACGCCTCTGAGCCAAGGTCAGCTAGAAAATCAGGAATGGGACTTCGAGTAAGGTGATAGAAACCAACTCACAAGAACCACCCTGTAGAAAACACTAGGAAATCCAACAAATACCCCGTCAAAAATAAATTTTGATCGGAATTCTTTTCTTAAAAAAAAACATACAACACACCTGGGGGAAAACAGATACATATAAACACTTTCCTTTTTTTTAGACAAATGTGGGGGGGGGGGGCAACTGTCTATTACCCCCCCCCCCAAAAAAAAAAAAAGAATGTAGCTTTTCCGGCTAACGTAGACAGACTAACAAATATATCTGCGTTTTATATGGAATGGGGTGGGCGTTGTTTTGTTTATTTTTGTTGCGGGGGTGGTGTTACATTTCTGGTGGCTGAGTGAAGCTAACTTCCACGCATTTGTCAGAATATTTTTTTTTAACAGGCCAACAGGCGATGAATTAGCAGGTATTCTGTTCTGTTATGAGAGGGATTACGATAGAAAATATGAGTGATCCAAATGATTTAACTCTGTGAGTGAAAAGAAAAGAAATTTTACTTACCTAAAACATACAGATGTCAGTCAAAATAAATAATTTTATTACTACCTTTTTTGTGGGCACCAGACAGATGCCCCCCGCCACTTATCCAAAAAAGGGTGTTTTATGTGTAAGTGTTACCCCACATATATGTTGTTTGTTTTATTTTAAGATAGAATTTAGATCAAAAAATTATTTAGATTAAATTTTTGACGGGGTATTATTTTAAATCCCTAGTGTTATCTATAGGGTTGTTCTTCCGAGTGGGTTTCTATCCCCTAACTCGAAACCCCTTTTCTAGATTCCAAGTAGACCTTGGCTAAAGGTCGCCTGTATCCCGTGTGTGCTATATGAGTATATGCTATATTGTATGTGTGCTATATATATATAGTTTTCGTGTAGGGATAGCCAGTTATTGTCAAATCGTCCTCAGTTGTCTTGCGATCCAGATGATAATTGAATCAAAACTTTACTTTTATATTAATTCATTATAATTTTGAAATTCGGCGAAGTAACGGTGTAATATTGGTTTGATTGAAGAAGAAAAAAATCCCTATTGTTTCATGTGAGTGTTAATCTGTGTCGTTCTTCGCATAATTGATTTATTGATTGAGGTCGGCTGTGCTCGAGTTGGGGTCCACACATTCTTTCTTTATCATTTGTATTTCTCTCAACTCGAGTTAGGCCGCCTCTAATTATTTATTGGATTATTGCCAAAGTTCCAAGAGGATTTAATTTTCCCACACAAAGGGGATTAACTGTACAGTACGGGAGCTGTACAGCTGAAAGAAAGAAATAGAATAGAAAATTACACGAGAGTCTTTGTTTTCATGTTATGCATGTACATTTTCCTACCTGGGGTAGTTTTCCAAAACTCTTTCATAGGCCTGTTCACTTCGCGTGGCGCTATGTGACATAGCTCCATGACGTCCTTATTTCGTAATTTCCCAATTAAGGATCCCTGTCCCTCCCTGATTATATATTTAGAGTATTTATAACTTTCCCTAATCGAAAAAGATAGTTTTTAAGGTACACACAGTGTCTATGTTTAAATTACATTTTTGATTTATTATTATAGTTGTTACACTTATTATAATCTTAAAACACATCTAGAGATTAATGTTGCCTCACGGCCCATACAGCCTCAAAGTCAGGGAGCGAGACTGGGATCTCCGGTCCGTTTCAAGGTGACATCCATAAAGGGTACCCTCCGAAGCGCCCCCTCCATCCACCCTTTCTCCTCACCTCCAGCCCATAGGCCCCAAAAATCTTTTTATGAACCTTAATTTAGTTATTATAATTTATTATTTTTTAATTGTTATGACTTGGCCACATGCTATCATTGTTTTAGTTATATAATCCGTAATCTTCCTTATTACATTTGTATCGAAGTTGCCGTCTAAATATAGGATTCGATTTCTTCGGTATTTCTCCTTCTAATAGATTTTCATTATCAAATAAATTCTTTCATTTTTCCTTTCTTCGCACTGTGCTATTGCATGATATTTCGTAAAATTTGCTTTTTTGCATATGGGGCATTTACAATTGTTCTAATCATTCTTCTTCATAGTGCGACTTCTCCAGTTAACCATGCGTTATGTAAATATTTGAATATTCTACTTTGAATCTTGGATGAGCCGATGTTGGCCCAGTGCCTCCAAACTCTATCCCAATTAACGGAGATATTTTCTTCTTGGAGAAGAAATTGGAGTCTTAAATAAAATTTGTACAATCATCAGCATGTTGGAGCATTTTAAACTCTTCTTTAAATTTGGAATTTTGATCCCTTCAGCAGCAGGGAGGGCGAACAGCCTCTAATTGCTTCACTCGTATTTTCGCAAATTAAGCCTTCCTACGAAAACACAAAAATCGTTTTAAAAAAATGCGTATCCAGCGTAAAACAACTCTGTTTACCCTTATCGCTGGTATGTTTTTTCCCTTTGACTTTCGAAGGAAAAATGCGCGATTGTCGGTGACAATTTGGAGGCGCGCCCTCCCTCCCCCTGCTGCTTCCTGCGTCCCTTTTCGAAAATCAAGGTCTTTATCGATGTACGAAAAAAAAAATATTTGCGCGTCTCCTGCCATAAATTTCCGGCTATAAATTAAAAATTTAAATTATCAATGGTGGAGAATCACATTCCACTAAATTTTTCCATAATGTTTAGGAGCATTGACCTCCTCGATAAAAATCTTATCTTAAAACGTTTATCAAATACACGTAGACGATCTCTTAATTTAATTTTGATTTTATCGGGTATCTTATATAGCGGTTCAATATCGTAAATTTGATCATATCTAACAATTATAATTTTACACTGTGTTGTAAGCATTTTAAGGATTTCCCACTCTGAGATTTCTATTTCTTGGATGATATCGCCTGTACGTTTATCTATCATTTCTAATTCATAAAGTTCATTTTCGAGTTTGTGTAAATCTTGCAAGTTCGCCACAACAAACACCTCTCTCTCTCTCCAGTTATAATGTTCGGCCTCTCTCTCGTAGTAGCCGCGTATTACTTCTGCGAAATTGTCACGCAACTCTTTTACGCGTTCGTACATGCTAGTTAGTTTTTCCGGGTCCATTAAATTGAGACAGTATTTACTGTGTAAATTTTCAAGATGTGTTTTGATTGATGCTATAATTTTGTCGTTCATATACGTATATGATTTTGTCTAAATGTTTGTTATGTTCAGACAAAAAATGATTACGCAAAAAAAAACATTCGCGCGTCTGTTGTCATAAATTAAAAAATTGTTATACTAAAAAATGGTACATTCGGAATCTTACACAGCTAGACTAGCTAGAGAGCGAGAAGAAACACTTAAGAAATATATCCCTGTAAGGGAGGATTTTAAAAAAATTACAATTACAACAAGAAGCTAAGGAAGGTTTTACAGAATCAACTGAACTATTGTTTAAGCCTGCTACCACATCATTATCGCATACTGCTAAACAACAAAATGTTGCGACAAGACGGCTAGCAGCCGCAGCTGAACGATCCGCTGAAGCAGCTGCTAAGGTGGCCATTGCTATCAAGGAAGTTGCAGCAAGACCACCAGGAGAGGTTTTTGTAGATGCGTCAGAAACGCTACCTGGAGCCGAAGCTCCGCCGGATTACAAACCTGGTAAAGCAGAAATCAAAGAGAGTGTGGCAAAAAATATTAGGATGAAAAATTACGATAACGCGGTTGACCTTGTAGGTGAATTTAATAATTATGAAAACTACATGGAGCCGGGTTCACCGCCGTTAAAGTATGACCAATGGCAATGGTTGGTGTTTACTACACATAAAGGTATTAAAATACGAAGATGAGTTTGAACAATTTAAGAAAGCTGTTAAAGCAAGGAGAGTTGCAAGCCCTGTTGTAACTGCAGATCTGTCAACACCATTAAAAAGCACCCCCGATAATAACATAGTCGACTAGAATAAAACAAAAGCATCCGACAAAGGTTTGGGGAGTGGTTTTATTCCCTGCCCTGATAATATTTTCAATGACGTTTCGCGGTTAGAAGTTCTCATAGGAGGAAAACGAGCTGGGAATAAGTCACCAGAAATAATTAATGAAGCCGCTGATATTTGTTGGCGATTATTTCAAGGTGGTGTCATGGATGCTAGTATTTACCAAGAACTCATTGATGAACTCGTTGACGATTACAGCGATTAAACAGTAGTAAATGACATAACACTGGTCATATACAACAGACACTATACCCCCGTGCAGGTCAGAGCAGTAAACTCACGATTACCAATCTATAGAGGAACTTACGGAGACGGACTCGGCGATGTGGTTCAGGGTTTATTTGCGGGGTTAGCACCAAAAATTGGCCCTCTTGCAAAACAATTATCAATGAAAGCCATTAATGTTGTTGGTGAAAAAGCTCCTGGTGCAATTGTTAGTGCTGCTGGTAAGGCGTTCTCGGCAATCAAAGAAAGACTAGCGCGATTAATGGGACGAAAACCACCACCGGTGAAATTACCAAGCACAGAAATTGTGTCCGCGGATGTCAGTAAGGTGATAAATCAAGCTGCAAATCAGAAACTAGCGGCGTTGATAGATCAGGAATCTGACGCACAAAGAAATATAACAGCGAATTTGATAGCAGGAAGTGGACTTCGTGTGAGACGATAATGATTACTATCTGGAAAATACGCAATTATATAAAATGTTCAAACACATATCCGACCCAGCATTTGACATAGATGTGCCGGTCGAGAGAGATAATTCAGTGCGTGATTATCAATTTTATTCCTATGATGCAAAAAACTCAAATCAACGAGGGCGTATAGAACTTCAAGTTAATGATACTAGTAGATATTTCCTGCCCTGTGAGGCGTTTATTGAAGTAGAAGGCGAACTTGTAAAAGCGGATGGTAATAACTACGATCCCAATGACCAAGTTGGTTTTGTCAATAACGGAATTACGGCATTATTTGATAGCGCCATCTACATGATTGATGAAAGAAATATCGAATCGATTCAGAAGGATGTCAATGTTGCTACAACAATAATTGGTCTAGCAAGATATTCTGATGATTGCGTAAGATCATCCGGGCCATCAATGATGTTTGCTAAAGATATTACCGACAACGCTGATTACAATCAATATATTACGAGACGACCAAAAACACACACTAACGCTGCTACTGACGCAGATGTGGAGTCGGTAATTATTGGTGCTAACGTGACTTACAACTTGGGATTTGCAACACGCCGAACAATGTTAAAACCAAACGAGAATAAAAGTTTTTCATGTGCAATTCCACTAACTCACATCTTTGGATTTTGCAGGGATGTTAGAAAGGTCATCTTTGGAGCTAGACACACATTTGTGCTCGTAAGAAAAACTGATGACAATGATGCGATCTGGCGAGACGATGGTGTTGATGCTGATAGAGTAAATATAACAAAACTCTCACTGTGGATGACGGTATTATTTCCGTCGGTCACGGAAGAACTGCGATTACTCTCTTTTATGAATCAAGGTGGCAAATCATTGCTATCATGGTTAACAGTAACCACAGACACCATCCAAAGTTCCGTCAGAGGTTTATTTACTTGGCATATGGCATCACAGCAGGTTGTTTCTGCGCCACGACATATTTTTATTGCGCTGCAAAATAAAACCCGATTGAACAACCAGGAACAATCTCATATGATATTTGACAAATTTAACGTTACTGATGTTTCGTTGAGAATAAACGGACAACAAGAACCGTCCGAAGATATATCATTAAGTTTTCCGAATAATCATGTGGCGCTCGCATACAATCGCTGGCTGACGTTCCTGGCGCGTAATCTAAATATAGATACTGGGACGTCAATATCACAGTTTGATTTTACAAATTTGTCTCCGATTTATTACTTTCCGTTGGAGCATCTTGATTTATTAAAGCAATCTGTCGTTGATATACACTTCCGAGCTCATGTTAATAACCCGCCAGTTGCTGGTCTCGACCCTGGTTACAGAGCAATCTCGGTCATTCTCAGTGACAAAGCAATGTTACTTGAAGGTATTAGTGGTCGAATGAGAGTCGTTGATGCACCAATAGAAAACATGTAGACAATTAGATCAATCACGTTAATTATAAAAATGTCATATAATCACGTTAATGTCACTCTGACTCCTGGTCAGGCGAAAAAATTACAATCGAAAACGCGAGCGCATATGGAGCAACGATAACACTAAAAAATGATCAAATCGCTAATGGGGGTCCAAACAAGTTATCGCTGACTAAAACTCAACTAAAACACTTCAATAAAGCAAAACAGGCAAAAACCGGAACCCAACTTGATTTCGCTCCAAAAGCCATCAAGGATATGGTTAAAATCGGTGGTATATTTCCCCTTCTCGCAGTAATACCAGCACTGATTGCCGCCGCCGCTCCCGCAGTCGCAAAAGCAGCCCCGTTAGGAGCTGTTGGAACAGCAGCTGGAATGGCATTAAAGAAAGCAACTGGAAAAGGATACAAAAAAAAGACACGGCCTAAGACTTCCAGGAACTCCACCCTCATGGTATCCCAAACGCCGCTATTGAAAACAACACCAATGTCAAATTTTGATTTACTCGATGCTGTTAAACAATTAAATATAAAATATTTCAGAGGCGTCTTTATGAGAGATCAGTTACCGCAACAACCGAATAATCCAGAAACTGGAATTACTAATCTTGATAACAGCGATGGTCCAGGAACTCACTGGGTTGCTTACGCGATACATCCACGTTCAATTATCTATTTCGATTCGTATGGGTTAGCACCGCCAGTTGAATTTCTAAAATATGTGCAAAATACTCCATCCACAGTTTGGTATTCAACGCTACCAACACAAACACTAACCGATCCACCAATATGTGGCCGTGAAGTAATAAATGTTCTTGACGTGATATCAAAATCAACCAAACCACCTCGCAAAGTCGTGCACGAGTATACCGTGGGTCGATTTAAACAATCGTTAAAGAATAATGGTTGATATTTACGGGAGATCTCTCATCGAAGCAAAGACAAAAAAAGGCGGTGATGTAGATTTATCAAAATATGTGACCAAGGATGAAATCGACAATCTTTTAACGTTATCCGGGATAGACCCAGATGAGGTTGTTATTTTTCAGGATCGACACGGAAAACTAAAAACCAGCGATATCGAATAGCATGAAATAATTCGTAGGGTTATTGGAGCTACTCCGGGTAACATCCCTGTGTTCACTGACAGCGGAAGAATCAAGGATTCGCTGATATCAATCGCGGTGTTACGAGATGATACGCAGAAAGCTGCAGGGGAACGCGTAAAAGGACCGGCGATACAATGACAGGTGAACTCAGCATGAACGGTAACAAAATAGTGGTTTTAAGAGATCCAACATCCCCGGAAGATGCCGCGACGAAAAATTATGTTGACGCTGTTGACGGTAAATTATCCACGTTGCGGGCCGAGTATGATGTTCACGTAAACGCGTTTGCAAATCTTCGCAAAACTTTAGAAAAATTAATGAAACCGGAGAGGAATTCTTTGGCACTCCGCACACCGTTGACATGAAACTTTCTGATATCAAGACCAACATTGACACGATCAAACAAACACAGCAGGATATCGTAACTGGGATTCCTGAGATCGTTAACAAAACCAGTTTGATTAAAATCTCATCTGGAGTTACGCCCGGGCATATTACCAACATAGTATACACGGTATCATCTGGATTTGCAACATGGTCTAAACAAAATAATACTTTCAAATATACCGCAACAGTCACTGGTGTGTACAGGTTGTCTGTGTTCAGTGCTGCAAAATTTGAGATATTTACAACGTATCCCTGGCGACATTCCACCGACATGTTTTCCGGGGTTGTGACTATCATATTAAACAAGGGAACCCAATAAACATTTATAATGGAAGCAGCTGATAAGAAATTAACCGCAACATCTTAGTGGTGGTGTTTGGAATTCGTAAATAATGGCGATGTCAGAGTCAACTGCGCAGCAATATAGATACGATCAAGTACGCGAATGGCAGTCAGAGTTAAAAAATACCATTGACAAATGCACAATAAAAGTAAAAAAATACAAGCGGCGTGTAGTCGTGTTGGATGCTATAGTTACTCAGTATCCGCGATAGTTGCATCTACTGGAGTAGTATTATCAGCGTTAACACCAGTAACAACTACAATCGCGGTAACAATTACAGTTTCATCATCAACGGCAATTGCAGAAGTTTTTAATATAATCGCGTAAAAAGTATCTTCATGCGCGATAACAAAATTGCACGAATATGAAAAGTTAAACAACGCGGCCACGAGCGCCTACTCGAAATTATCGTCGCTGATATCATCAAGTCTCGACGATACAGCAATATCAGATTCCGAATTCACGCTAATGGCAAAGATATACGAAGACTACACCAGTCATTTGAAAAGACAAAATATAAATAATGACTTAATTACTTCATCGAGCTCTGCTCGATATAGCCACAAATACAAATCAGACAGTCGCAAATACAAACCCCGTGAAAACTTCAATGATAACAATAATTTCGACTAAACCAGAATTTAGCATTAAGTTTCCAACTGCGATCCAGTAAACGAGATCGCGTTAGCACAATTACGAGTATATTACAGCTGGCCCAATATCAGATGAAAATCATCTGGTGGATTGCCAGCAAATAATTCGTTTGTGTTTGCAAATAAAAATAAACAAGATGGCACTCCCGACTGGAACGTCATTGGGTTACCAACCGGGTCTTATCAAATCGAAGAAATCAATGAGGAATTACGACGTCGAATAAAAAATATCACAGGAAAAGAATCCAAGATAACAATAACTGTTCATGAGCCAACGCTGTCTTCTGCCATCGAAATAAACTCTCCAGACTACGCCGTGGATATATATAATCGTTCGATCAGAACAGTGTTAGGAGGGCCTGAAATTCCACCGCCGGCGCCACCGATACCACCAACGCCGAAAAAGTCTGATTATGTCACAGGCAAGCAATCATACCACGAAGTTGCCCCGTCATACAAGAAAATGTTGTTTGGAATGAAAAATTTAAAATTGAAAGAAAGTTTTACTGCCGATTATGATGGTTTAGGATTGAACAAAGAGAATGCCATGCAGTGTATTTTTAATTTCGACCCTCCTCCCGTGGAAGTAGTAGGGAAGATAACGCGTCTGGATTATGCTTTTAAATTACGCGATATTATTAGACTTTTTGAAGAAATTAATCAATTACATAAAACACAACTACAGCAAATACGGCAGCTCTTCCAAGAACATCTCTTTGATACATCGCCACGAAGTGAAATCATCAAACGCGTAGAAATATTAAATCAACTTGTATCCGACATGGAATATATTAACCAGCGAGCAATTCAGGTAACAATTGATAGTATAGATAAAAAAAAAACTTTCTAGATTCATTCTTGTTAACAGACGCCACGCTGCCGAATTTCAAGTTTCCCAGGTATAACGCAACCGAGCTATAAAAAATCAGTCAACGATCTCATCAATGAGTTCTTTGATGACCTACTCGCACAGTACAGAAAAACACTACCGGAGCCAACTATCCTCAGACACAACAATAACTCACAAGGAGAAGGCCGACACGTATCCCCGGAAATCGTAAACATAACCGAAGTGGTCGCAGTCAATCTTGTGTGTGATGTAATCGATGGCATTTACAGCACGAACACGACAGTATCAAATCAAGTCCAGCAAGCATTTGTTCTTTATTCATTCACCCCGAAAGATATACCACCTTGATTTCTGATTGTGCAAGAGCCAGTCTATCTACGGTGTCATAATCCGTGGCTGACCAGAATAAATTTCAAACTAACAGACCAGTCTGGTCACCTTCTTGATTTACTAGGTGAAACGCTACATATTAATTTACTTGTGAAATCGTAGAAGTCTTCGACTTCCAAATCTACGATTTTCAAAGATTTCTCAATTTGGAAAGGTAATTAACATGCGAAAGTAAAAAATATATCTACACAAGGTGGACTGACAGTTAATCAAGCGAGTATTATATAATGTACCCACATGTGAGGGTTTTCATACACGACAAGCAAGTACTTGAAAACTACATCAAAAAAATATTTACACAGTTATAGTCGGCCCAGTTAATATAGTTATTGATGTGTACGGTAACGAAGACTTCTTACTGACCCAATCACAGCTGGATAAACTACAGTGAGAAAGTATTTCTATGATCACGTGTAATAAAGACCAGATTCTAAATTAGGCGCATTCTTGCATTAAATCCGATCGACTAAGGGAAATATTATCAGACTGACGAAGTCAAGGAAGTAAGACAAATAATTATCTGTATCAGATTTAATGCAAGTATCTGTATTACTTTTTTTTTACCGTCAGTGACATTCTACTTCCTTGATTTCATCAAGGCGATTTCATTTTTAGGTACTTGACTTCATTTCTAGGTACTTGACTTCACAATCTGACATACATTTTTTTAGTTGTTTTACGCGAGTATTAATTATTTTCTTTGTTTCATATTCTTGGGCTAATTCCAACCTAATTTTTTTCAATTGCATGAGACAACGAAACAAATTCATTTATTTGTGCCTCTTCTACTGTAGCCAGCGATTTATATAACTCTGTCTGGATATTGTTTATAAATCTGTACTGACCAGGCAAAATATAACGCCCTGCGCATTTATCCTCATGTAGTGTTTCAAAATCAGACATGATTTTTTCAGGACTTAGTTCATCGGATATATTAATTCCATTTTCTTCTAATTTTTTAACAGCAAGAATCCCATCTATATTTAAAAGAAAAAATAAAGAGTAGCCATGATGAGCGGTTATCAATCATGGGTCTTGCACTGGCCTATATATACTCCACGAGGTCCTTTCAGACTTTTTGTTCCAAGATTTTATCTTTGAGACTTTTTCTTGGAGATTTTATCTCAGTCCTACAGATCTTTTCTTATATAGATTCTCGGCAATCCTCGTGACCGTTTCTTTTTGGCCGCATTCTTTCTGAATGTTTTGTTGGACCCAGGTGACGTAGAGCTTTATGCATCCAAGGTTACTGTTTATTTTGGGGGGCTTCACACAAACATACCTCCGGCGAATTCTCTAAGGGAAAGTGAAACGAAATGTTAGAGTACTCAGAAGGCTGTCTGTATACTTTTCATGTACATACCCCCCGAGATCAAAATCAGGGGTGAAAAACACACCTCCACGATTCGACGTGGAGGAGATATGTACACGAGGGCCCTCCTGGAGCCCCCCAATTTTATTATAAAATCCTATAAATTGGGACCGTCGACAGTATGTCCGTGACGAGACTCGAACAGCTGACATTTGATAGAGTCGGGGACGAGAGTCAGACGCTCTACAACTGCACCACGGTCTTATATAATAATACAGGATTTAAAAATTATCATATAGGTAACTACTGACAAACAGTTAACAAGTTCTGAACTGGATTTTAAACATTACTGTTAAATTTAAGTTCTGAACTAGATTTGTGAAAAAATAACACTTACCTGTACTGACAATTGTTGATTTTGTCAAACGCGGAAATAAACTGTGGCGCAGTGTGTATACAATAAGACGGTTACAATTGGCTGTAAAAAAAAATAATAACTGTATACCGCTCTGCCGCCCTGGATTTATTACCTGTAAAAGGTAATGATATGTGTGTTGCACAATCACCTTGACGAAGTCACCTTGACAAAGTCAAGGGGAGGGAACTAATTGCATGAGATATGCTTAACGGAGTTATCTCCCTTAAATTTATAAAAAACCTTCGGATCTAACAATAATGAAAAACAATCTTTTGCTTATTATATTTTTTAGACAGAGTGGATTTGGTTATATTTTCTGCGACTCTTCGTACTGAGGTATGCAAATGTCAAAATATTTGCCAGCTGCACGCATCGATTGAAATATTATTTTTTCATTCATATATAAATTTATGAATACAACTCTCTTGGCGTTCTTATCACTACAGCCAGTATTACCAGACTTACAATTCTGACTGTGTTACAATTCTCAGATTGGATAAAGAATTGTCGAGTTTGTTGTTGTTCATATGATCGATCACAAGACCGTCTTTGATCACTCCGTTAAATACTTCGAACACGAATCGATGACAGAGATACTTCTTTTCCCAGCAACAGTAAATTGGAGATAACCAGCATTAGTACCAACACCAACTGGTTTTTTCAATCTGCAATTTCTGCTATTCCATTACGATTCGCTTCGTAATCCGTGATGATGGGGTGTGGGACAAATTCTTGATTCATTTTATATAATAATGTATTTGTCTAATTTATAATTTGTCTGAAAACTTAGTTATATAATCGCGCTCACATTTTAGCGCATCATTGTTATTATTTTTGTCATAATATCTTTTAAGATCAGGGTATCTTTTTCCCCCTCACCTTGCACATAACTGTGTTTTACCCCTGACCCCAACACCACATCGCAGACACGGTATTGGTCCTAAACTCCCCTTTCTAATGCTTTGGGAATGTTCCCCGCAGAATTCTTTCCTGCAGGATTTGTTACAAAAGATTACAGATCCCATTTTAAGCCACTTGCACTGATTTATTATATATAATAATATTTCTTATTCAATGTTTGTCTTAAATATAATATGGAGGAGTTTGAAAGATTATCTGATATCAAGCCCTGGAAAGCTTCTAGATTCGATCTTGACAGACTAACCCCTGACTCGCGGAGACGACCCCTGACTGATCTCTTTGATATTATCAGGGATGCCAAAAAAGAATTCCGTAATGATGGAGCATCTTAATTATGGTCTACATTCAAAATTATACGCAACGTTGACAAAGTCAACGTCGACGAAGTCAAGGAAGCTACAATGAGCGATGCAAGAGCGAAGACAATTATCAGTTACCTCTTTGATAATCAGAAATATTTTTTCAGAATAAAATTTATTGTGCAAGAAGATTCCGATACGTGGATTATCCGTGACAAACGTGATCCTGTAATTGCTAATGGAAAAACCGCTCTGTTAAGTAAAGATTCCAAACCAGGAATGTTGACTGGGATTGATAAACCATATTACGCTCGATCGTATCCTGTGACCGCGGTCATTTATGGAATCTATCCGATAAAGAAAAACAAAAATCAATAAACTTGCCCCAATGAGATTGTCAAGGCTGAATTGTGTAGCCGAGCGAGTAATGGAATATTTTACAAATGCGAAGCGTGGAAACGGTTTAAAAAATCTGCGACGTGAAAAAATAGACAAATGGGCTGAATCGATTAAGGATACAGGAGCGTAAATAAACGATGTCGCTGAATTATCAAGTAAATTAAAGTTTCCAATAACCGTAAAAACATTAACCGGAGAGGTATTATATGAATCAGCGAATAAATCAAAGGGAGCGCCGATTGAAATTATTGACCATAACGCTCACGCTTGGAATAACGCAGAAACAATGTTTCCACGAAATCGTGTTGTGAAATATTACTCGTCCTGGGAAATTTCCGAGGGTGGAATATTTGATGCTATCAGCCGGATAAGCAAAAACGAACCTGTGTCTGTGTGGTTGTTTAAAAGTTCCGAAAATGGCGAGTATGATCACTTTGTAAGACCTATCGGCGAATTATATTGTAAAGAATCTCTGCATGAAGAAATGAGAAAACTTGCACAGAGATATTCAGAAAACACTGCGCAGTTATTAACCAATTGTTTTACAGTTCCGTCAGTTGCTGCCCACGCCGCCAGAGAAAAAAATTCATGGAGATCAACACGCGCTGAGTTCCTTCAAGATGTCCAGGATAGTTGTATCGAATATGGACACGGCGGTTTGTGGAATACCAGATATGACCACAAGGATATTATTTCCGTAGACATGATTGCATGTTATCCGGGAAGTTTTCTCGGGTATGGGCGAGTGTGCTGAATATTTTGAAAGATTTGGTCATCCTTTTCATGAGATGGCCAGAGTTGCTATAAATGGTCCATTACCCGATTTTGATCTGACAGGATTTCCTCGTGTGACATCGTTTGAATTTACTATGCATCTTCATCCGATTTGCTATGTTTGGTTTGGTAGACACTTTTCGGAGAAGCGTTGGGCACCAATAGTGTTATTATATATGCTTGACAAAAGAATACTGATATCGTTGGTTGTCAGTGAAGCAATTATATCATACCGGCCGCAGACTTCGGTTTGGTTACCAACACCGTAGCGTATCAGTCTCGATGAGGTCATTGAAGAGTATGCGCGGGAATGTCCAAACGTTTCTATGGATGTCATTAACAATGACGCTCCAAATATTCGTAAGATTAAACTCAGCAACAGTGAAAAAACAGCAAAGGATCTCGGTAGAAGAATAATCGGTAAATTTACTCAGTGTGGTCCGTATAATCTTAAACGACATCACTCACGATTGATAATGGATGATGTTGAATTAGATTTATAATTGTTGATGCCGCTGTGAGAAATATATTTTGTAATCGGGAGGACGCTTACTTGTCTGACGGAACACGGTTGGGCACAATTGTTAGTTATATTAATGGAGAATCACCTCAGTACACATATTTAAGATCTTCGATGCTGGCTTATGTTTCTATAAATTTGCTATCAATGATAAATAGATTTCCTGACACTGCAGTTGGAGTTGCAACGGATTCATTTTATATTGATAAAAGATATTTAGAATTACTGGCTCCTTTTACAAGCAATGATGAATCATGGGGTTCGTGGAGAATAAAAAAGGAAATGTTACACTGTTATTGTGAATCCGCTGATGTTGCGGTTAAGGATAATTATTGCAAATCAGAATTATCAGAAATGTCGTTGGCGCCGTCTGTGAATGATCCAATCACCAGACACAAAACCGTTTATTTGAACGGACCGGGAAGTTCTGGTAAGACAACTCGAGCGATTGAATTATTTCGAAATTCAGATATGATTGTGCTAACACCAACACACAGACTCGCCAGGGGATTGAAACAACGAGGAGTTAATTCTTGTACTTATCACAGTTTTTTCAAATACAGTGGTGGTGTGTGGACTCCTGACCGAATGGGAGAGAAATATATTCCGCGGATTATTATTTGGGATGAAATAGGCACAGTGTCGTTAGATATATTAAAAATATTTCTTGATTGGCTATTAACAAAAAATACAGCTGTGATAATGTGTGGTGATCATGGTCAGCCACCACCTTTTATTGGTCCATCTCAGCATTTGTGGTTAAAAGATTTTGTTGATTCTATTATGAAGAAGTGTCTGATGATTATAGATCTCTTGATGCAGAATTAAACGAGTTCAAGAAATTAATCAGATTACAACCGAATAAAATTCAATGTGAAATTATGAGTAAAATAATTTCAGAGACTTCAATGAGCGACTTTATGCAAACGTGGAAACCAAACGGTTTGATAGTGGCAAGTAGAAAGATAGTCAGAGACACGCTTCAACAACAGTTATTTCAATTACAACGGGAGAAATTTCCAATGTTGCCAGTGCCGTTGTGTTATAGACCAGCTGATACACGACTACAAAATATTGACGTTGATATTCCTGGGAAAACAGAGAAACAGAATTTAGTATTAAATGATATTGTCACAGTTGATGTCAATGTTGTTGAAGATGCACTGCGCGCTGATAAATCCCCGTGGACGCTAGGATACGCAATGACGATTCATTCATCTCAAGGACTGACTATTACTGATACAGTTGTTTGGATCGTTGATGATCAAATCGAGTGGTCAAACTTAGTTTACTTGGCAGTGTCTCGAGTCAGAAGATTTTCTCAATTGCGGAGAATTGTCTTGGACGAGTCAATGGCTGATGACAACGATAAATGTCAAGTCGATATAATAAGAAAAAAATTAGCCGGTTACAAACAGAGTGACAAAAAAAAAATAATCGCGATTTTGACCTTGACGTTGAATTTATCATGACACTGAAACAACAACAGAATAATCACTGTGCGAGCTGTAATTGTGTAATGTTGTGGCAGTATTCGAGTAATAATCCAAGACAATTCACCGTAGATAGAAAAGATAGCAGTCGTGGTCATGCACGACAAAATGTGATGCTGACATGTCTTGAGTGTAATCGACGTCGAGGTGCTAGTTAAGTGATCTGGGCGGTAATTGTGTGTCCTCGGGAATTACTTGTAATTGTTTACGTGTGAATCCCTGTTGAGGAGCAGTTGAATCCAGTCTATAAATTGCGGGTCTACCAGTGGATCTACTTATGTTAGATATCTTGTTTGTGGTAATACTCCAGATAGGATCAGTAGCTCTATTTTAAACACCTTCAAGTTTCACCTGGTTCATATAAATATCTCACAGTGACATCACCCAGTATTGGTTGTGTTGAAAAATCACGTCGCCTTGGTATATTTTTTTGGTAATTGCATTAATAGGTTTCATGTTGGTTGTTCGAGTCATTTCGTAATTTAATTATCACGCTTGGTAATCTTGCAACCCATTCGCGAGATCTCTTGTCCTGAATGAATTTCTTCGCGTACTGATATCCAAATAACCGCTCAGCAAGTGTTCGACTAAATCGTTCAACAATTGCCTGATCACGATGAATTTCAGTATGCCCTAGTCTGATGGTGACATTATGTTGCTTCATCAGCGATGATACTGCATCCTGAAATTCTTTGCCAGGATCAACTTGTAAGAGATGAGGCCATCGTAGACCACCTCGTTGATAAATTCGTTCAAAAGCAGAAGCAACCTCAGATGCTGTTTTAGTCGTTAACGGTTCTGCATCTTTGTATTTACTTGCAACATCAACTACAGTTAACGCGTATTTATATGTTATTTGACTTCTTCGGATTTTAACGGTATCATGTGGTAGAAATAATATATCAGCTTGATGAACTTCATTTGGCACACTAACATTAAAATGTGCAAAATTAATTTTCTTAGGACGCGGTAGATAAATTTGCCATATTGCCTGTTTGGATAACCAATCTGCTGCAGTATCACGTGTGATTTTTGCTGCACTGGCAAGTTTACTAATTGCTGCGCTACCCCTCCAGTATCCTCTCGGGGAATAATAAATCGACTCCATTATAATTAATTACCAGCACCTAATACATGATTAGATTTCATCGCAGATTTTATTAACCAACTAGCTAACCTCTCCTTGAAAGATTTATCAGTAATGGAATTTAGCACGTGAATTAATTTCACATCCGCGAGATGCCTATCTTGTAGATTTTTACTTTTATAAGCTACATCATGGACATGACATGCTTTATCGATAGCATTTATTGGTTCTTCTCCGGGTTTTGGTTGATGTTGGTCATCAAGTCTGATATCAAGTCGGGTTCCAGGACCACAATAATTATATCCTGGTAGATGTTTTTCTCCTGGGTATTTAGCCCACGGAGCTCCTGGTAATTTTGTTACCTTGGCGGCAATATCACCTCCTCGTTTTTTTTTTTTTTTACTTGGCGCTGGCTTTGGGTTTGGCGCTGACTGCGCTGACTTACCACTGAAAATAAATTTGAACCTTTTTGTACCACATCGTTCACACTTGCCCGTAACCGCTGATCTGTTATTTTTTGTTGTAATAGTTGTTAAATCACCTGTTGGGGTACGTGCTCTACATTTTACAAAATATAAATCCATATTTATTTTATATTATTCTAATGGAAGTCACTGACTTTTCTGCAACAAGGAAACGAGAACCAGTTAAGCATCACGCAGCGCTACCAAATTCTGTTCGTATGATTATAATTGGACCATCTGGGAGTGGTAAGACACAGTTGTTACTTAATTTAATAATGAAGTGGATGAAGTGGGATAAGTTGTATTTTGTAGCTCCATCTGTGGACGATCAACGATGCTACGAAGTGTTAAAAGATTATAATGAAAATGCAAAATCATTAAATGAAAACGGTGATGATGTTGTTGAATTTATAACTGACATTAATGAAGCACCAAGTTTTGATGATATTGATGGATTCATTAATAATTTAGTCGTGTATGATGATGTGATGTTGGATAAACAATCAAATCCTGCAAGGATATTTTCCAGAGGCAGGCACAAATACACAGATGTGATTTATGTAACCCAGCGATATACACAAATTCCTAAAGTGATCAGGGATAACTGTAATATTCTTGCAGTGTTAACGGTGTTGATACACACACGTTACGAAATATACATCAGTCTTGGTGCAGTAGCGATATGGATATAAATAAGTTTAGAAATTTATTTAGTCATGCCCAATCAACCCCGCACGGATTTATAACAATAAATTTACATGATCCTCGAACACGGTATCGAGTCGAGTTAGATACGATTTTTGGATAATAGCAGCAGGGGGAGGGAGGGCGCGCCTACAAATTGTCACCGACAATCGCGCATTTTTCCTTCGAAAGACAAAGGGAAAAAAACATACCATCGATAAGGGTAAACAGAGTTGTTTTACGCTGGATACGCAATTTCTTTTACGATATTTGTGTTTTCGTAGGAAGGCTTAATTTGCGAAAATACGAGTGAACCAATTAGAGGCTGTTCGCCCTCCTTGCTGCTCCTTCTATTCCTTTGTTGGTTCTGATTTTAATACTTAGAATTTATATTGCTATCAGATATAATAGCATTGACAGTGGGCAAGCTTGCCTCACTGATCTTTCTATGTCAAATTTTTACGTTACAGCTCCATTGACCTGTACACTTGCAGTTATCCTGTTATACGGGATTTTGGTCCAGTTTAGGAAGTTTGTTCCAAAACCAAATTTTTCTAATACTTTTTGTATGTAGTTATGTTCCAATCTGTCGAAATCTTTCTCTTGCTCAAAAAGTACGATAGCACTTTTCGTACCTGTTTCATTTATCAAATCAAGTATAGTTCTTATATTTGAATTATTACTTTGAATGTTTCTACCGTCCCCATCCCCGAAGTTTGATTTATATTTATTATTTCATTCATTCCTTTTTTAACTCTATTTGCTAAAATTCTACTTAATATTTTATAGTCTGTATTTAGGAGGGAGATGGGCTTCCAGTTTTTAAGTCCTTCCCTGTTGCATTTCCCTCTGTATATAATTGTTATTAACCCTTCCCTCATGGATTTAGACATTGTATCATTTTTTTAAAGTATATTATTATATAAACATTCCAGAATTGGCGCTAACTCACTTTGGAATTTTTTTTAGAATTCCGCAGTGAATCCACCTCTCCCTGAGGATTTACCTTTTGCTAGTTCTTTAATGGTAGATATTATTTCTTCATTTGTCATGAAATCGTCACACAGATTTCTGTGTTCTGACGATATCATTTCACTTGATACCCTTCTAAATAATCTAATATTACCTGTGTATCTATGTTTTGAGACGTATATAAGTTAGTGTAGTATTCTGTTATTTTCCCCATTATTTCTTTTTTATCCTTAATTTCTAACCCATTATCTTTGAATTTATCTATTGTTTTCTCTCCTCCTCTCTTCATTTTCTCCCTTTTATACAAATCTTCTGCCCTTTAATAAATTTTATTAAATTTTCCTGCTCTTATCTCTTCAATTTTTCTTTCTTCCTCTGCTATTTGATTCAGCCTATCCGTATATGTCTTCCTATTCTCGTCTGTTAATGTTTTAAGTCTTAGTTTTAATTCTTCTTTTTCTGTTTGTTGTATTTTTCTGCTCTTCTTTGAATGATAAATTGCTATCTTTTTTAATTTTATCTTTTAGCACGTCCCAGTCTGATAATATATTACTTATAATGTCCCCTTTTTCATTCTTTATTTTGATTAATTCATTTTTAACTTCTTCCACAAAACCCACTTCTTCTAGTATTCTATTATTTAGTTTCCATATCCCTTTCCCCCATTTTTTTCCTATTATTTAAATTCATTTCTAAATTTACTAATTTGTGATCTGAAATTTTGAAATCAATAATTTCTGGGTTTTTTTGTGTATTTGTTCCTCATATTTAGTAACATAAAATTTATCCAATCTACTAGCCCCCTTATTTTTTTTATTCATGTGTGTATTCTGTATTTAATAAATTTAATCTTTTATATATATCCACTAGATTGTGGTCTTTTAAAAGTTTTTCCATTATTTCCCTTGAACTGTAGTCATTTGTTGATAGTCCCCCTGTTCTGTCTACACGCTCCCCCACCCAGTTAAAATCACCTCCTATAACTAATTGCTTCATTGTGTAGTCGTTGATATGTTTACTTAAATTTTGGATGAATTCATGTCTATTGTATCTGGTGGCTGGACAATATACATTGATTATATGTAATTTATTTAAAAGCATATGTATTGCCCTTCCCTTCAAATTTCCCCTTCTTCTATTCTTTCCCAATTTAAACCAAATTTGTTCTTAATAATTGTGGCTAGCAAGCAGCCGAAAATCCGACACTATTTCGTCCGAAAGATCCGTCATGAGATCTGGCCACCTGCGGTTGATCTCCGCTGCCTGAAATGTTTTTTTTAAAAAGATGATGCCGAGATCTCACATCATAGAGGACTCAGGCCAGATGTCCGAATAAGCGGATTATGATATAACAATGCACTGTTAAGATGGCTTGTCAATATGAAGAAATAATTTGTTTATTCAACAATACATAAGTAATTCCAGTGCATTTTATATCTCGTTTGCGGATTTTTTCATGATGCCTCTGAATTTCTTCACTCCAAACCCAAGGTTGTAGATATAATTTTAAACAGTAAATAATGTCGGCGAAACAAAATCGCCACATGGTATGTTTTGTCGCCATTAAGGAATATAACTAGCAATTTGCGACACTGGCGAAGCCCAGCGTGACCCTTACTTAAACATTTTTCACGTCATTTATTGTACTTTTAAGAAAAACATTTTTTTTGGGGGGGGGAGTACGAGAAAAATACATGTATATAAAATTGTAGGAGTCGCGCCACGATCGTCGTATATTAGAACTGATATATGAACGCTCCCCTAAAACTGGTAATAATTCTTTTATATGTTACGTTTCATACTTTTAGGAAAGAAAAAAAAAATTTGTGTATGAGAAAAGTACATGTATAAGAAATTTTGTGAGCCACGCCACAACCGCGATATGCCCGAATTCGTGTTATAAAGGAGCATGATATAGCGGAGTCACGCTGTATATTGATTTTGCGGTTTATATAAACATTGGCTTTAAAGACCCAATAAACATTGCTTCTTCTGTACAAACAACACGGCCATTTCTACATTAAACAATTTGTCCCCTTCTAACATGACCCTTTCTACAATAAATAAAATGACCCCTTCAGCATTAAAAAAAATGTCTCATTGCACATGAAACAATATTCCCCTTTGCATAAGGAACAATACGGTCCTTCCACACTAACTAATATGAAGCCTTCCACATTAAATAATATTACCCCTTCTATATTAAATAATATTACCCCTTCTATATTAAATAATATTACCCCTTCTATATTACATAATATTACCCCTTCTATATTAAATAATATTACCCCTTCTATATTAAATAATATGACACCTTCTATATTAAATAATATGACACCTTCTATATTAAATAATATTGCGCCTTCTATATTAAATAATATTACCCCTTCTATATTAAATAATGTGACACCTTCTATATTAAATAATATTACCACTTCTATATTAAATAATAGTACCCCTTCTATATTAAATAATACGATACCTTCTATATTAAATAATATGACATCTTTGACATTCACCGAATTTAAGTACTAAAGAAAATGTAATTTCTCACAGACCAAGAAAATGTATATCCAATACTATATGACTGAACTGACAGGTCTAGGCATGTATCTGTCTACCTACATACTGTCTTTGTAGGCCTACATAACGTGTTAAGATTATCTTCAGTATAAAGAAAGGCATGAGCCTGATGATGGTGATGATGATGTGTGTGTGTGTTTTGTATTTTTAACATAACTTTTACAATTTTTCAGTCATATCGCTATGATGTCTGCAGTATGGCAGTTTATAGTAGTCTATCACTGTGGCATCATGCCACAGAAATGTAGCATTATGTCCCACCCAGTCACGCTATCCTGACGCAAGGCCGACCAGTCCTAACAATAACTTCCACATGCAGAGCATCTAGTGAAGCAGCTCTAAGTACCATTTATTAGCCGTTGGTATGACTCACCCGGGGTTCGAACTCGCAACCTCCCACATTCGAGGCAGACGCTCGAATCTAGGCTACTAGAACAAAGCTGATGATGAAGACCAACAATAATGAGAGAGAGGAAGAGAGACAGACACAGGGACAGAAAGAGACATAGAGTATCTGATTGATGATCTTGAAAATCAATTTTGCCCTCATAAAATGTTTCCTTATGTAGGAAAATTTCCAATAAGACTATATTTCAGCAAAATGTGTGCATTTTTCTGGTATAATATTTACTTTTACTGTAGTATCCCCAATATTTTATGAAGCCATGAGATATATATGATTTTATTATATTTTACAACAGGAAAATATCAGTGTTAGCTCATTTTCATACGTTGTATATGCTAGGTCAAGTACCTACTATACCTATTGGACAATGCAGCCATAATGTGTGTGTGTGTGTGTGTGTGTCATGATTTAGTTCTTATCTGGTTGGAATTAATACGCTTTGCTAGAATATTATTTTAACAGAAATACCCATTATCAGCATAGGGAATTTGCAAGTTTCATCTGGGGATAAATTAGAAGAAATTATATCCCTGTCTCTTTTTTTTTCTTCTTTTATTTTTCCACAAAACGGATGTAACATTGGTCCCTTCCACCGAGAACATATTATGACGTCATAATGTACATCAGATATTAAGGTTTTTCTTTTTAATAAATTGCTTCTAGCTGGCAGGGAACAGTTTCGTAAATTGGTTCGTAACTTTCTGAGATATTATTATTTAATAATTAAAGATGTGGAGATATTTGTGAATAAGTGTTTAAGGCTTGTGATGTCCTTGAAATTGACATGATGTATGTACACCTCCCGTAGTCACTTTACAGTATGGAGTAGGTGAAATACTAATCGTCAGCTAGGAAGCAGAGATAGCCATCCATAGCAGTGGACACTTAGGTTCAACACAAGTAAAACATCTCAAAAACTGCATTCATGACAACTCTTTTGAATTGCATCAGTGTATTAAGTGCACAATGTTTTCAACATTATCAGCTAGAGGAAGGGTTTGCGTTTGTACTGTGAACATCATGCGGAGTCAAAAATGACCTTCCGATGTGTAAAATGAATTTATAAATTTAGGGTTGGCATGCATAAACTTTTATTGTTTGAAATTCCATTGACTTATCAAGTGAATGATATTCTTATGTTTTGCTTTATTATATCTATCCAAAATTATGGACATTTTTTTTAACTCACTATTGTATTTTATTTTGTTATGAATATTTATATTAGGCACGTGTATATGGCATTAAATTTGTGCAAAAAAACTGCCTCTTACAACCTAACATGCTGTGGGAAAACGAAAACTTGACCACGCTCACTGGAACACTTCTGTTGTGAAAGTTTCACTTTCGGATGTGTGCATATTTTGAAGCGGTCTAGCCTGGTACCCTGTCCTCCCACGTTGATCGGCATACTAGGCAGACATACACCGTTGAATAGCCATAACCGGTGGAGAAATTCAAGAGAAAGAAGTGTACGTGAAATAACTTTGTCCACGTGGTTCAGTTTTAACACTGGGAAGAATAAGAATTCAAGTGTCAGAAGAGGAGCATAAGTTGAACTTTGTGAAGCAAAAGAAAAATGCGAATGGAGTTTATGCATCTCAGTTCCAGATATCCTTACAAATATACATTACATGTAATGAGAGCATACTGTCGAGAGTGACACCTATGTTTCATACTGATTATTTAAATTTAATGCTGGTAATTGCTGTCACTTATTTTCTGAGGTAAAGGATGTGAATTGGAAAGTTTGCAGGGTGATCAGGATGGTTCCAGTTTTATCATCATTGATCTACAGCTTGTTACATGCCATCCATGACTTCACATTGGAAATATGCCTTTCTACCCCTCAACTTCAGCTGCCCAGCTAGATTTTTATATTTGCGTGCCATTAGCGTACACCATAGCGTACAATTGGTGAAACAAAGGCGATTGATCTATGACACTAGAGTGAGGCTAAGTGTATATATTGAAGGTATCATTGCTGAGAATAGAGCCTTGTGGAATACCAAAACGTAGATCAGCTAGACTGGAATGTGTTCCATTATTGACGTAACTTGTGTCCCATTGATTGAATAGGACTTGTGATAGAGTAAGGCTGTATCGTAAATATCAAATACATGCTGGAGACGGGAAGTAGTAAATCATGCTATATTGGTTCTAATGCTGCAGACAGTCAGGGATGGTAAGCATGTAACCTTTCCATTATCTAAAGCAGAGTGAATGTAAATAGCTACTTTCAGAAAGTGCAGTTTCAAAATTATGACGACGGCGATATGTAGATAGAACAACTTTTCTTTGATTTTCGTTATGAGTAAAAGGTTAGAAACAGGGCGTGGTTCCTTAAATCACAAGGATCAACATAACCATTACAATGGCATTTTTGAACCCTGATGTCAATTCCATCGATTTGAGAGAATTATTTATAACATTGAAATTGCATTGTCATGCTTTTCTCTAATGGATCGGCTTTGTCACGAAAGAAATTCATAAACAGGTCGGTACGTTCGACCAGAGAGAATGTCATTGGAAGCGATGTATACTTATTCCTCGACATCAAATTGTTATTAATCTCGAAGAGCTCTTTGCGGCTGGAACTTTCGGTGACTTTAGTACTGTAGTAGGCTGATTTTGCTTCATGAACTATGGTTAAAACGTTCTTTTTAGCAGCTTCGTAGATCTTTGTTTGGAATAATGAGGCGGCCGGAAAGCCAAATCCTCTCCGCCTGACATCCATTTTTTTTAGTAGTACGAAACTGGTTCCTAAACCTACTATACCATGGAGAACACTTTCGAAATGATAGTCTGCACTTGGTTGCTGGGGCATGTTTGTCAAACAATAAACACATGCACTTGTCAAGTTATATTTATGTAGGATGTAGCGACGTTGTTAGGCTGGCTTCAATACCATGCATTAGTTGGGTTCAGTTTTTCACACTGAAGCTTCCCTTAGTAGCAAACAGAGATGGAGGGTTAGGGACTGAGACAATGAGATGGCATATGACGAAGATTGATCTGATTCAAGTTGATGTGAGACCAATGAAGACTTTATAATATCATCTTCAAATCTTTGAAGATTCCAGTCTAAAATGTGACCATGTTTATGGGCGGGATGGCTAATGGACTGTTTAACGTTGAAAATAGGAATAGATTATAGGAGTTTTGATGTGTATGGGTTTCCAAGGCAGTTAAAGGGAAAGTTGAGATCTCCAAGAATAATCAGGTTGTCACCTATCGAGTTTCCATGAAGTTTGGAAATTAGAATAGGTTTAACTTGCGGCCCCTTGGGGCTAGAAGTGCGGCCAAATGTGAACAGAATGTATGTGAGTTTTGTACAGTATGAGTTTCCACGATATTCAAAGCGAAAGTTGAAATCCCCAAGAATAAGTAGGTGGTCACCTATCGAGTTTCCATACTCCATGAGGTTTGGAAATTAAAACCGGTTTAACATGAGGTCCCTTAGGGCTAGAAGTGCGGCGAAATGTGAACAGAATGTATGAGTTTTGTACTGTATGAGTTTCCAGGATAGTCAAAGCGAAAGTTGAAATCTCCAAGAATAAGTAGGTGGTCACCTATTGAATTTCCATACTCCAAGAAGTTAGTAAATTGGGACGGGTCTAAACTGCGGTCCCTTGGAACCAGAAGTACGGCCATCTGTGACCAATGAGGAATGATTTAACTATTGATACCACGTATAGATTGGTAATTGTACGGTTTTTTTCAGTTCTAGTTAGTCGAAATCATGAATTTATTACTTATTATATAAACTTAATGATTCGTGTAATGAGAGCTGGTAAATGAAAAGTTGAATAAAACGGGTTACCAAACTTTCGATTCATTTGTCATTGCGATTAATGATGCGATATCAATGCAAAAAGATTTCGGCTATGATTAGGGACTTTGTTAATAAAAGACGACTCCATGCCGAAAGAATTGTAAAAAATATAACGGTCCACTTAATTGCATTCTTTGATTTAGCGAACATAACAAATAAGGTCTATTAGGGGCTTAAACTCTTTTTGTCGGCGATGATTAGAGGGTTTTACTAAATAAAAAGACCATTCCATGCCGACACGCAGTTTAATTCAACTGATGAATATCAAAGGTCTGATAACTTACATTTTAAGGATTTTGGGAAGGATAAGAGAACTGGAAACAACCAAACAAGGTCTATCAGTGATGATTTTGCAGATATATCCAATTATACTAAATTCAAAAACAAACATAACTGGACAGATTGATGTATTTTAAGAAGAGTAATTGTTGACCAAGATTTATTTAATACTACAAAAACGTTTTTTTTTTTCTCAGAGAAAATCATTTCACTGCTTTACTGCTACATTCAGTGGTTTATCTACAGAAACTGACATTCAGAGATGTGTGCACTTCTGATCTCTTATTTTGGCAATCATGTTAGGTCATTCTCAAATTAAGTATTTTAGTGAATACTTGAGTGATAGTGACATTGTGCCACATTTTTAATGGTTGGAGGGTAGAAAACTTATTGAAAGAGTAATTTGTGCCGGAATTAATATCCTCAGCTACAGTAAGTAACTTTTCTTGCTTTTATTTATTTATTTATTTATTTATTTATTTATTTGTCTTATCAACTATGATTGGTCCATTTTTTAAAATTATTATTTATTGAATATTTCCGAACTGTGTTCGAAAGTTAGAATTCTGGCCAATTTAGTGTATCTAAATGTATTACGCTGCACTTGATGAAACAAGTTTCTTTGGTCAGGGATCTGGAGCATTCAAGGTTTAGTTTCAACATAAATCTTAACTTCTATCACGCGATTCATTTAACTGGCTAATGCAAAATACATAATCTTGTAAAACATTGTTTGCTGAGATGGTATTAGAACAAATAAATAATGCATAATCATTATATTTGAGTATCATTACTGATTCATTAAATGTTTAGTTTATTTTTTATTGAATAATTGATTGTTATTGATTCTTTTGTGAGGCAGAAAAAGTATACCCGAGTTTTAAAGTAAAAACAGTTTATATAAAAGAAAATAAGTTATGTCACATATGCCATAAATGAAAATAAAAAATTAGGGATACATAGCCAGACAAAATGTATCGGAGTGTCAGACTGAATCTTCTTTTATTATTACTTTAGGTTTATTTGTTGTTTTGTTTCATTTTATTTGTCTTGGGGGTGTTGTTTTGAGGTTTTGTTCGTTTAGGTTTTGACGTTTGATTTAAAGTTTCCTTTTTCGATTTACTGTCAAATACATTTTTATTCTGACATAATGTGATAATTTTAAATTGATTTTCTTGTTAATGAAATGATCACAGATTGAGCTTTGAATTAGCTCAGCTGCGTTTATCTCACCTTTGAAGGTAACACACTATTGTTTATTGGCTTTAGGTTAGCTACCACAAAACATGTACTGTCTGAATCGAAACTGAGTACCTCATTTATTAACAAATTCATTGATTTACAATTTCGAGTAGTTTACTGCATTATTCTATTAAATGAAAGACAAGTGTTTCCAGATGGTATGCATTGTGTGGCGTCAATAAGATTTACTATAAGAACAACCGGGACTAACTAGCCACCCAACTGAAGTTGATGCTACCATCCAAGGTGTAGAGAGGTGCATTACTGATGTGAAGTCATGGATGACATGTAACAAGCTGCAGATGAATGATGATAAAACTGAGGCAATTCTGATCACAACACAAAGACTTTCTTATTCACATCCTTTACCTCAAACAATAAATAATCAGCAACACCAACATTAAATTCACACGATCAGTACGAAACCTAGGTGTTACTCTGGACAGTACTCTCACACTGCACCAACATGTCATGAACATATGCAAGGCTGCATATCTTGAGCTTAGACGCATCAGCTCAATTCGCAAATATCTTTCAGTTGACGCCACTAAAACACTTGTGTGTTCATTAGTACTTTCAAGACTGGACTATTGTAACTTAATTCTGTCTGGTTCGTCTCAATATCTACTCCAGAAACTTCAAAAAGTTCAAAACACAACTACTCGGATCATACTTAGAGTACCACGATCAGAGCACACCTCCAGGATGCTCTGTACCCTACACTGGCTATCCATTCGATCCAGAATCAAACACAAAATTTGTTCTCTGTGCTACATTTCACTGTCGTACTCCAGTCCAACATACCTATCCGATCTCACCCATGTGTACACACCAGCAAGATACTTACGCTCCTCTGCTGACAATCGTATACTCATTATTCCCACTATGACAACAAAGTCATATGAACATCGTTCTTTTGCATACAAGGGCCCAGCAATGTGTAATGAATTGCCCACTGAACTTAGACACAAAAACACAGTGATCACATTCAAGAGTGCTCTCAAAACTCACTTTTTTCGACTGCAAGAACAAACTTAAAGACTTTATAATGTTTCCTACCTTAAATATTCCCAGCATGTTTTTTAATGTTTTCTAATTTCATGGTGTTTGTTTTTATAATCATATCATTATATGTTTTTTATCTTATAAGTGTTGTCTAATGTTGCAAAGCGCTTAGAGCTTCTAAAGATTAGGCGCTATACAAAGTCCTCATTATTATTCTTATTCTTATTATTATTATTATTATTATTAAAGTCCATCCTCTGTGGCAGGATTGAATCTTTGTGCGACGATATTAAAGCTATCAGTCCATGGTAAGAAATGCTATCGAGATGGTGAATCCTCCTCAGATAAGTAATGGATCAATTTAATTTTCCACAATTAATAAAGAATGGGTACGCCAGTCCGTCCTTTTCATTCGTGAATTTACGTACGCTCTTCAGAACTGTCCATCTTATCGACTTAAAAATAATGTTTTCCCATGGTAAGTAAACGCTGAGACCTCTAAGAGCCAATGCATTAATAATGTCCATTTTCAGGTGCATAATCGTGTTCTCTGCAGTTATGCCTGTGTCATAAAACCGCCATCGTGATGGTGGGTACAGACCAAAAACCAGTGATCTTCGGGAGGTAACTCAGATAACACATGTCAATGGTGTCTTACAAAATGTTGCGAAGCAGTATCCCTTTGTCAACCTTGAAACATTCACCACGGACAAGCTGGCGCGTGACGGTTTACATAGGATATTAAGGTACTCCTGTTGTAGTGCATGATATAAAGCGTGTGGTAAGGACAGTTCACGGAGAGCCATTAGCAAATGCAGCTATAGTCCATCACATATAGAAGTGTTGGACCTGATAGTATACCTGTTATACAGGCAGCCTCCCTACACATACGGACAAGAAGTAAGAAATGTAGAAAACAAAAGGTAGCTAAAATCAACGCACCAATATGTACCCTACGTAGACACCGTCACTCATTACGTTGAAAAGAATGCCGACTGCATTAACTTTACTAGGACTAGATGTCCAGATTCTGAACGGAAGGTATTTAGTATTTTAGTGACTTTCAAAGAAACAAAAGCCAAACACTTAACCATTGTTTAGCAGTAATGTGGTAATAGATTCGAAATTCTTGGTGCAGACGAAACAGCTACTGATCTCTCAAACGATGAGAATGCGAGCGTTTGTGAGAATTGTGTTAAATCCAAGTAAAAGAAAACAAAGAGAATGAAACATTCATGTGTTTCACTCCGGTCGTGGTGAATTCAGCAAGCTTATGATAGCAAAGAAAAAGTGATCATGAAGTATCCTGCAAAACAAAAGTCGGGCATGGCGGTAAAGATCCCGCAGTGTGCTTTAGACGGTAATGTTGCAGACAAAATTTTCACGGAAGCCCCGTTAAACCCAATAGATATTGATATGTTTATGATTGCACGGAACAGTTATTATAAGGATCCAAAAGAGGCCGTGTGTGACAGATACTTTTGGCTTCATGACGGCAGCAGAAAATGCATACAAAACAGTCAAATGAAACCAACTGTAATAAAATCCGTTTACAAAATTAGAGACTGTACAGAAAACAAGGGTTTAAGCAAAGGCACGCGTACCAGCATGTAAGTAAGTTTATGTTAATACATTCAGCTGGTGATCACCCAAAAGCAAAACTGCAATCCCACAGAAATAATAACTCAAGCAATGAATTTGTAAGAAAAAAACATTTGTGATTGATGAAATGAAGAAAAATGCTGACAATCTTACGAAAACGTCAATTGTAATACATACAGAATTAACAGAAAAAGCAAACTGAGGCATTCAAATAGGTTTAAGCAATTTGCTAAATGAGAAACAAGTGAACAATCACTTGCACCAAGCTAGAGCTGCGAGAAGGTTGCCTCAAGGTTTCATATATAATTTACCAGATATCTCATATCACCTCCAAACAAGTGTAAATCAAGTTGACATTTATACTTCTGTAGCTTGTATTGTCGGCATGTCCGAAGTCATGAGAGAGTTTAACAAACTGTTAAACAATGATATGTACGCTACATTAAAATGTTACATAGGCATTTACGTTTCAACATGTCATATTTGAGGGTGCGCACGTATACATGTAGCGTTTATGCTGCACTAAAAACGAGACCAGAAACACTAAAAACGGTTTCTGACCATTTTAAGTGAAAACAACTCCAAACCTTGGTAATTTAAAACATCTGATTACAACCAACCGAGTAAACGCATAACAAATGCAAGAAGAAATATCTTGCCCAATATGCACAATGTTTTCTGCTGGATTCATTTTATACCGGACGTGAAACAGTGCTCCACTCTTCAAAGACAAAACAAAATGTAGACTTTTACCATGATGATATAGGAGACCGCTGCAAATGTTCTAGAATATGAAATGTATATATTTATGTATATACAGTAATAACGGTGATGACACTCACATCCATATTTCAGAAACCATCACTCTACCATTACTATCTCACTTATTTTACCCAGATTGAAAGGTTCTTTTTCAATTTAATATTTAATAAAAGTGCTTTAATAATCAGATTTGTAAGGACTGATTTTCCGTAAGTAAATTAAAACAATTTGTTAATAAAATGTGCAATTGTTATGACGAGGATCAATTTTAATGCGTTGCCAAGAGTGAGAATCTATTGATTCACCGGTTGAGAAGGAAATTGCTTTGCAATCGGTCGATAAAATATTATTGTACATGTGATTGGCTTACATCGCACGTGGCCGTTCTTTCATACCTTAGCGTAGTTATGCACAACAAGACTGTGCTATTTTATATATAAATCCTTAAAGATGACGCCATTGGCAGTCATATTGGGGGACAACGTTATTTTTAATTACTATCAAATTGTGTGCCAGCAACAGTCATTTCAGCTTTCGAAAATTCCGAATTACATGAAAGGGTCATGCTACTGAACGTGTGAAACAACACAATATGAACAACTGTAATGCTTTCTTTCAATAATACACAAATGTATGGAAGTATAAAATCCCTTATAATCATGACAACGATTCCCAATCCATTCTTGTCACATGGGATGGATCTCTTGCAGAGACCAAATCCCCCAAAACATATATGGTTAATCATATGTATTGTGGTCGACAGTAAAGCTTCATCTCAGACGAAGGTAGTGGCCTTTATGTTGACCCTACGTTCACGTCTTATGTATCTGGATTGTGCAGTTATTCACAAGGTCCAACGCGTGAGTGGATTTCTTACAAAATAAATTGTCTTTGCTTTATTATCACTCACCCCAAAATTCATTGAGAAGTTGGAGAAATACAAGCAAATTATAATCTGTAAGAAAAACCTACCAACAGAAATTTGAAAGCCATGACCTTGATTCCAAATGAAATGTAATCTATTAAGCGCGTATGTCACATATAAAAAATCTTTGCTTTATAATCAATATCCTCAGTTCTTTCATTTGTTTTTATTTCTCCATAAACCTCATATTGATGACACGAGTACAGAAGTTCTATCGATTACTACTAATTGCTTGCACTTTATTTTGACTGTTACTGCGTTACGGGCCATACCGTCTTTAAACCCATCAGCAATTTTAACATCAACAAAGGCGATTTCATTCATACTAACACCAAGTATTTTCGGAATATTATTGAAGGGAACTCCTTCCGCTTCTCTTGTGACATAGCCTACTAGTTCTTTGAAAGGGGTCGGAGCTACGATTCAAAATGTCCACCTTTTTCCAATAAAGCTTTACCTTGGAAATGGAGTGTGGTAATTTGGGGTACCTTAGTACCTTGTTCAGTACACCAATCGAAGTATAATTAACGGGTACTAGCAGTGGATTGTCTACGAGCATTCAATGACCCTTTCTAAATGCCTAATAGAAGATCCAGGTATGTCATATTCTGTTTTGAATACAACTTGTTCACCAATTCTTTTGCAGTTGCATACATGTGTGGCACTTGCGAATGAAAATGAATACGTTCATTGTTATCACGGTGTATCTGCCAAACCTCTGCTTCATATTGTAAAGATAGGAATAAATAGTGTAAATAATGTTTTTCGTCGATACAATACTTGATCATTTAATCATACTTCAAAAGCACGCCCGCTCTCCTCGACGTCCTGGCTAACTTTTTTCTTTAGTAAAAGGCGAAAGATTAATACGATGTGAAGAGAAACCAGAAAGATATTTGATCTATACTTGCTGTCTCAAACATACAGAAAATATATTCTTTCCCAATTTAAACCAGTTTTGTTCTTAATAATTGTGGCTAGCGAGCAGCCGAAAATCCGACACTATTTCGTCCGAAAGATCCGTCATGAGATCTGGCCACCTGCGGTTGATCTCCGCTGCCAGAAATGTTTTTTAAAAAGATGATGCCGAGATCTCACATCATAGAGTACTCAGGCCAGATGTCTGAATAAGCAGATTATGATATAAGAATCCACTGTTAAGATGGCTTGTCAATATGAAGAAATAATGTGTTTATTCAGCAATACATAATTAATTCCAGTGTATTTTATATCTCGTTTGCGGATTATTTCATGATGCCTCTGAATTTCTTCACTCCAAACCCAAGGTTGTAGACATAATTTTAAACAGTAAATAATGTCGGCGAAATAAAATCGCCACATGGTATGTTTTGTCGCCATTAATGAATATAACTCGCAATTTGCGACATTGGCGAAGCCCAGCGTGACCCTTACTTAAACTTTTTACACGTTATATTTCGTACTTTTAAGAAGAAAAAAAGAAAAATTTTGGAGTAAGAGAAAAATAAATGTATATGAAATTGCAGGAGTCGCGCCACGATCGTCTTATAATAGAACTGATAAATGAACGCTTCCCTAAAACTGATAATAAATTTTTTATATGTTACGTGTCGCACTTTTAGGAAAGAAAAAAACACTTTTCGTGTATGAGAGCCACGCCACAACCGTGATATGTCTGAATTCGTGTTATAAAGGACCATGCTATAGCGGAGTCACGCTGTTTACTGATTTTGTGGTTTCTATAAACATTGGCTTTAAAGACCGGACAAACATTGCTTCTTCTGTACAAACAACATGACCATTTCTACATTAAACAATTTGGCCCTTTCTACACAAAATAAAATGACCCCTTCGGTATTAAAAAATATGTCTCCTTGCACATGAAACCATATTTCCCTTTGCAAAAGAAACAATACGGTCCTTCCACACTAACTAATATGACGCCTTCCACATTAAATAATATTACCCCTTCTATATTAAATAATATGAAGCCTTCCACATTAAATAATATTACCCCTTCTATATTAAATAATATGACACCTTCTATATTAAATAATATGACACCTTTGACACTCACCGAATTTAAGTACTAAAGAAAATGTAATTTATCACAGACCAAGAAAATGTATATCAACTACTATATGACTGAACTGACAGGTCTCGGCATGTATCTGTCTACCTACATACTGTCTTTGTACATAACGTGCTGTGATTATCTTCAGTATAAAGAAAGGCATAAGCCTGATGATGATGATGATGATGATGATGATGACGACAACGAAGATGATGATGATGTGTGTGTGTTTTGGTTTTTTAACATACCTTTAACAATTTTTTAGTCATATCGCTATGATGTCTGCAGTATGGCAGTTTATAGTAGTCTATCACTGTGGCATCATGCCACAGAAATGTAGCATTATGTCCCACCCAGTCACGCTATCCTGACGTAAGGCTGACCAGTCCTAACAATAACTTCCACATGCTGAGCATCTAGTGAGGCAGCTCTAAGTACCATTTATTAGCCGTTGGTATGACTCACCCGGGGTTCGAACTCGCAACCTCCCACATTCGAGGCAGACGCTCGAACCTCTAGGCTACTAGAGCAAAGCTGATGATGAAGACCAACAATAACGAGAGAGAGGAAGAGAGACAGACACAGGGACAGAAAGAGACATAGAGTATCTGATTGGTGATCTTGAAAATCAATTTTGCCCTCATAAAATGTTTCCTTATGTAGGAAAATTACCAATAAGACTATACTTCAGCAAAATGTGTGCATTTTTCTGGTATAATATTTACTTTTACTGTAGTATCCCTAATATTTTATGAAGCCATGAGATATATATGATTTTATTATATTTTACAATAGGAAAATATCAATGTTTGCTCATTTTCATACGTTGTGTATGCTAGGCCAAGTACCTACTATACCTATTGGACAATGCAGCCATGATGTGTGTGTGTGTGTGTGTGTGTGTGTGTGATGATTTAGTTCTTATCTGGTTGGAATTAATACGCCGTGCTAGAATATTATTTTAACAGAAATACCCATTATCAACATAGAGAATTTGCAAGTTTCATCTGGGGATAAAATAGAAGAAATTATATCGCTGTCTTTTTTTCTTCTTTTATTTGTCCACAAAACGGATGCAACATTGGTCCCTTCCACTGAGAACATATTATGACGTCATAATGTACATCAGATATTAAGGTTTTTCTTTTTAATAAATTGCTTCTAGCTGGCAGGGAACAGTTTCGTAAATTGGTTCGTAACTTTCTGAGATATTATTATTTAATAATTAAAGATGTGGAGATATTTGTGAATAAGTGTTTAAGGCTTGTGATGTCCTTGAAATTGACATGATGAATGTACACCTCCCGTAGTCACTTTACAGTATGGAGTAGGTGAAATACTAATCGTCAGCTAGGAAACAGAGATAGCCATCCATAGCAGTGGACACTTAGGTTCAACACAAGTATAACATCTCAAAAACTGCATTGTTGACAACTCTTTTGAATTGCATCAATGTATTAAGTTCACAATGTTTTCAAAATTATCAGCTAGAGGAAGGGCCTGTGTTTGCATTGTTAACATCATGCGGAGTCAAATATGACCTTCCGATGTGTAAAATGAGGGTTGGCATGCATATACTTTTATTCTATGAAATTCCATACATTTATCAAGTGAATGATATTCTTATGTTTTGCTTTAGTATATCTATCCAAAATTATGGACCTTTCTTTACCTAACTATTGTATTTTATTTTTTTATGAATAGTTAAATTAGGCACGTGTATATGGCATTACATTTGTGCATAAAAACTGCCCCTTACAACCTAACGTGCTGTGGGAAAACGAAAATCTGACCACGCTCATTGGAACACTTCTGTTGTGAAAGTTTCACTTTCGGATGTGTGCATATTTTGAAGCGGTCTAGCCTGGTACCCTGTCCTCTCGCCATACTAGGCAGACATACACAGTTGAATAGCTATAACTGGTGGAGAAATTCAAGAGAAGGAAGTGTACGTGAAATAACTTTATCCACGTGGTTCAGTTTTAACACTGAACAATAATAATTCAAGCGTCGGAAGAGGAGCATAAGTTGCTAGAACAGGTATACACTTGGGTTAGGTCAGATAGGTATATTGGACTGGAATCAATAATCGAAATATAGCATAGTGAACATATTTTGTCTTTGATTCTCGACCGAACGGGCAGCCAGTGAAAGTTACAGAGCAACGGAGTGGTGTGCTCAGTCCTTCGTACTTTAAGGATGGTCCAAGCTGAACTTTTGTGAAGCAAAAGAAAAATGCGAATAGAGTTTATGCATCTCAGTTCCAGATATGCAACATCCTTACAAATATTCATTACATGCTGGTGTAATGAGAGCGTACTGTCGAGAGTGACACCTATGTTTCATACTGATTATTTAAATTTAATGCTGGTAATTCCTGTCACTTTTTTTCTGAGGTAAAGGATGTGAATTGGAAAGTTTGCAGGGTGATCAGGATGGTTCCAGTTTTATCATCATTGATCTACAGCTTGTTACATGCCATCCATGACTTCACATTGGAAATATGCCTTTCTACCCCTCAACTTCAGCTGCCCAGCTAGATTTTTATATTTGCGTGCCATTAGCGTACAATTGGTGAAACAAAGGCGATTGATCTATGACACTAGAGTGAGGCTAAGCGTATATATTGAAGGTATCATTGCTGAGAATAGAGCCTTGTGGAATACCAAAACGTAGATCAGCTAGACTGGAATGTGTTCCATTATTGACGTAACTTGTGTCCCATTGATTGAATAGGACTTGTGATAGAGTAAGGCTGTATCGTAAATATCAAATACATGCTGGAGACGGGAAGCAGTAAATCATGCTATATTGGTTCTAATGCTGCAGACAGTCAGGGATGGTAAGCATGTAACCTTTCCATTGTCTAAAGCAAAGTGAATGTAAATAGCTACCTTCAGAAAGTGCAGTTTCAAAATTATGGCGATGGCGATATGTAGATAGAACAACTTTTCTTTGATTTTCGTTATGAGTAAAAGGTTAGAAACAGGGCGTGGTTCCTTAAATCACAAGGATCAAGTGTTGGTTTCTTCAACATAACCATTACAATGGCATTTTTGAACCCTGATGTCAATTCCATCGATTTGAGAGAATTATTTATAACATTGAAACTGTATTGTCATGCTTTTCTCTAATGGATCGACTTTGTCACGAAAAAAATTTACAAACAGGTCGGTACGTTCGACCGGAGAGAATGTCATTGGAAGCGATGTATACTTATTCCTCGACATCAGATTGTTATTAATCTCGAAGAGCTCTTTGCGTCTGGAACTTTCGGTGACTTTAGTACTGTAGTAGGCTAATTTGCTTCATGAACTATGGTTAAAACGTTCTTTTTAGCAGCTTCGTAGATCTTTGTTTGGAATAATGAGGCGGCCGGAAAGCCAAATCCTCTGCGCCTGACATCGTTTTCTATTATACCACAGAGAACACTTTCGAACTGATAGTCTGCACTTGGTTGCTGGGGCATGTTTGTCAAACAATAAACACAAGCACTTGTCAAGTTATATTTATGTAGGATGTAGCGAAGTTGTTAGGCTGGCTTCGATACCATGCATTAGTTGGGTTCAGTTTTTCACACTGAAGCTTCCCTTAGTAGCAAACAGAGATGGAGGGTTAGGGACTGAGACAATGAGATGGCATATGACGCAGATTGATCTGATTCAAGTTGATGTGAGACCAATGAAGACTTTATAATATTATCTTCAGATCTTTGAAGATTCCAGTCCAAAATGTGACTATGTTTATGGGTGGGTTGGCTAATGGACTGTTTAACGTTGAAAATGGGAATAGATCATAGGAGTTTTGATGTGTATGGGTTTCCAAGGCAGCTAAAGCGAAAGTTGAAATCTCCAAGAATAATCAGGTTGTCACCTATCGAGTTTCCATGAAGTTTGAAAATTAGAATAGGTTTAACTTGCTGCCCCTTAGGGCTAGAAGTGCGGCCAAATGTGAACAGAATGTATGTGAGTTTTGTACAGTATGAGTTTCCAGGATAGTCAAAGCGAAAGTTGAAATCTCCAAGAATAAGTAGGTGGTCACCTATCGAGTTTCCATACTCCATGAGGTTTGGAAATTAAAACAGGTTTAACATGAGGCCCCTTAGGGCTAGAAGTGCGGCGAAATGTGAACAGAATGTATGAGTTTTGTACTGTATGAGTTTCCAGGATAGTCAAAGCGAAAGTTGAAATCTCCAAGAATAAGTAGGTGGTCACCTATTGAATTTCCATACTCCAAGAAGTTAGTTAGTAAACTGGGACAGGTCTAAACTGCGGTCGCTTGGAACCAGAAGTACGGCCATCTGTGACCAATGAGGAATGATTTAACTATTGATACCACGTCTAGATTGGTAATTGCACTGTTTTTTTCCAGTTCTATTTAGTCGAAATCATGAATTTATTACTTATTATATAAACTTAATGATTCATGTAATGAAGGCTGGTAAATGAAAAGTTGAATAAAACGGGTTACCAAACTTTCGATTCATTTGTCATTGCGATTAATGATGCGATATGAATGCAAAAAGATTTCGGCTATGATTAGGGACTTTGTTAATAAAAGACGACTCCATGCCGAAAGAATTGTAAAATATATAACGGCCCACTTAATTGCATTCTTTGATTTAGCGATCTTAACAAATAGGGTCTATTAGGGGCTTGAACTATTTTTTGTCGGCGATGATTAGAGGGTTTTACTGAAAAAAAGGACCATTCCATGCCGACACGCAGTTTAATTCAGCTGATGAATATCAAAGGTCTGATAACTTACATTTTAAGGATTTTGGGAAGGATAAGAGAACTGGAAACAAACAAACAAGGTCTATCAGTGATGATTTTGCAGAAATATCCAATTATACTAAATTCAAAAACAAACATAACTGGAGAGATTCATGTATTTTAAGAAGAGTATTAGTTGACCAAGATTTATTTTATACTACAAAAACGTTTGTTTTGTTTTTTTCTCAGAGAAAATCATTTCACTGCTTTACTGCTACATTCATTGGTTTATCTACAGAAACTGACATTCAGAGATGTGTGCACTTCTGATCTCTTATTTTGGCAATCATGTTAGGTCATTCTCAGATTAAGTATTTTAGTGAATACTTGAGTGATAGTGACATTGTGCCACATTTTTAATGGTTGGAGGGTAGAAAACTTATTGAAAGAGTAATTTGTGCCGGAATTAATATCCTTTGCTACAGTAAGTAACTTTTCTTGCTTTTATTTATTTATTTATTTATTTGTCTTATCAACTATGATTGGTCCATTTTTTAAAATTATTATTTATTGAATATTTCTGAATTGTTGTTCGAAAGTTAGAATTCTGACCAATTTAGTGTATCTAAATGTATTACACTGCACTTGATGAAAGAAGTTTCTTTGGTCAAGGATCTGGAGCATTCAAGGTTTAGTTTCAACATAAATCTTAACTTCTATCATGCGATTCATTCAACTGGCTAATGCAAAATACATAATCTTGTAAAACATTGTTTGCTGAGATAGTATTAGAACAAATAAATAATGCATAATCATTATATTTGAGTAACATTACTGATTCATTAAGTGTTTAGTTTATTTTTATTGAATAATTAATTGTTATTGATTTTTTTGTGAGGCAGAAAAAGTATACCCGAGTTTTAAAGTAAAAACAGTTTATATAAAAGAAAATAAGTTAGGTCACATATGCCTAAAATGAAAATAAAAAATTAGGGATACATAACCAGAAAAAATGTATCGGAGTGTCAGACTGAATCTTTTTTAATTATTACTTTAGGTTTATTTATTATTTTGTTTCATTTTATTTGTCTTGGGGGTGTTGTTTTGAGGTTTTGTTCGTTTAGGTTTTGACGTTTGATTTAAAGTTTCCTTTTTTGATTTACTGTCAAATACATTTTTATTCTGACATAATGTGATAATTTTAAATTGATTTTCTTTCTAATGAAATGAGCACAGATTGGTTGCCTGAAACGCTTTGAATTAGCTCAGCTGCGTTTATCTCACCTTTGAAGGTAACACACTATCTTTTATTGGCTTTAGGTTAGCTACCACAAAACATGTACCGTCTGAATCGAAACTGAGTACCTCATTTATTAACAAATTCATTGATTTACAATTTCGAGTAGTTTACTGCATTATTCTATTAAATCAAAGACACGTGTTTCCAGATTGTATGCATTGTGTGGCGTCAACAAGATTTGCTACAAGAACAACCGGGACTAACTAGCCACCCAACTGAAGTTACTGCTACCATCCAAGGTGTAGAGAGGTGCATTACTGATGTGAAGTCATGGATGACATGTAACAAGCTGCAGATGAATGATGATAAAACTGAGGCCATTCTGATCACAACACAAAGACTTTCTCATTTACATCCTTTATCTCAAACAATACATATCAGCAACACCAACATTAAATTCACACGATCAGTACGAAACCTAGGTGTTACTCTGGACTGTACTCTCACATTGCACCAACATGTCATGAACATATGCAAGGCTGCATATCTTGAGCTGAGACGCATCAGCTCAATTCGCAAATATCTTTCAGTTGATGCCACTAAAACACTTGTGTGTTCATTAGTACTTTCAAGACTGGACTATTGTAACTTAATTCTGTCTGGTTCATCTCAATATCTACTCCAGAAACTTCAAAAAGTTCAAAACACAGCTGCTCGGATCATACTTAGAGTACCACGATCAGAGCACACCTCCAGGCTGCTCTGTACCCTACACTGGCTATCCATTCGATCCAGAATCAAACACAAAATTTGTTCTCTGTGCTACGTTTCACTGTCGGACTCAAGTCCAACATACCTATCCAATCTCACCAATGTGTACACACCAGCAAGATACTTACGCTCCTCTTCTGGCAATCGTATACTCATTTTTCCCACTATGAAAACAAAGTCATATGGACAGCGTTCTTTTGCATACAAGGGCCCAGCAACATGGAATGAATTGCCCACTGAACTTAGACACAAAGACACAGTCATCACATTCAAGAGGGCTCTCAAAGCTCACTTTTTTCGACTGCAAGAACAAACTTAAAGACCTTATGTTTCCTACCTTAAATATTCCCAGCATGTTTTTTAATGTTTTCTAATTTCATGGTGTTTGTTTTTATAATCATATCATTATATGTTTTTTATCTTATAAATGTTGTCTAATGTTGTAAAGCGCTTAGAGCTTCTAAAGATTAGGCGCTATACAAAGTCCTCATTATTATTATTATTATTATTATCATTAAAGTCCATCCTCTGTGGCAGGATTGAATCTTTGTACGACGACATTAAAGCTATCACTCCATGGTAAGGAATGCTATCGAAATGGTGAATCCTCCTCAGATAAGTTAAGGATCAATTTAATTTTCCACAATTAATAAAGAATGGGTACGCCAGTCCGTCCTTTTTATTCGTGAATTTACGTAAGCTCTTCAGAACTGTCCATATTATCGACTTAAAAATAATGTTTTCCCATGGTAAGTAAACGTACAGTGAATACACTGAGACCTCTAAGAGCCAATGCATTAATAATGTCCATTTTCAGGTGCATAATCGTGTTCTCTGCAGTTTTGCCTGTGTCATAAAACCGCCATCGTGATGGTGGGTACAGACCAAAAATCAGTGATCTTCGGGAGGTAACTCAGATAACACATGTCAATGGCGTCTTAGAAAATGTTGCGAAGCAGTATATCTGTGTCAACCTTGAAACATTCACCACGAACAAGCTGGCGTGTGACGGTTTACATAGGATATTAAGTTACTCCTGTTGTAGTGCATAACATAAAGCGTGTGGTAAGGACAGTTCACGGCAAGCTGTTAACAAATGCAGCTATAGTCCATCACATACAGAAGTGCTGTACCTGATAGTATACCTGTTATACAGGCAGCCTCCTTACACATACGAACAAGAAGTAAGAAATGTAGAAAACAAAAGGTAGCTAAAATCAACGCACCAATATGTACCCTACGTAGACACCGTCACTCATTACGTTGAAAAGAATGCCGACAGCATGAACTTTTCTAGGACTGGATGTCCAGATTCTGAACGGAAGGTATCTAGTATTTTAGTGACTTTCAAGGAAACAAAAGCCAAACACTTAACCATTGTTTAGAAGTAATGTGGTAATAGATTCGAAATTCTTGGTGCAGACGAAACAGCTGCTGATCTCTCAAACGATGAGAATGCAAGCGTTTGTGAGAATTGTGTTAAATCCAAGTAAAAGAAAACAAAGAGAATGAAACATTCATGTGTTTCACTCCGGTCGTGGTGAATTCAGCAAGCTTATGATAGCAAAGAAAAAGTGATCATGAAGTATCCTGCAAAACAAAAGTCGGGCATGGCGGTAAAGATCCCGCAGTGTGCTTAAGACGGTAATGTTGCAGACAAAATTTTCACGGAAGCCCCGTTAAACCCAATAGATATTGATATGTTTATGATTGCACGGAACAGTTATTATAAGGATCCAAAAGAGGCCGTGTGTGACAGATACTTTTGGCTTCATGACGGCAGCAGAAAATGCATACAAAACAGTCAAATGAAACCAACTGTAATAAAATATATTTACAAAATTAGAGACTGTACAGAAAACAAGGGTTTAAGCAAAGGCACGCGTACCAGCATGTAAGTAAGTTTATGTTAATACATTCAGCTGGTGATCACCCAAAAGCAAAACTGCAATCCCACAGAAATAATAACTCAAGCAATGAATTTGTAAGAAAAAAAACATTTGTGATTGATGAAATAAAGAAAAATGCTGACAATCTTACGAAAACGTCAAATGTAATACATACAGAATTAACAGGAATAGCAAACTGAGGCATTCAAATAGGTTTAAGCAATTTGCTAAATGAGAAACAAGTGAACAATCACTTGCACCAAGCTAGAGCTGCGAGAAGGTTGCCTCAAGGTTTCATATATAATTTACCAGATATCTCATATCACCTCCAAACAAGTGTAAATCAAGTTGACATTTATACTTCTGTAGCTTGTATTGTCGGCATGTCCGAAGTCATGAGAGAGTTTAACAAACTGTCAAACAATGATATGTACGCTACATTAAAATGTTACATAGGCATTTACGTTTCAACATGTCATATTTGAGGGTGCGCACGTATACATGTAGCGTTTATGCTGCACTAAAAACGAGACCAGAAACACTAAAAACGGTTTCTGACCATTTTAAGTGAGAAAAAAATCCAAACCTTGGTAATTCAAAACATCTGATTACAACCAACCGAGAAAACGCATAACAAATGCAAGAAGAAATATCTTGCCCAATATGCACAATGTTTTCTGCTGGATTCATTTTTTACAGGACGTGAAACAGTGCTCCACTCCTCAAAGACAAAACAAAATGTAGAATATTACCATGATGACATAGGAGACCGCTGCAAATGTTCTAGAATATGAAATGTATATATTTATGTATATACAGTAATAACGGTGATGACACTCACATCCATATTTCAGAAACCATCTCTCTACCGTTACTATCTCACTTATTTTCCCAGATTGAAAGGTTCGTTTTCAATTTAATATTTAATAAAAGTACTTTAATAATCAGATTTGTAAGGACTGATTTTCCGTAAGTAAATTAAAACAGATTGTTCATAAAAGTTTGTAGATGTGCAATTGTTATGACGAGGATCAATTTTAATGCGTTGCCAAGAGTGAGAATCTATTGATTCACCGGTTGAGAAGGAAATTGCTTTGCAATCGGTCGATAAAATATTATTGTACATGTGATTGGCTTACATCTCACGTAGCCGCTCTTTCATACCTTACCGTACTTATGCACATCAATATTGTGCTATTTTATATATAAATCCTTTAAGATGACGCCATTGGCAGTCATATTGGGGGACAACGTTATTTTTAATTACTATCAAATTGTGTGCCAACAACAGTCATTTCAGCTTTCGAAAATTCCGAATTACATGAAAGGGTCATGCTACTGAACGTGTGAAACAACACAATATGAACAACTGTAATGCTTTCTTTCAATAATACACAAATGTATGGAAGTATAAATTCCCTTATAATCATGACAACGATTCCCAATCCATTCTTGTCACATGGGATGGATCCCTTGCAGAGATCAAATCCCCCAAAACATATATGGTTAATCATATGTATTGTGGTCGACAGTAAAGCTTCATCTCAGACGAAGGTAGTGGCCTTTATTTTGACCCTACGTTCACGTCTTATATATCTGGATTGTGCAGTTATTCACAAGGTTCAAGGCGTGAGTGGATTTCTTACAAAATAAATTGTCTTTGCTTTATTATCACTCACCCCAAAATTCATTGAGAAGTTGGAGAAATACAAGCAAATTATAATCTGTAAGAAAAACCTACCAACAGAAATTTTAAAGCCATGACCTTGATCCCAAATGAAATGTAATCTATTAAGCGCGTATGTCACATATAAAAAATCTTTGCTTTATAATCAATAACCTCAGTTCTCTCATTTGTTTTTATTTCTCCATAAACCTCATATTGATGACACGAGTACAGAAGTTCTATCGATTACTACTAATTGCTTGCACTTTATTTTGACTGTTACTGCGTTACGGGCCATACCGTCTTTAAACCCATCAGCAATTTTAACATCAACAAAGGCGATTTCATTCATACGAACAGCAAGTATTTTCGGAATATTATTGAAGGGAACTCCTTCCGCTTCTCTTGTGACATAGCCTACTAGTTCTTTGAAAGGGGTCGGAGCTACGATTCAAAATGTCCACCTTTTTCCAATAAAGCTTTACCTTGGAAATGGAGCGTGGTAATTTGGGGTACCTTAGTACCTTGTTCAGTACACCAATCGAAGTATAATTAACGGGTACTAGCAGTGGATTGTCTACGAGCATTCAATGACCCTTTCTAAATGCCTAATAGAAGATCCAGGTATGTCATATTCTGTTTTGAATACAACTTGTTCACCAATTCTTTTGCAGTTGCATACATGTGTGGCACTTGCGAATGAAAATGAATACGTTCATTGTTATCACGGTGTATCTGCCAAACCTCTGCTTCATATTGAAAAGATAGGAATAAATAGTGTAAATAATGTTTTTCGTCGATACAATACTTGATCATTGAATCATCCTTCATAACTGACTATACGGCGTCAAAAAATATTGGTGAATCTTCGTTTGGACAATATATATGTATACGTTTAATTTTGATGATTCTCGGTTGTCATATCAAGATCAATTATATTTTCTTTGCTGTCCTTGAATCATCTTGAAACTTCAAAAATCTATTTTTTTGCGAAGAGTATTGCGCGCCATGAAATCTGCTTCTACCAGAATTAAGGTAGCATTTTTATATCCCCCCCCCCTCCCAAAAAAAAACATATGGTTTCACTTCTTCTGTTTGATGAGTATCTTGCAAAAAATATATGAAACTTTTTCTCTTACACATGGAAACACATCGTTTCTTTTTTTCCTAATTCCTAATCGTTTCTAGTTAAGGACAAATTACTAACCGTTTCCACACACGAATAGTCAAATTGTTACAAATAGACCTAACTATCATAAATTGTAAATATGGAAATAAAGACTTAGATACTGGAAGGATCCGTTGAATGACCAAGAACAACATCTATAATATTTCAGCATAAGAAGCGACAGACAATTAAAATATTAGACACACAGATTACAACAACAACAAAAACTAATCAAAATTCATAGTCAAGGTCAAATTAAGCTTCATTTTGGAAAGTGAAACACGGTGAATTTGTTTGTACCTATACATCCACACATACAATTTTCGGGAGTGATTCGATCACCCAACTGTTTTGGTGCTTTGGTTATTGTTATAGGATATGAACGACCAAGGTGATATTGCCCGGATCAACAAGCAATAAAATAAAAAATGAAAATAATGGATGGGATAACAGAGATTTGAGCAAAGATATATAATTAAATAACACAAGCCCTAGTGTGTAAAATATTATAATTTAGTCGATTACATAAACAAAATGAATTTGAACACGACATTTGAATTATACACTTTCTAAGTTTCTTTTAGAAACATAGTTAAACATTTATGAGAAATGCAACAAACTGTAATGTTATACCGATAAAACGTGCGTGCGTGTGTGTGTGTGTGTGTGTGTGTGTGTGTGTGATTTGGATGTTTTAACGTAGCTTTAACAATTTTTCAGTCATATCGCTACGACGTCTGCAGTGTGACAGTTTATAGTGATGTCTAGCACTGGGGCTTCATGCCACAGACATGTAGCATGATGTCCCACCCAGTAACATTATCCTAACACCAGGCCGACTAGTCCTAACACTAATCTCTTAATACTGAGCGCCAAGAGAGGCAGGTGTTAGTACCATGCTTTTTGCAAGTCTTTCGTATGACTCGGCCGAGGATAAAATCCACAACATTCCGCATCCGAGGCGGACGATCTAACCACTAGGCCACCGGAGCGATTTAAAATAAATGTCATAATAGCACTGAGTCAATGATGGAACTCAGATTACCGGAGTGTCAGCATACCCTGATTGTTACCTGCCTTTTCCAAATATCACTGTTGTTAACAGATCAGAGTTGAAGTATTTCTCTCTCTCTCTCTCTCTCTCTCTCCAACCTATTTTGATAATCAACCGTAATTTGGTTTTTGTCTGCACTCCTTCTTACTGTCTCGCATAGTTTTGGAACTACTTTTCCATTCAAATAAATATAGAACGCAAAATAATAAACTCTCATATTTTTGTTCTGCTGGGATTGAACAATATTCCCATTACTTTTTCGTCAGATGTGGTCTTATCTTAATCAACATAACTAAGATGTGGTCAGTTCGCAGACCGATACATACAAACCTTATTATTATAAAATTACTGTATCTCCTTTAGCTGCTAGCTGCATTCATACCTGGAACATGGCATAACTAAACCTCTTAGATAAACTATTACGTCCAACAGTCGCCTTTAAATTACTAACTGAACGATGTATGTCGATACACGCCGACGTTCTTCGGTTAGGAGAATTCACACTTAATTACATAAATCAATTAATAGACTTGATGTCTTGTCTTAACTACATCACTTGCTAGGAAGCAATTCATATATATATATATATATATATATATATATATATATATATATATATATATATATATATATATATATATATATATTCTCAATTTGCCTGTTAAATCTCTGCATGGCTTGGTGACTACCAGCATTTGCTGATGAGTCTGGAATGTCTGCTTGATCTCCAATGGCATGGTGAATAAGGTTGTGTTCGGTGATCGGCTAACCAGACAGGTTACTGGAGATCACTCTACTTTTCTCTGGCTTCCTTATTAAAGGAAACAAATGGGGACAAAGACTTCGTTTATCCTGCGTTGAGGGTAGATCACGAATGCCCTTCTATAAAGAGAGAGGGAAATAAATTGAGAAATTATTAACTTTATACTAGTGGCCACATGTGAAATCAAGCTGTGCCCAATGCATCCGTGCTCAATCCTCTAGTGCTTCTGTCTCCTTTATACCATAGTGGTCAAGCAATGGAAGATTAAACATACAGGCATATGGCAACAAATGACAACGTTCTTCTCGTGCATGTGTATCTACAGCCTTCCTGGTCTTTGAGTGCTCAGGATCCTCCCAAAATTTAGAACACTTTCAGAGGAATGAAGGAATTTGTCACTCTATTGAAAGACATTGACTTCTATGGGGTTAAGTTCCAATTTGGATAAGTCAGAAATGACAATTCAAATGTTTGTTTACATGGGAATGAATTTCTTTTCTCTGTCAATGATATTTCCCGTTTCCCAAGAAAAGATCACTGACTTACAGTTCCTCCTCATAAGAAAAGTGTTCAAGAAAACTTAGGGTTTATCCCACTCTGCCTCTCTTTTCTGGTGACCCTGAATTAAACTTCAAATCTAGTGCCCATAGAAGACTTAAACTACAATTATGTTAATCAAAAGTGGAGACATCACAGACACACTCACAAAAACAACCAAAATTCACCTTAAATTTTTTGGCACACAGATTTCTTCACCACCAATGGTTGGTGAAACGGAATTGGAAATTCAATCTTGTAGATAAATATAAACTTTGAAATTGTATAGTTGCAAAAGAAAATAGTTGTAAAAGCGTGACCGTGTTTATCGCCGGTATAAACAGTGCGCATTTGGTAAAACACACGAGTGATCAGTTCTTACTTGACTGCTATTAAATAAAATAATCCAGCCATTCTAACATTTTCATCCGGTATAACAATTTAACCATTAGGCCACAATGTCATCAAATTGTGTACTAATGAAATAATCATGGCTTTCTCTGGTTGTATTCACAGATATTTATTTTGTGTCTGACACGACAAAAACATATCGGACCTAATATCATTGTGTCCTAGACTTGGACATTCGAGCAATGAGTTCTTCTACATACTCATACTCATGCCAATCACGCAATCATACTTATTTTTTTCTGATTTTGACTGATACAGAATGATGATTCTGAAATTGTAAAATAGGGTGATGATCGGAATAATCAGTCTGAGACAGAATTAGAATCATAGCTTTGAGTGGAATAGATAAACAACAAAGTTCAATAAAGTATGTATTTGTATTAACTAAACTGCACAATGTGTCAAAAAGGTATGTCACACACACACACACACACACACACACACACACACACACCAACTTATATGCAGAATCAAACGGTATGGATGAATTGGCAGATGTAACTTCGTCAGATTGAAAAGAAACCATCCAAGTAGAACATATATATTCATATGTGAAAAGCTTTACAGAAAATACTGGAGCTGCACTATGCTTTTTTTTTTGCTACTGAACTTTGATTTCTATGAGGAAAGTCATCCTTTTTTAAAGTTAGAAGTAGTACAGAAAATTAACTGAAATATTCAGCAATGACAATCGTAATTTACTACCTCCATAATTAGTTCTGAAAATAAGGTAAAAATTCTTTAAACTTATGGTAAAATAAAAAAATAAAAAAATAAAAAACAGATAAACGCAACAACCAACGTAAGTCCCTGTTTCAATGACATTATGTACTTTTTAGTCATGTCAGTAGGCCCGCTAGGAAAATATTTGTCAAAAACCAAAAAGAGATTGGATCACCACACACATACCCATAGTTACATATGGAGTCTAATAACAATAAACAATCAGCATATAAAAATATAAATAAATTCATAGACTCAGCAGGACTTAGGAAAAAAATATAATTATTATCCCCACAAAACCAAAAGACCCAGTAACTAGCTAAATAAATTTAGAAGCCCCCACATAAAAACCCATAACAATTCATTCAATTTTATAAAAATATTAATAAATAATTCACTTACGAAGCACCTATCAAAAACTAAGGAAACTGCAAAATCGGATGTCCTAGATGTCCTTAACGAACCGAGTAATCAGCTAGGACTCCGGTCCTAGATGTCCTTAACGAACCGTGTAATCCGCTAGGACTTATGTCTCTTGCTAAATAAAGTATAAATAACATTCAATCTCTAAAATCATTAATAAATAAATAACTTAAAGACGAAATATCTAAAAACTTATAAATAACATAACGTAGGAATCACACCCTGAACACCTCGACTAGTAATACCATAATAACCTTGAAAATCTCTCTTCATACATGATTTCTACTAACAACCTCTATAAACAGCATAGAACACACACACACCCTTTTTAAAACATTTTGAAAAAAAAAAAAAAACGCAAGAAAAACCAGGCAAATGCAGCAACAAACCAGCGATGTGAAGCAACCAGGACCGTTCCCGAGCTCTCCTTCCCACTAATGACAGCCAACCATTCAATTGTAGGGACCTTTATGGACCCACAGATTGAGGCCAAACTATCAGGCTTCCTTGAACCCATAAAAGCCTGGGGGAGGTGGCACCATTCCCTTCCCCAGGAACAACTAGCAGGCTGCGGTGCAGTCAGAAAAAAGTGGCACATGCATAATTGTACGCATTCCACTATAATTAAACTCAACAACAACAAATGTCAGTAGCTTTTAGATATCCCGAGTTTGACGATTCAAAGCATTTTCTACTTTATTCTGTGTTGGAAAAACCAGACAAAGAATAATATATACTAACTGTATATTGATCTCTTTCAGTTTGCGTTAACTCGCCCTTCATAACAAAAGGCAATCGCATTCATTTTCAGTATAATACTTGTCTGATTTCATGTCTGTAAAATTCAAACTTTTGCTAAAGAAGATATCCAGAAATGTTCATAGTTTTTATATCTTTGGTTTAATGCATTCATTTGCAGATTTCTATTTCATCACTCTAATTTTCAAAATAGTATTTATTATATTCCCTTCAGTTCTTCACTTACACTTTTGTTGTTATTTATGTTCTACACATTTTGACAAAGTAGGCAGGCAGTGCCGGTATTGTTAAACTAAATTGATGAAGATGAGACCAGTGAAAGTTTTTAAATGTTTTATTAATAATGGTCATTGTACCATACATAGTCAATTAACATTAATTTTTTTTAAAAGAAAAAACTTTTGATGTACCAATATCGAAACCTTTGAATTTTAACAACACAAGTTTCCAAACGTTAACATATTTGAAAAATTTAAATTAAACTGCAAGGTTGAATTACTGTACCTGTTAAAAATTATAGTATAACTCAGTATTACTGAATACATAATTTTAGTAAAATGGATGAGAATAATCAGAGATCAAACCATAGATATAAATATGAGGTAACGAGTCAAAGACACTTTGTAAAAAAAAAAAGTCTTATCACTTTGTATTGTGTACGCTGAATGTTGCAGTTCTTTACCATATTTCCTTTGCATGATTGATATGTACTACAATTTTATATCACATTTGCATGACTGACATGTACTACAATTTTAGATCACATTTGCATGACTGATATGTACTACAATTTTAGATCACATTTGCATGACTGACATGTACTACAATTTTATATCACATTTGCATGACTGACATGTACTACAATTTTATATCACATTTGCATGACTGACATGTACTACAATTTTAGATCACATTTGCATGACTGATACGTATTACAATTTTAAATCACATTTGCATGACTGATATGTACTACAATTTTAAATCACATTTGCATGACTGATATGTACTACAATTTTAGATCACATTTGCATGACTGATATGTACTACAATTTTAGATCACATTTGCATGACTGATATGTACTACAATTTTAGATCACATTTGCATGACTGACATGTACTACAATTTTAGATCACATTTGCATGACTGATATGTACTACAACTTTAGATCACATTTGCATGACTGATATGTACTACAATTTTAGATCACATTTGCATGACTGATATATACTACAATTTTAGATCACATTTGCATGAGAAGAATAAATCACATATATAAAATCCAAGTAACGAAAAGTCAAAACATTTCCATAATCTAGCATGCTTTTAGAATTTAACCATGATATATTGGTTTCAGGATTTAATAATTTTATGAGGCTGATTAGGATTCTCTTTTATTTCTATGCACTGAAACAAAAATATTTTGTATCCAGAATATACACCGTCATCCAAACCATGGGTATCGGGATTTAAAAGATAACACACACCAACTAACTCCACATCATCCACTCTTCGATGACTCGAGGTCAAGTTCAAATGCGACAAACTAATTACAATATTTTTTTCTATAAATATATTCTAAAATGAAGCTTTCAAAACGTGGAAGTGCATTTTTGCGACTCCCGAATGTGGTAATAATTTTAATTTTCGGGAACAATAAACGACTTCATTTTGGGATAGTGTCTCTTGGTCTTGGGGTAGAAGCGGGAGTGTTCTACCAGGTTCTATCAATGATTATCGACTTCGAAATCGCTCGCATGGATTTTAAACAACACTTCCTCTCGTGTTAAAGGTCATACGGCACGTCGTTGCCTCTTATTTTCTTCTTTCTCACTGGAATACTGAGATCGTTTCATCCTAATTCCAAAGGTTGATTCGATTATGTTTTACACGCAGTGGGTCTAAATGCATAGGGCTAGTGTCTTAGGGTGATTATAAATAGCATTCATTCAGCTTCCAAAGAGTCAAGATGGAAACTTCAACAGAGCTTACTCTTTTGATCAGAGATTTGCAGAGTGTTATAGAAATGTATATTTCAGAGATTAGAGATAAGTCAAGAAACTTGCTATATTTGTCACGAGAAAGGACACTGTGTCCCATAATGCAAACAACATGAAAGCAAAGTATCGACAGGAGAAAAGAGAGGCAAAGATCAAGATACGTGTTATCCTTGTCAGGAAAAGGGGCATTGGTTCTCAAAGTGCAAACAATATGAAAGCAAAGTATCGACAGGAGAAAAGAGAAACAAAGATTAAGATACCTGTTATCTTTATCAGGGAAAAGGACACTGGTTGTCAGAGTGCAAACAACATAAAAGCAAAGTAACGACAGGAGAAAAGAGAGACAAAGATCAGGATACCTGAGTAGTAAGGTGGGGCACTTTACGTACAATGGAAATTTAACATGGGAATAAATCGTGGGTCACTTTACCGACAAGGGGAATTTAACATGGAACTATAGTGTGGGTCTGTCTAGCGACAAGGGAAATTAACATGGGGGAAATAGAGTTTGGGTCTGTCTAGGGACAAGGGGAATTGAACAGGGGAATAGATCGTGGGACTGTCTAGGGACAATGGGAAATTGAACATGGGGAATAGATCGTGGGACTGTCTAGGGACAATGGGAAATTTAACATTACGGAAACCCCTGGGGGATATAGCCTCAAGAGAATTTAACATATGGAAATTGAACATGGTGGGTCTGTATAGCGTCAAGGGGAATTGAACATGGTGGGATTGTCTAGGGACAATGATGGTAGAGGGTCAAACACAACAGAGACAGAAACATACATACACTAGTACAAGCGTGAGATTTATATATAAAGCATTACCAAGACCTGAAATCTTGCTGGGGTGTTCAAAACTTTGCATAATTGTAATGATGCTATAAATAGCTATAATCAAGGAAATGCTCAACGACAAAATGGATGTGACTAAAAGTAACGCTAAAATGACGAAATTGTCCCAGAATTTAAAGGAAAATAAACATATCCCCGAAAATTAAGTTACAATGGTTTAAACTAAAATGGATAAAATTAGTAACTACTTACAATATCAACTTCTGTGACGATCGTGGATAAATACCTATGTATCTATAATCAGCTGAAATTCCTATGAAATCCCACTATCTATTTATAGCTCCAACTTGTGGGTTATTCCTTTGGAAAATCCCACTATCTTTTTATAGCCTCAGCTTGAGTGACGTTCCTGTTTATGAACTCTAGTATATATGTATAGCTACAAAATGTGGAAATCCCCAAGTCGATATTTATAGTCTCAAAATTTCCATCGTCAGTGACGTCACTGTACTGAACACTAGGGGATAAATGGCAACAGTGTTGCAAGTGGCTGACCTGAATACGCGCTACTGTAGGTAGGTAGAGTGTATCTGATAGGGATAAAGTGAGTTTTATACGGACAAACAGAGACCAATAGACACACACACACACATACAACGTACGCACGCAGACACACACACACACACACACACACACACACACAAATACACAAACACACACACACACAACGTACGCGCGCCTACATACTCACACACACACACACACAGAAACACACAACGTACTCGCGCAGACATACTCACACACACACACATAAACACACACACACTATAAAATAGATAAAATTAGTAACTACTTACAAAATTAACTTGTGTGACGATCGTCGATAAACACCCATGTATCTATTTATAGCTATAATCAGCTAAAATTCCTATGAAATCTCACTATCTATTTATACTACAACTTGTGGGTTATTCCTTTGGAAAATCCCACTATCTTTATATAGCCTCAGCTTGAGTGACGTTCCTGTTTATGAACTCTAGTATATATGTATAGCTACAACCTGTGGAAATCCCCAAGTCCATATTTATAGTCTCGAAATTTCCAGCGTCAGTGACGTCACTGTACTGAACACTAGGGGATAAATATCAACAGTGTTGCAAGTGGCTGACCTGAATACACGCTACTGCAGGTAGGTAGGTAGAGTGTATCTGATAGGGATAAAGTGAGTTTTATAGGGACAAACAGAGACCAATACACACACCCACACAACGTACGCGCGCAGACATACGCACACACACACACACACACATACACACATACACACACACAGAGGGAAGAGGAAAAAACAAACCCCAAATATACTATCAACACAGAAGGGAGATAATACAAACCCCAAATAAACTATCCACACAAACGTACGCGAACGCATACAAACCCCAAATATGCTATCAACACAGAAGGGAGATGATACAAACCCCAAATAAACTATCCACACAAACGTACGCGAACGCATACAAACCCCAAATATACTATCCACACAACGTCGCTAACGCATACAAACCCCAAATATGCTATCCACACTCGGGAGGAAGAAGAAAAAATACAACCAAATATACGATCTACACAACGTACGCGAACACACACACACACACACACACACACACACACACAGAGGGAAGAGGAAAAAACAAACCCCAAATAAACTATCCACACAAACGTACGCGAACGCATACAAACCCCAAATATACTATCAACACAGAGTGAAGAAATAAAAGTTTTTTGAAAGCACCTAAGCCCTCACCTGCAATGACCAACTCTGCCAAACACCTACACCCCACCCCACCCCACCCCCACTCCCAACACTACAAAACCCATTTAACCCGTTATTTTATGGCATCAGTGTGTGATTTAGGAAACATCAAGACACAAAATGATGGATGAATAGACTGACTATTGTTTACCGACTTGCATGCCTAAAGAGCGTGCGTGAAGGAAAACATCCTTCCATTTCAATTCTAACTAAAACATGATCCAGAGGGATAGAGAGAGGTGAAAGAGCACAATTTCATAAAGTGTGAGTAGAAAACAAAACACGCCATCCTTATTATACAATGTCAAGACCAAGAGACACTTACGTTTTCTTTCTGGTCTATTCTCTTTTAGAAGGTAGTATGAAATTTCACATCAGGGCCAACGCATCGGCTCACATTGTCAATTTTTCCATTTCCATGTCTTTACTGGCACAAGTTCTTCATCATCTTCAATTTCTTCTTCTTCTGAATCCCTCTTCTTTGTCTCGTCTTGTTTTTGTTTATTCTCTTTTCTCGTAGGGCACTCTGAATTCCAGTGTCCTTTCTCCTGACAACGATATTAGGTATCTTGACTTTTGTCTCTCTTTCTTAGACGAAGAGACATTCTGGAGACAAATACCCATTTACCTTTGCAGATATAGCAAACTTCATTAGCACTTACACACTTTCGTATGACTCTCATCAAATCAACGACCAAAAGAGTAAGTTTTGTTGCCACTTTCGCATGTGAATTATACTTTCGTATGACTTTTAGCAAATATTTGACCAGCAGGTCGATCTGTGCTGACTCTTCCATCTTTGATCGTTTGAGTGCGGAATGAATACTCTGACGCTAAGACACTCTCCTCATATACAGAGACCTGCTGCGTATGAAACCTAGTCAAATGTAATTTTGCAATAAGATGAAACGATTTCATTGAGGAAGTAAAAGGCAATGATGTACCGTATCGCCTCACACAAAACCTGAAGTGTTAGTTCAAATCCGTGTCAGCGATTTCGAAGACGACATAACTGGGCTTTAATCAATGCTCTCCATTCTGCCACAAAACCACGAGTCCTGATTCACGCCAAAAGAAATTTCGTTCGGTCCATAAAAAATAGTATCACATCTGAGAAACGCAAAAACGAACTTCCAGAAAACTGAGAACGACGGCTTACACCTACAACGTAAATGTATGAGTTCAAGTAGTGCGTAAAACTTAGTCAAATTAAATTTTTATAGTCAAGACGAAACGATCTCTTTTCGAAGAAGAAAGCAGACACCAAACGACAATGGCGATCTGTGTCACACAACACTTTTCAAAATGTATATGATCAGAGGTTTGTTCTAGCGATCTGCACGGTTAAATTAAATGTTGATATATTTTGTAATAAGACGGACACAATTTCCATGGGATCGCCCATGGAACCATTGTTCGTGCATTAGTTTAATTTTTTAAAATATTTTTTATATAAATCACCTATAGGATAGACCCAGTAAAGTATGGCCATTCTCGTCACTGTGTGAATAGCTACTCAAGTCAATTCGAAGTGAACGCGGTAAGAAAATAAGTATAGCCAATGAAATGGCTTACAACGGGTGATGCATTGTTTTGTTCTACGACTGTGTGGCATAATAATCCCTATGTTCTTGCGTTGTTACCATTACAGTGCAGACAGACTGAAATGTGAACTTACAAGCCCTCTTTGTGTGTGTGTTGTACCATTTCCTCTTACCGCATCAAAATACTGAGCGTCACAGTATTGGTTCGCGTTTTCAAGTTGACCATTTTTTTTATATCTCACTTAAACATTTCGACATAAACACTCACACTCACATCGGTAGAATCAGAACAGACGTGTTACAGTATTGAGGGGCATGTTATCTTTTTTTTCAAACTAATAAATTTGGGGTTTGTATGAAGTAAAGAACCGAAAGTACAGTGAAACTCAAGGATGATGACCCAATCTGTCTGTCTATTGATGCGTGTATTTACTTAAGAAGAAATATGACCTCTAAAACACAAAGAGATACGGCAAGCATGATTAGATTAAACACAACGATGTTTTTCCTTCACGCCTGTGTAATTTAGAGTTTCAATCGTCTTTGAAGACAAACTTGGTCTCCTTTTGTAGGGCTTGAAATAATAAAAAAAGCTGAAAAATCTTAAGCACTTTGCTATAGATAATTTCATCAACAGACTAAACAACATAAATACCGTTACAACAATAGAAAGCCTTAAATCTTCTATCAAAAAGAAATGCATGAAAAAAATTAAAGATTAACGATAACTAACCAATGAAACCGAATTTAACAAAGGCAATGACATGTGAAGAAATGCCTCTCACTTTGGAAAGGTAGGCGAATGTACTCTGTCATGCACCATCAACTTGAAAAAAATTATAAACAGAGAGAAACCTGAATTCAAAATTCAGTTGTTTTTTTTTTTTTTCTTCAAAATTATTTCGTTTCTTTTTTCTTTTTTTTTGGAACAAATCTAAGCACTAATATAGAGTGGAAAAGGGAAAATGCACATACAAGCTTTGATATTTCTGAAAAAATGAGGGGATAGTCCTAACGTTCATAACCACCTATATATGCTTGGACTTGTCTGTGACTTATCGACAAAACAAGATGTACATATTTCTGGTCAAGCTGCAAGTGTGTGCGTGTTTTTGAAAATGGTAAAACTTGGATATACAATTTTCTCGTGACACTTATAAAGTGAAGAGTCTGTGCAAGTGTCAAAAGCCAAAGTCATATAAGTGTAGGACTAACTAGTCCTTAACAACCTGACTGAAAGGCTTTACACATGAGTGGGAATTGTCTCACCACACACTCATTTTTCTGTCCGAGCGTGGTAAAGGAGGAAAAAGGAGCTCAGCAAGACAGCCATGGATGTTAAGTACTCACCAAAACGCTAGCCCGTACTTATTTCAAATCAAGTCCCGTTTTTTGCTAATCGACAATAATAATTACCAATAATGTGTTAACCACCTGTGCAATTAGTTCAAATCTAACGAGTCTGTTAAATTTCCTAACATATCTGTCTAATATTAGTAATTAGTGTACATAAAAATAGCCATACTGATCTTATTTGAATTATTATGTCTAAGCGACATATACTAGTTTGGTCAGTGTTAGGTTTAAAAAGTTAAGTTTGTTGCAGTGTTCCAATGGATCAAGTTTGTTTCGAGAATAGTTTAGTCAAGGAGGAATACCAAGCCAAATATGGTTCCCTATTTAATAAAAAGCAATCTTTTGGAGCCCTAAAAAAGTCTGTTTTTTCTGTTAGAAGGTAACACGTCTCTCTTTTGCTTTCACGTTCTTTCCCGCACTCCTAGTCTCATGATTCTTGATATCAGGAAATGCGTAGCCATGATGGGCGGTAATGTAAGCAGCGGCTTCTACCAGTTGACTGAGGGGGTATCCAGTGTAGGTTTGTCTGTAGAATTGGGGAAGAACTCTGACCCCTAATCCCCATTGAGAAGATCTTGGTTTAAAGGTGTCTAGAGATCTGTAGGCAACGTATTGTATGGCTCTAATAAACTACCCTGCTATGTTGACGTCATACAATGCTTGATCTAGCCCCATTTCGGTGTACTTTTCAACGAGGGTCAGCGTCCCCCTCCTCCTCCTCAACCGCCTCAATTTCTTTTTCTGGTTCTGATACTAATTCTTCAGTTGAGGTAGATAGTTTCAAATCCGCCGCTATGGTGTATGTCGCTGTTATTGTTGTTGTGGTTGTTATTTCATCTGAGATTGCCTGTAGTATCGGAGTGAGAAAAGAACGTAGTGCCTCCGATAATTACATTTGAGTTTGCCATACCGTTTGTCTAACATAATTGGACCCTTGTTTTGCTACCACTCTTTCCGGGACGGGTTGTTTGCTAGGTATAGTCGGCTGTTGACTAGATGTTATTTGCGTTCTCGAGGTGGGTGGAGTCCTAACTGGCAGAAACCGTAAAGTGGGCAAACGACGTCAAAGAAGTCAAAGTACGTTGGAAAGGATATCCGACCAGTTATCATTCTTGGATCGACGCTTCGCACGTCATCGACTATAAAAAAAAGTGACCATCATTCCCTTTCACACAGATTCAGCTACTGCGATCACTCCTTCACCCAATTCTTCTCTGCAAGATTTACAAAAACAACCTTTGTGGGTGAGGTATAGAGAACGTGTGCCTAAAACGCAAATCGTCTTTTTCTGCCAAATCTTCGTGGTGTATTGTGTCATCGGGGCAGCCATCGCCAATTTGAGTTTGCAACAAGGAGACAAACAATTGTGGACCATTGTATTGAGCAGTTACATCGGTTACCTGCTTCCTAATCCCTCCCTGAAATTCTCCTCGAACGGGAACCACGGGAAATTTAAAAATAGTCTGTGAGTACATAAAAGCCTGGGGGATGAGGCTCTCTTTCCTTCCCCAGGAGTAATTAAAAATCACGCGGTGCGTTATTAAACCAGTGATACATGCTCCATTAGAGCGAAAATCACTTTAATTCAAGTAAGCAGGCAAGCAAGTTAGGGTACCGTCTCTAGCACTCTTGATGACACCAACTGTCTGGGTTATTTTCTTTCTTGCAAGCCCCTATGTTCCACTTCTGTTTGTGATAATAACTTGTGATACTTCACATTTTCTAAAGTAGAAATCTTTACAAACCGTACAAAATACAAAACTTATATGACTTTGGCTTTTGACACTTGCACAGACTCTTCACTTTATAAGTGTCACGAGAAAATTGTATATCCAAGTTTTACCATTTTCAAAAACACGCACACACTTGCAGCTTGACCAGAAATATGTACATCTTGTTTTGTCGATAAGTCACAGACAAGTCCAAGCATATATAGGTGGTTATGAACGTTAGGACTATCCCCTCATTTTTTCAGAAATATCAAAGCTTGTATGTGCATTTTCCCTTTTCCACTCTATATTAGTGCTTAGATTTGTTCCAAAAAAAAAGAAAAAAGAAACGAAATAATTTTGAAGAAAAAAAAAAAAAACAACTGAATTTTGAATTCAGGTTTCTCTCTGTTTATAATTTTTTTCAAGTTGATGGCGCATGACAGAGTACATTCGCCTACCTTTCCAAAGTGAGAGGCATTTCTTCACATGTCATTGCCTTTGTTAAATTCGGTTTCATTGGTTAGTTATCGTTAATCTTTAATTTTTTTCATGCATTTCTTTTTGATAGAAGATTTAAGGCTTTCTATTGTTGTAACGGTATTTATGTTGTTTAGTCTGTTGATGAAATTATCTATAGGAAAGTGCTTAAGATTTTTCAGCATTTTTTTATTATATCAAGCCCTACAAAAGGAGACCAAGTTTGTCTTCAAAGACGATTGAAACTCTAAATTACACAGGCGTGAAGGAAAAACATCGTTGTGTTTAATCTAATCATGCTTGCCGTATCTCTTTGTGTTTTAGAGGTCATATTTCTTCTTAAGTAAATACACGTATCAATAGACAGACAGATTGGGTCATCATCCTTGAGTTTCACTGTACTTTCGGTTCTTTACTTCATACAAACCCCAAATTTATTAGTTTGAAAAAAAGATAACATGCCCCTCAATACTGTAACACGTCTGTTCTGATTCTACCGATGTGAGTGTGAGTGTTTATGTCGAAATGTTTAAGTGAGATATAAAAAAAATGGTCAACTTGAAAACGCGAACCAATACTGTGACGCTCAGTATTTTGATGCGGTAAGAGGAAATGGTACAACACACACACAAAGAGGGCTTGTAAGTTCACATTTCAGTCTGTCTGCACTGTAATGGTAACAACGCAAGAACATAGGGATTATTATGCCACACAGTCGTAGAACAAAACAATGCATCACCCGTTGTAAGCCATTTCATTGGCTATACTTATTTTCTTACCGCGTTCACTTCGAATTGACTTGAGTAGCTATTCACACAGTGACGAGAATGGCCATACTTTACTGGGTCTATCCTATAGGTGATTTATATAAAAAATATTTTAAAAAATTAAACTAATGCACGAACAATGGTTCCATGGGCGATCCCATGGAAATTGTGTCCGTCTTATTACAAAATACATCAACATTTAATTTAACCGTGCAGATCGCTAGAACAAACCTCTGATCATATACATTTTGAGAAGTGTTGTGTGACACAGATCGCCATTGTCGTTTGGTGTCTGCTTTCTTCTTCGAAAAGAGATCGTTTCGTCTTGACTATAAAAATTTAATTTGACTAAGTTTTACGCACTACTTGAACTCATACATTTACGTTGTAGGTGTAAGCCGTCGTTCTCAGTTTTCTGGAAGTTCGTTTTTGCGTTTCTCAGATGTGATACTATTTTTTATGGACCGAACGAAATTTCTTTTGGCGTGAATCAGGACTCGTGGTTTTGTGGCAGAATGGAGAGCATTGATTAAAGCCCAGTTATGTCGTCTTCGAAATCGCTGACACGGATTTGAACTAACACTTCAGGTTTTGTGTGAGGCGATACGGTACATCATTGCCTTTTACTTCCTCAATGAAATCGTTTCATCTTATTGCAAAATTACATTTGACTAGGTTTCATACGCAGCAGGTCTCTGTATATGAGGAGAGTGTCTTAGCGTCAGAGTATTCATTCCGCTCTCAAACGATCAAAGATGGAAGAGTCAGCACAGATCGACCTGCTGGTTAAATATTTGCTAAAAGTCATACGAAAGCATAATTCACATGCGAAAGTGGCAACAAAACTTACTCTTTTGGTCGTTGATTTGATGAGAGTCATACGAAAGTGTGTACGTGCTAATGAAGTTTGCTATATCTGCAAAGGTAAATGGGTATTTGTCTCCAGAATACCTGCTTCGTCTAAGAAAGAGAGACAAAAGTCAAGATACCTAATATCGTTGTCAGGAGAAAGGACACTGGAATTCAGAGTGCCCTACGAGAAAAGAGAATAAACAAAAACAAGACGAGACAAAGAAGAGGGATTCAGAAGAAGAAGAAATTGAAGATGATGAAGAACTTGTGCCAGTAAAGACATGGAAATGGAAAAATTGACAATGTGAGCCGATGCGTTGGCCCTGATGTGAAATTTCATACTACCTTCTAAAAGAGAATAGACCAGAAAGAAAACGTAAGTGTCTCTTGGTCTTGACATTGTATAATAAGGATGGCGTGTTTTGTTTTCTACTCACACTTTATGAAATTGTGCTCTTTCACCTCTCTCAATCCCTCTGGATCATGTTTTAGTTAGAATTGAAATGGAAGGATGTTTTCCTTCACGCACGCTCTTTAGGCATGCAAGTCGGTAAACAATAGTCAGTCTATTCATCCATCATTTTGTGTCTTGATGTTTCCTAAATCACACACTGATGCCATAAAATAACGGGTTAAATGGGTTTTGTAGTGTTGGGAGTGGGGGTGGGGTGGGGTGGGGTGTAGGTGTTTGGCAGAGTTGGTCATTGCAGGTGAGGGCTTAGGTGCTTTCAAAAAACTTTTACTTCTTCACTCTGTGTTGATAGTATATTTGGGGTTTGTATGCGTTCGCGTACGTTTGTGTGGATAGTTTATTTGGGGTTTGTTTTTTCCTCTTCCCTCTGTGTGTGTGTGTGTGTGTGTGTTCGCGTACGTTGTGTAGATCGTATATTTGGTTGTATTTTTTCTTCTTCCTCCCGAGTGTGGATAGCATATTTGGGGTTTGTATGCGTTAGCGACGTTGTGTGGATAGTATATTTGGGGTTTGTATGCGTTCGCGTACGTTTGTGTGGATAGTTTATTTGGGGTTTGTATCATCTCACTTCTGTGTTGATAGCATATTTGGGGTTTGTATGCGTTCGCGTACGTTTGTGTGGATAGTTTATTTGGGGTTTGTATTATCTCCCTTCTGTGTTGATAGTATATTTGGGGTTTGTTTTTTCCTCTTCCCTCTGTGTGTGTGTATGTGTGTATGTGTGTGTGTGTGTGTGTGTGCGTATGTCTGCGCGCGTACGTTGTGTGGGTGTGTGTATTGGTCTCTGTTTGTCCCTATAAAACTCACTTTATCCCTATCAGATGCACTCTACCTACCTACCTGCAGTAGCGTGTATTCAGGTCAGCCACTTGCAACACTGTTGATATTTATCCCCTAGTGTTCAGTACAGTGACGTCACTGACGCTGGAAATTTCGAGACTATAAATATGGACTTGGGGATTTCCACAGGTTGTAGCTATACATATATACTAGAGTTCATAAACAGGAACGTCACTCAAGCTGAGGCTATAAAAAGATAGTGGGATTTTCCAAAGGAATAACCCACAAGTTGTAGTATAAATAGATAGTGAGATTTCATAGGAATTTTAGCTGATTATAGCTATAAATAGATACATGGGTGTTTATCGACGATCGTCACACAAGTTAATTTTGTAAGTAGTTACTAATTTTATCTATTTTATAGTGTGTGTGTGTTTATGTGTGTGTGTGTGAGTATGTCTGCGCGAGTACGTTGTGTGTTTCTGTGTGTGTGTGTGTGTGAGTATGTAGGCGCGCGTACGTTGTGTGTGTGTGTGTTTGTGTATTTGTGTGTGTGTGTGTGTGTGTGTGTGTGTGTGTGTCTGCGTGCGTACGTTGTATGTGTGTGTGTGTGTCTATTGGTCTCTGTTTGTCCGTATAAAACTCACTTTATCCCTATCAGATACACTCTACCTACCTACAGTAGCGCGTATTCAGGTCAGCCACTTGCAACACTGTTGCCATTTATCCCCTAGTGTTCAGTACAGTGACGTCACTGACGATGGAAATTTTGAGACTATAAATATCGACTTGGGGATTTCCACATTTTGTAGCTATACATATATACTAGAGTTCATAAACAGGAACGTCACTCAAGCTGAGGCTATAAAAAGATAGTGGGATTTTCCAAAGGAATAACCCACAAGTTGGAGCTATAAATAGATAGTGGGATTTCATAGGAATTTCAGCTGATTATAGATACATAGGTATTTATCCACGATCGTCACAGAAGTTGATATTGTAAGTAGTTACTAATTTTATCCATTTTAGTTTAAACCATTGTAACTTAATTTTCGGGGATATGTTTATTTTCCTTTAAATTCTGGGACAATTTCGTCATTTTAGCGTTACTTTTAGTCACATCCATTTTGTCGTTGAGCATTTCCTTGATTATAGCTATTTATAGCATCATTACAATTATGCAAAGTTTTGAACACCCCAGCAAGATTTCAGGTCTTGGTAATGCTTTATATATAAATCTCACGCTTGTATTAGTGTATGTATGTTTCTGTCTCTGTTGTGTTTGACCCTCTACCATCATTGTCCCTAGACAATCCCACCATGTTCAATTCCCCTTGACGCTATACAGACCCACCATGTTCAATTTCCATATGTTAAATTCTCTTGAGGCTATATCCCCCAGGGGTTTCCGTAATGTTAAATTTCCCATTGTCCCTAGACAGTCCCACGATCTATTCCCCATGTTCAATTTCCCATTGTCCCTAGACAGTCCCACGATCTATTCCCCTGTTCAATTCCCCTTGTCCCTAGACAGACCCAAACTCTATTTCCCCCATGTTAATTTCCCTTGTCGCTAGACAGACCCACACTATAGTTCCATGTTAAATTCCCCTTGTCGGTAAAGTGACCCACGATTTATTCCCATGTTAAATTTCCCTTGTACGTAAAGCGACCCACGATTTATTCCCATGTTAATTCCCATTGTACGTAATCTGACCCACGATTTTTCGCCATGTTAAATTTCCATTGTACGTAATCTGACCCAGGGGTCTCTGTAATGCTAATTTTCATTGTACGTAAAGTGCCCCACCTTACTACTTACCTGTTATCCTTGTCAGGAAAAAGGACACTGGTTGTCAGAGTGCAAACAACATGAAAGCAAAGTATCGACAGGAGAAAAGAGAAACAAGGATCAAGATACCTGTTATCCTTGTCAGGAAAAAGGACACTGGTTGGCAGAGTACCATTAGGAAAAATATAACAAACAAGATAAGCAAGAAGAGAAAAACCCATTGCCATCAAGAAAGCAAAAAATCCAGACCACGAGAAGATTGTGAAGACGATAAAGAACATATGCTAATGAAGCAATTAAAAGAGACAGACATACAGTAAAAGAAGAAAGAAGACTATGGAATTTTGTGATCTGTTGTGAAATTATCTTTGCGATTTCAAAAATATTAATATACCAAACGAAACGTATTTTGTCTTGATTTTTTATATAAAAAAAATTTAAATGAACACACATACGCACTTCTTTCAAACATCAGGAATTAAAGTTTTACTTGTGTTTTGGAAATCTTTTAGTTGTATCTCTCTTTTTTAGAGATGCGGATGGCCCTGAAAGACTGACCGTTGGATGTTTTCTTTGTGACAAACTCATGAGGTTTAACTGTCTTTAAGTCCTTACCACGACGAAGTCCTACTACTTATCTAGCTACTATTTGCGCTTATGGCATCTCACTGGTAGTGAGCGTATATGTAGTAACGACTGGGGTGGGGTGCTTGGCCCTTTAAGGTCTCTTGGGCCCAGTTAAAGAGATCTCGTAAATTTCCCTGAAATACCTTACCTCTGCCAAAAGGTCTTGTAGCACACACTGCGTTTGGGTTTCATCGTCATTTTTATGCCTTGTTCCTTCACACATTCTCTTCTTCTTCTCGTTTTCTTCTGTCTTCTTCTTGCTGCTGTTGAATCACACTTGTTTATTCTGCTTCTTTCTGCCGTTGTAAACAAACAACAACAAAAAACCCCAAAAAAACTCAAATTCTTCCTTCTGTTTCTGTAATCATCATACCATCAAACCTCGTATCCACTACAGTCGCACCCGAATAAATCGTCTTCTTAGTTTCAGCCTTATTCAAACTATGCTAGTTTCTTTGCATAAGAACGCTGGAGCACCTGTATATTGTATGTAACGTCACGTGCCGCTCTCTTCCGATTGTAAGAGAGATTCCCTGATTTGACTGGCTTCTGTAAGGTGACTTGGACTGGTCAAACATTTCAATCCGTTTCGATCAGGCCTTAGACTATAAATACAAGCGTTTCGTCCAATAGTTTCACCTGTTCTCAACCACGATCAAAATTCATACCATGTTGACAAGTGACTATTCCAAGGTTTTACCATGTTAGCAAGCATGGAGGCATCCAAGCTCGTATCGGGAATGATGTTCAACCCGATCTATCTGATATACGTGACATCATGATGGGCCATCACCAAGAGTACGAACACGGCTATTTGGAAGACGATTTATGTGAAGAAACAATGCTGTCTGATAAGAATCTTGCTGTACGGTTCCGATGTGAGACACAGTATGAGGAAGAGAAGAAGACAGGAGATGTGACCTATTTTAACTCGATTTGGGGCCATTCAGATATGCAAACATACTATTTCATTGTTGTCATACGTGTTTTCTGTATGTGGTTTGTATGTGTTTGTCGATGATGTGCACTAAAACTTAAAATACGTTACCATTACCCTTTGATTTAATCCTATAAACCCTTCTGAACCGTAACCTCATCCGCCCCATAAACCCTTTTGCCCTATACACCCTTCTGCCCACTAAACCCTTCTTGTCCTATAAACCCTTCTGCCCCATAGCGGCTCCCGCATGTTAACCCCATGGACCACTTTAACATAGTACATATATGTGTGGTCCCCACTACATAAAATAGAAGGTTCCATTTTTGCCCTATGGATGCGCCCAAGTGGCTCATAGGTGCAAACTTTAGGTCCACATATTGGCTGAAGAGGTAATCTCTTTATGAGCTTTATTGTATGTACCAATTATTGCGCTCCCTATTTCTCGTAATTTCTCTACGAAATATTATTGACTTTGTTGTTGGAACAGATCAGTAACTTGGAACTCTCAATCAGGGGTTGAAATGACAATTTTCGAGGTCGGCTTTTTCGCATCGCAAAGTTTGGCTACGATATGTCCAAAGACAGTGACGGTTTAATACTGCCAGTATCCGAGAACTTTTATCGATGGGCTCATCGAATTTTCGGTAAACTTTTCCTACTTTTCGAGCAGGTATCTAAAGAGAAACTGTTCGAGAAGGGTTGAGATCAAAATTATAATTGGGGGATCATTTGTTTCAGAATTTTTATGAATCGGGTAACTATCTACCTTATGTATAGCCGGTACATATACGAACACTATTATTTCTCTGCTTCCTGTTGGTAATATCGTCAGAACTTTCTCGTGTGGGTCGAAAACAGCGTTTGAGATAAAATTTGAAGGATGGCTCAATGACGTTTATGATATTTGCGATACCGGTGTTAGTGGGTATAATTGTACCGGTACTACTTCCACAACAACAGCAACTACCACTATTACATTACCATACGCCATCATTCATAAGGTTGGAACAATTTGGTCACAACCTCTAAATGTAGGCCTTTAATTGATTTTGAGAAATTGTTTGATTCTTGGAAAATGATTTTCTTCATCTTGTAACAGAATAACCTTGGCATCTGACAAAGACCAACTATAACTATTGTTTCTTGCTAATACAGATTAATGACGGAGAAGGTTGTCCACATTCTAATTAAATGATTTCTAGTCATCAATTTGCCATGAATATGTTACTTCTTTACTCTAGTATTTTCTTGGAAGACTATTTCCTTGCTTTTTTACCATCTTCGTCTATAATTGACTGATTGATATATGTGTTGACCAATACTATTTTGACTGATTATAACACTCATTTCGTGACCTAAGTTTTCCTATCTCCCCATTTCACACCGAAATCCCTTCTATTTTATCAACATCATCATCAGCAGCAGCAATAACAATAATTTGCTTAATACGGCCAGTCATTGAGATCCACAATCTATTTCATATTCTTCATCTTTTACAGATGGTAGAGAGAAAAAGGAGACAAAATGTCAGTAAAGGTAAAGAATTAAAGTAGTCATCAAAATAAATTTGTTGACGTACCATGAAATGTCATAAATATCTTTAAAAGGAAACGAAGCTTGCAGATTTCGTTTGAATAATAAATGTATACATCGAGTGATATATAAAAATATACAACGTATATACCATACATATATTATATTTATGCTACATACAAATAGACATACTTACGTTTTCAAAGGAGTTAAGACTGATGACTGCACTGTGTATTGACATAAGGAGTAAACTATTCATAACCCTTCCAAATCTATCCGCTGCAAAATGTAGCTCTGCAGCTCTTGTGGTTATTGCCAATAGTTTTAGACGTTGTGAATATGCTCCATTTTGAACTTCTGTTTTCATTCATACTTATTAAATAAATCAAGGAGATCCTTCGGATTTCAACTTGAAATTTGTTTTCAGTGAATAATGTTGAGCAATTCGAATACATCGAACTGAGTTAAGCCTAATAAGCGTAACAATAAACCCACGTTTGGTTCTTCAACGTGGAAAGTTATATGAAGTTGACGTAAGTTATTGTTATGTGTCACGTACTCCTAATATTGATTACAAGCTTGATTTTATTCTCTCTCTCTCTCTCTCTCTCTCTCTCTCTCTCACACACACACACGCACACACACACACACACACACACACACACACACACGTTGGTCGAAATAGCCACCTAGGCAATCAAAGGAAGTAGCGGGCCCGAGTGGCCGAGTGGTCTAAAGCGCTCTCCGTCACGGATCACTGCCATCTCACCTGTCTGCGTGGGTTCGAGTCTCGGGATCGGCCAATGTGGATATGTGAGAAAGCTTGCCGGTAGCTTCTCGTGGGTCGGTGGTTGTTTCCGGGGTTTTCCTGGGTTCTTCCTCCATCATTAATACTGGCCGCCATGTATAGCCTATGTTGTGCTGAAAAATGGCGTTAAACCCTATAACAACAACAACAACAAGTAATTGATAGCCGCTATTGTTCATCAATGTATTGTCTGATTGTGCACGTGCAACTTGTTGTCTCTATTTGCATATGGGCAATGTCCTGTTCCTAGTGATACCTAACGTTTGCAGTAGCGCAAAAGGACACGTGTATTATGACGACGAAAACTCATGCGGAACTAATAGTCTCTCTTTACAACTGTCTGCTTCATAGGGAAGGACAAATTCATCACCAGATAGAAGTTCAAGAAACTAGGAATTGGATAATCCGCCATCGAAACGGTGAGATGGACGTAGATTCTAAATTTTAGCATTGACGACAATTAATTACGTCATTGACTAATGTGTCATACGTAACTAGGTCTTTTCGCCCTTTTTGTTCACCTGTGGAACATCTCGCGCATAATTGATTAGATTAAAAAGGTAGATAGTTAAATGAACCCATAATTAACAGTCGATGAATATACGCATTGCTTCATCAATAACAATTCAAAAGACAATGATTACACTTCTGTACTTTGTGGACATCACTTAGACTAACCGAAAATCAAATTGAAAGGACGCTAGCATGTACAGCATCAACTCCCATAGCGTTGCTTGCACTCTGCAGTTGCATACTTTGCATAGTGTTTAATCTGGAAGAAAATAATGCAACGTGCTTTTCCCACTGTTTATCCTGGCTATTTAAAATTATTTTGCAGATATTAGGTATTACAAAAGATCGTTTAATTTCCTATTATTTTGAAATGTTTTGGTGGTTGTTTTATGAGTTACAGAGTATACAATGTATGCTTACCTCAGATACGCATCTAGAAAAAAGCTGCTAGCTTCACTTGGTCATTTTCTCTTCTGAGGATTCACTATGAAAAATGCAAGCAAAGTTATCGGAACATGCATTCAAGCAGGGACTTGAATTCATCTTGCATTATTTTTCTTTCATGTTCTTTGTTGTTTGTTTTTTTTCTATACCAATTTTAATTGAAGCCATTATACATTGTTCCTCGTGATACAATTATCCATAAAATAATGTATGACAGCCTAAGGAAATCCCCCTAAAGTTTGAGGAAGGATATTAAACTTGTTTTGTTTGGTTTTTTTTGATGATGGTAGCTTATTTCTAAATTGTATGACTGAAACAGAAGTATCGGTGTTAGAATAAAAAGACTCACGTTACACAATTGTAAAATAATTTATTATCTGTTTGTTTGGTACGTCGGTAATTTGAAGGAAATGCTGTATATACGGTATACAGAGCAGACCAACGATCAAGCCCCAAGAATACCGCCAGTAAATATAGGACTTCTCCAAGACGTGTAGGGGCCCCGAGTGGCCGAGTGGTCTAAAGCGCTCACCGTTCCGGATCACTGCCATCTCACCTCTGTCTGCGTGGGTTCGAGTCCAAGGCTCGGCTAGCGTGGGTACGTGGGAAAGCCTGCCAGTAGCTTCTCGTGGGTCGGTGGTTCTTTCCTGGGTTTTCCAGGATTCTTCCTCCACCAGTTATACTGTCCGCCATGTATAGCCTATATTGTGCTGAAAAATGGCGTTAAACCCTAGAACAACAACAACAACAACCAAGACGTGTACTTGAATTTTGTCTCTACGTCTTGCACTAAGTCACTGTAAAATAGTACTAAGATCGTTTCTTATGAACTGAGTATGGTTGGTACCAATCTCGGGTAAGCTGAAGACTAAATACCCTACAAACATGCGATACTCTGAAATTCAGTTATTGAGTACGGCTGGTATATGGACGACCTTTCTTATCTGAACAATTATACATTTTTTTCCTAACATCTTCTTGTATCTTTTATTGTAATATATAACACTTTTCTTCATACGGAAAAAGAAGTATACTTTACATAAAAGTTTTCTTTTACATATTAGTAAATCGTATATATGATTATGCCATAATAAAAATTATATAAGAAGATGTCGCATGAATGACACATGATATATATTAAATAAAGCAATACAGTATTGCTATCCAAGTGAAAGTTCATTTGAAATCAGATGTTCGTTTCCTTTGATGTGGGTAATGTCAATGGTGTATTCCTGCAACATCAAACGCTATCAATCTCTGGTATTGGGTTATTGATTTTGTTAATGAAAATGACGGGGAGATTGTTATCACTGAGTACATCAATCGGATAAGGAGATGAATTAATGCACACTTCAAAGTGTTTAGGAGCCAATATTATAGTCAAACATTCCTTCACGATTGTGGAATAATTGACATTGTGCTTGCTTTATTCTTGTATAGACAAATGACACACTGGATGATCAACGCCATTTTTATCTTCATGGATCACTACTCTACCAACCCATGCATCAACAGACGTTTTAAATGGTTAGTTCATAACAGGAGCTGAAAAATTCGGTGTACTCTTAAGTGTAGCCTTTATTTGATCAAAAGCCGCCTGACATTTTATCAAATAAATTGCATCAAATTCTTATGAATTTATTGTCTTAAGGAATGTAACAGAAAAGAACTAAAATAAAAAGGTTTTGCAAAATTACAAAAATAATCTATCTTCCTAGAATACAACGTGAAAATGTAAAAAATCAACTTACGGAAATGCGAATTAAATCCCAAATAATCCTAGAATTTCGAACACACGTCCTATTTATTAAAGTTCTGAATAAACTTTAGTGGTATTTCAAATTAAATCCAACACTGGAAGTTTTGATGTGCCTGTTGTGGCCTGAATGCTAATGATGTGCCAGCTTTTGCTATTTAAAAAAAGCTATTAAATATTGGAAAATTTCATTAGTGAAGGTTTCAGATGGTTAGAAGATACAATTCAAATTATTATTACAATGTCTGTTACTAAACGTATTATAAAGAACATTGTGGCGTGACGGTGTGTTATGCCGTCACTCTGGTAGGTGTCTTATGGTTGGGGTTGGGTGCTCGCAATATTCTATTTAAATTATTATAGTAGTCCCACCCAGACTCGATTTTGTTTGGAAGTTAAGTTAGTGAAAGATAGATGTAAAGCTCCGACCCCCCCCCACCCCCCACCCCCCGTCAGCAATGACTATGGTTAAATGATTGAATATGCAGAAAAGTGAAATTCAACAAATAACAATTTAATGACAATTTAATGACAATTCAATAGTCAAATGATTATAATTTCCCAAGTATTCTACTTCCGCTTGACCCTGTGATGGCCTATTGCATCACTTGATTAGTAGTGTGAAATAGCTTTCCACACATCCTTGTATTCTACTAATTTGTGTATTCTTCTCTCCTATTTCTCCAATTCATTCTCCTCTTCCTCCCGACTTGGGGCCTGAGTGCCCGAGTGGTCTAAAGCGCTCTCCGTCACGGATCACTGCCATCTCACCTCTCTCTGCGTGGGTTCGAGTCACGGATTCAGCCAATGTGGGTGTGTGAGAAAGCTTGCCAGTAGCTTCTCGTGGGTCGGTGGTTTTTTCTGGGCTTTTCCCGGGTTCTTCCTCCATCATTAATACTGGCCGCCATGTATAGCCTATCGTGTGCTGAAAATGGCGTTAAACCCTACAACAACAACAAAAATACCCTCCCAACTTTCTCCAAATTCCTTCTCCTCCTCGGTCTTATCTATACTCCTCCTCCTTCTCCACTTTCTCCTCCTCGACTCCTTTTCCTCCTCCTCCTCGACTCTCTCAACCGACTTGACTTGTCGACTCCGACTGCTCTGCTAGTGTCACTTCCGTCTCCACTCTTAGAGACACGGGACTAAACTGAACAGGAGGTTCTGTCCCCCAAAAAGCTTCCTATGAAAACACAAGGACTGTACAATATTTTCCTTAGCCCTCTCATCTCACACTACACCCAGCCTATCGTCAAATAACGGCTATTAAATTTATTCGGTCACGCATTCATTCACATCGAAATATTCGTACGTTCATGTATGATAAAATAACGTCGTAATAAAAGCATGGAATCAATTACTTCTCATACATTCGTCGAATAATTGCGTCACATCAGTTCATGTTCCTAATTCCATTAACAAAACAACATCACAGCAACCAGACGCATTTCGTTACACTACAACTCATACAAAGTACACAACTATTCAAATATCCATGCTCTGATATATCCATACGTCCATATTAACTAATCTTTCACACTTTCACCATTTTCCAAATTCACAATTCAAGCATGTGTAAAATCTAACATATCACATGAATAAATGCACTAGTTTACTACGAAGTAACCTAATAGCGAATAACAAAATTAATTCTGACCACAAGCTAACAATCAACATAATTCTCTGCATAATACTCATATACACCTGTAAATGAACACTGCAAAGGTAATTCTACGTACTACGATCCTAGAAATTGAGAATACATACTACACATAATTGCAATTACAATGCCGTAATATTCTCAAAATCGAGCATATAACTTACTGACCTTTACAAAATTTTTTCTTTCCTTAGAATCTCCTCTCTAAGTTTTACCACCACATTGCGAGTAGCTTCCTCAAAGTAACTATATATTGCTCAGCAATCTTCCTAGGCGATACTAAATTTTCGCTTGCTGGTTTAAACTTATCATTCGGATCGAAAATGTTATCAAACCCTCTACCTCAATTCCGATTGGGAGTTGTTGTGGCCCGATCCAATATAACTTGGCGTACAATGTCCTTCTTGCTGTCTGTCCACCTGGGGACTGTTTAAAACACGCCCCATTCGCTCGCGGGTTCCTCCGATCTTAGGACAATACTGTAACACAAAGGTGAGAAGTCGCGCTATCTAACGCCTGTGTCGATTCTATATGTGGCTTTTCTCTCTGGTCACGGTAACCTTGCGTAAGAAATTAACTATAGCCTGTGGCAATGTTTATGCATCAAAGCAAGGCTTGTAATAATACCTTAGTTTATACACAACTTACTAAATGGGGCTGAGCAAACGTGACAAACATATTAACACAATGTCCTAGACTCATAAAAAAGATTATAATCCTAATATTTATCCTTCAGTCAGATAAGGTAATCAACGTTGTTTGTAAAACTGTCACTGATTTTGGACAAGTTCAGGTACAAAATATATGCTTTACATAACACAAAGCATCAAAAAAAAAATAAAAATGAATAACAAATAAACAATGCAAATTAAATATACCTAACAAAATGCTTGGCATTATAACAGAATTTATAAAAGTAATTATTTAGTGTAAATAAAGATTTCACAGCTTGTCATTTGAACGCTTCTTCACTTTCTGCAAACGAGCCACAAGTCATAATAAAAATTCTTAAATATACAAATTCACCAACAATTTCAATTTCGATTCCGGGGCACCGGGTGGCCGAGTGGTCTAAGGCGCTCATTATTACAGATCACCGATATCTCGCCTCTGTCTGCGTGCGAACGTGGCTAGCGTGGGTACGTGAGAAAGTTTGCCAGTAGCTTCCCGTGGATCGGCCATTCTTCCCGGGATTTGTTTGGGTTCTTCCTCCATCCATGTATCACCCATCATGTGCTGAAAAATAGCATTAAACCCAAATCAACAATTTCAGTTCCAACATAATGAAATCGTTCCTTATTCTCGACTTTTCCACCGTTTCCAAAAATCACGACCTTAGTCTTTTAGCGTATATGATCCTTTTTGTGAACAATCAGCACTTGTTAAATAAATTACAACAACGTAAGTATACCATTTTCGAAATACAATTTACATAAAAGATACTTATTGTATATAAATGTCCTACCTTCATTAGTACCTGGATTTAATTGTATTGAATAGTCTGCCTCTAGAACCACTTTAAACAATCTGAAATCATATCAGATACGTTTAAAACAAATAATCAAATGCCTTTTCAAAATGAATAAATGCATTAAATAAATTGTTTTCTAACTTTTAAATTACTCATATGTGTAAGATATCCTTGACCATTCAAACTTATACATGTATGACTTGTGGTACTTTTATACTAATGAAACTTTTTCTGAATTTCAGTTCTAGTTTCTGCAGCATGGTGACTACACCAAGTGTTAGACTCGAACTAATAGAGATAGATAGGTTTCTCCACAATTATTTTCCTATATAGGAAATGTGTGTCGATCGTATCTGTTTGTTATGATACTATATTATTCATCACTTGTTCACATATACCAATATAACTATATTACCTAACTCAGATTTCAGATTTTCACTACTCAAATTAGAAACATATCATCACTATTTCAAACAAATTTGCTATTGATTTCATCTGACGCAAACGCATGTGAACTAACAATAGATAACGTAAATTTTGAAAACTATCTCTCAATCTGCTTGATTTGTTTACTGTGTAAAACCGGCTTGGTGTATAATTTTAAAAGTTCTACTGAGTGCGGCCACCACCATCACCAATTAAAATACAAGAGAAAACGATTAGCAAACCGCTAAGCCGTGAACAAAGGAATTGCACACTCTCAAACAAAGGAATGATAGGAACACGTAACAGAAAAACAAACAAAGGAGAGACTTCTAGCGGAGGAGCAGACTGGGTTAGGACAAAAACAAAAGATAAGTCATCATTCAATGCTATACGCAATTTAAGTAGAAGAATGCAAACTAGGTCCAAACAAATGGCTCTATTCAATCCAAACACGCAAACACACAAACCACCAAACAACCCTCTCAATAAATCAGTAAAAATATTGGATGTATCACAACTCCAAACAGCACCAATAAAGCATGTAAAACAAGCCAGATTAACGCAAGTCGTACCAACCACAGCAAACTCGAATTCAACCAACATCACACAGGGACCCCAAATTCTGGTCACAAACACAGACCAAACAAACCACAAACCAGCAGACATAACTAACACACCCCCACCCCACCAACAGAAACTACTAGAAATACAAAACTACACTCCAGGGAACAATATAAATACAATGCCAATACTATCGCCAATCCTCTTCAAGGAAGCGGAAAAACCAAACACAAATGAAGATATAGACACCACTATTCCAAACCTAACAAATGAATTTGACAGTAATCGACATACCTTAAACTCCCCACAATTAGACCACATAACCATAACCAGCACCCCAAAATTCACCAAAAATGAAATAACCAATTCTAGAAACATGCAAACAAACCAACAACAGGAAATCAAGCAAACAACAATAAATCAAAACATTAGGAAAGAAACTCTATACTCAAGCCAAACTCCTGGACCATCTGGGATAATAACAGCAAGGGAACCACAAACATATGGGAACAAATCCAATGAATTAGACACTACAAAACTACCCAGCAGCATCACTAATATGGCAACCCAAAGACCCCAAACAATCCAAAACACCCAAAACACATACCAAGGTAATGGCAAGGGCCCGCTAAAACCCCAAAACATCCACACAAAAAGCCACAAGTAAGGTTAACTCAAAACAGGAAATAAAACAACAACATAACCCCCAAAACAAAATTTACAATTATCATTCCATCGAACACACCATATACATAAGCAGCAGTTGCAACAGAATTACTAGTCTAAGTACCAATAGTATTATGACAGCACTGGCCAAAATTCACACCGGACAATTCAAACTGATAAGACCAAGGCAAATCTACCTGATTATCCAATGCAGCACAATTCAACAGGTGGAAAAATTCATCCAAATTGAAACTATAGGCCCAATAAAGATCAAAGTAGAGAGACACCATAGCACTCAGAAGAAAACACGAGTCACTTCGAACTCCAAACACAGTGAAACCACAACTAATCTGGCTGAACCCACTAAAACCACTATCTTTAAAAAAGTAATAGCACTAAACGGATACAACAAGAACATAAGCAATGAACTCCTACTTCATAAACTCACAGCAAATGGAACACAGACCATCAAAGTATATCGTCTTAAAAATCACATTGACAAGGAACAAACAAAGCAGTTATAGAGGCTACCGAGCCAATACCCTCAATAATAAAACTAGGACAGTCAGGAGTGTGCCATAAGCTGGAAAACTACATAAATAGGCCAAGATTTTGCACCAAATGCCTGCACTGGGGACACTATGCCCTCAGATGTAGATTCAAACCAAGATGTAAGTACTGCGGAGGTCAACACAAAGGAGAATGCCACACAATTAAACAAAAATGTGCTAACTGTAAAGAAAACCATTATCCTAGATCGGCAGAATGCAGATTTGCAATAAAAGAGAAACAAATAGTGGAATTAATGAACGAAAAACACCACACCTACCATTCTGCCAAAAACATTATTTGTAAAAACAACCCCAACACACCAAAATCTACCTCTGAAATAATCAATGAGCACCAAAACTCTCCACGCAGAATCAGAAGGGAAAACATTGCACCGCAAAACATACCCTCGAATCAGGAAACAAAAGAACCAAAAACTACAACCCACATTGTAACAAACCATGACCACCCTGATAACACTCCAGATACAAACAAAACTGTCACCCCAAACATCCCCAAACGTAACACACACCCCAACACAGAATTAATACAGGAAGTAATGAACCTAACAACAGGAACCCTAATGCAACATCTCAGTATCATAATGAGAACCCTCAAAACCATTTTCACCATACTAGCTGATTGGACCACAAGACTAACAGATAAAGACAACGTCAAAAATGAATAGTACGAAAAATAATAAAATCACCATCTGGCAATGGAACTGCAGAGGAATCTTTAATCAGAACTGCAGAACAAACTGAATAATACGACCGTAAAACCAGACGTAATCTGCCTACAGGAAACCCTCATAACACAAGAACACAAACGCCTGCCCAAACTACAAGGCTATACCCAGGGAATCTTTAAAAACAGACCCATGGGGCAGAAAGGGGGTGGACTAGCAATTTTTTTAATTGATACACTAATCTACTATGAAGTAATAGAAGTACCCCCTAACCTAAGCATCAATAATAGCACCGAAATAATGTCAGTAATGATAAATATAGGAACCACAAACATTCAAATAATAAATGCATACGACCCACGGGGTACCTTCTGCCCTACCAACCTAATCTCACTAAAGGCAATCACTAATAACATCAACAACAATCTAATGATCTGTGGCGACTTCAACGCACACAGTGAATTATGGGGAGGTAAAAAGAAAGATCAAAGAGGGAAAATGGTTGCAAAATGGATAACTGAGAACAATCTGGTCATCTTAAATGATTAAATGACGGGTCGAACACTAGATTAAACCCTGAGGATGGCACTCTTTCAGCCATAGACCTAACCATCACTACCCCAAAATTGGCTCAAATCACAAATTGGTGGGTGGATCAGGAAGATACGTTAGGAAGTGACCATTTTCCCATCACAATCAATATTCAAACAAAAACTCAACACATTCCAAACGAAACCCCACCTAAATGGAGGTACCAACAGGCAGACAGGGACCATTTCCAATTATTACTAGCTAGAGTAAATCCAGATAACTTAGAAAGCCCAAGTATTGACATGTATTATGATAACATAACAGACACAATTATAGAAGCAGCTAACCGATGCATACCAAAGACAACTAATATCCAAAATAAAAACCCTGTACCATGGTGGACGAAACAGTGCACTATAGCACATAAAGACAAAAAAGGGCCTTAAATAAATATAAACGCACCAAAAATTCTATCTACTTCCAGCAATATAAAGATAAAGAAAAAGCACTAAAACAAACTATAAAAACTGCTAAAATTAATCTATGGCAAACCTTTTGCTCTAAACTGAGTCTAAATCAAGCTAAAAACAAATATGGGACAAGATAAAAGCCATCAAAGGGAAAGCAACTACCTCAGCCCCAAAAATTAAAAATGCCATAACAAATAAAGATAAGGCAGACCTCCTAGCGAAGCATTTTTCGAACATGAGTAGCAACAATAATCACATCAGAAACTTTCAAGAACACAAAAAACTAATGGAGGGAACCCAAACTCAAATGTTTCAAGACCAAGGAACAAAAGAATCTCACCTAAATAGCGACATCACAGTACATGAATGGAAGATAGCCCTACGATCCAAAAACGAAACATCCCTTGGTAAGGATCAGTTAGGTTACATTATCTACAAAAAACTACTTATCAATATAACAATAGCCATAATCAAACTCTTTGATAGGATATGGGATAAAGGCCAACTACCCACCAAATGGAAACAGACCATAGTAATACCAATCTCCAAGCTAGGTAAAGATCCCAACAACATAAATTCGTACCGACCCATCTCCCTTACAAACAATATTTGCAAAATAATGGAGCCAATAATCGCAAATAGGTTAAAACACCACCTAGAAACCAATAACCTACTCTCCATAAATCAATGTGGCTTTCGGAACAAACGGTCCACCACTGACCAACTTCTCAGATTGGAAACAGACATCAAACTCGCTTGTAACGCACATAGGAAAACCGATCGCAACCTCATAGCGGTTTTTTTAGACCTAGAAAAAGCGTTCGACCTAGTATGGACCAATGGACTAATGACCAAACTAAACCAATTTGGAATAACTGGACGCTTGTTCAACTGGATTGGCGATTTCCTCACAGGCCGCAGAATTACCACAAGAATAGGCAACACCCATTCGGAAGAATTTTCACTTGAAAATGGAACACCGCAAGGCAGTGTAATAAGTCCCTTACTATTTAACCTAATGGTAAACGACCATGACCTCAATGCAACCTCCACAAAAATAAACTTGTCACAATTTGCAGATGATAGTGGCATATGGAGGAATGGAAATCCTGCGAATAACACAGTAGTTAAAGAAATCCAGCAGAGCCTAGACAACATGGGGAGATGGGCGGACAAATGGAGTTTCAAAATACCTCATGAAAAAACTGTGTCAATCATATTCACCCCAAAACGAAATAACAACCTAGTCTATCCAAACTTCTATATACAAAATCAATTAATCAAATACGTAACAGTAGTAAAATTCCTAGGAATGTTCTTTGACAACCACCTCACATGGAAACAGCACATTGAACAACTCACCCAGAATTGTAACAAAAATCTCAATTTACTCAGGAACATCACAGGGACTGACTGGGTGACTGGGAATCCAACCAGGAAACCCTCCTCACGATATATAAAAGCCTAAAGAGATCAAAACTGGATTACGGTTGCCAAGCATATAACTCGGCTAAGCAACCTGTACTACAAAAATTTGACACTATCCAGAGAAAAGCCTTACTATTATGCACAGGAACACTCCCCTCAACATCATTAGAAGAACTACAAACACTAACAGGAGAACTACCCTTAAAATTACGTAGGCAAGAACTGCTCCTCCGATACTCCATTCGATTAGATACCCACCCAGACAACCATCCCACCAAAATAGCTATAAATAAGTGTAAAGTTCTCTTCAAACCCAAAATCATACCCATCACACCAAGTTGCAAAGTAATCCTTGAACTAAGAGAAAAGATACCTCTACTAAAAAAACAGGTAACAAACAATACAGACCAGAACAAATCACCATGGTTACAAAAACCACCAAGGATTAACACTGAAGCTACCAAATTAGGCAATAAAGAAGGACAAGAAAACTTACTAAAACCTGTACTGGTAAACGAAATCAACCAAAAGTACCCGGACTATGTTAAAATATATACCGATGGATCAAAAATAAACAACCCACCAAGAACAGCAGCAGCAATAGTCATCCCTGAATTCAATATACAAACGGGATCCAGATTACCTGACTATTCCTCCATTTACACCACTGAATTCTGGGCTATACTTGAATCACTACAATGGATCAAAGACAACCAAATACCTAAAGCAGTCATTATAAGCGATTCCCTAAGCGTTATCAAAACGATCCAAAATCTCAATACACACTGTAGGGAACAATTCCTCGACAGAGCATGCCAATTAATCGACGATATCACTACAGCACATCAATTAGTCCAGCTCATGTGGATACCGTCGCACATAGGAATCTCTGGCAACGAAACAGCAGACAAAGTTGCAAAAGCCAAACTAGGAGATCAAAACTCTATCAAGCTTAACTATAGATCTACAGAAGCAATAAGCTTCGCACAAACATATATAGTCCAAACATGGCAAGATTTTTGGAACTCCTTCACAAAGGATAAAAAGCACTATGAAACCCAAAAAAACGTAGATAGGAACATACAGCTACCCAAGGGTACCTATTTAGAACAGAAAACCATAAACAGGATAATAACTGGAAAAACTAAACTAGCAAGCAGTTTTGGAAGGTTTATAGGACCCAAACCAGCAACCATTAACTGCTTTAACTGCCACACCACCGAAGATCTACACCACGCATTCAATATATGCCCAAAATATCAACCCGCTCGGAAAATATTTATCAAAAACCAAAAAGAGATTGGATCACCACACACATACCCAGAGTTACTTATGGACTTTAATAAAAATAAACAATCAGCATATAAAAATATAAATCAATTCATAGACTCAGCAGGACTTAGGGACAAAATATAATTACTATCCCCACAAAACCAAAAGACCCAATAACTAGCTAAATAAATTTAGAAGCCACCACATAAAAACCCATAACATATCATTCAATTTTATAAAAGTATTAATAAATAATTCACTTGCGAAGCACCTATAAAAAAACTAAGGAAACCGCAAAATCTGATGTCCTAGATGTCCTTAACGAACCGAGTAATCAGCTAGGATTCCGGTCCTAGATGTCCTTAACGAACCGTGTAATCGGCTAGGACTCCGGTCTCTTGCTAAATAAAGTATAAATAACATTCATTCTCCAAAAGCATTAATTAATAAATAACTTAAAGAGGTAATATCTAAAAACTTATAAATAACATAACGTAGGAAGCACACCCTAAACAACATAATAACCTTGAAAATCTCTCTTCATACATGATTTCTACTAACAGCCTCTATAAACAGCATAGAACATCCCCCCACCTATTAGAACATTTTAAAGAAGAAAAAACAAACAAAAAAAAACGCAAGAAACACCAGGCAAATGCAACAAGAAACCAGCGATGTAAAGCAAGCAGGACTGTTCCCGAGCTCTCCTTCCCACTAATGACAGCCAACCATTCAATTGTAGGGACCTTTATGGACCCACAGATTGAGGCCAAACTATCAGGGTTCCTTGAATCCATAAAAGCCTGGGGGAGGTGGCACCATCCACTTCCCCAGGAACAACTAGCAGACTGCGGTGCAGTCAGAAAAAAGTGGCACATGCACAATTGTGCGCACGCCACTATAATTAAACTCAACAACAACAACAACTAACAATACAAATGTATCAATAGTGAATAACTAACAGAATTGCCTAAAGAATGTTGGTTTTTTCTGCGGTAAATGGCCTAATTCGACGAGTTCCACAATCCTCCACACGTTTACAAAGATTATCAAGCTCTAGCCGCATAAATATCAAATAATCACCATGTACAAATTCATTGAGGTTAGTAAGAAAGACACAATCTAACAACTTCACTTCTCCTGTCATTCGTGACGTAAAGTGCCGTATCTTTGAAACAAATCGACACCGGATACCGCAGAAATGTTGTTCTTAAAACTTGTATGAGGTCTCCATTTCCGGTAATTAAGTGGATGCTGGGTGGGAGCTCATTAAGAATACAAAGATTTCCCTGCTGATCTTCTGTAATTCCTCGAGGAGTGGACATGTCTTTATTTTGATATTTGAATATACAAATCCCATCCAATACTTTGTAACAATACACAGCTCCAATAGTGACATCGTGACAACCAGAAACAGAGACATACACTCGCGATTTATCGTAACTGATCGCGAGGAAGCTTGGGTATAGCTTGTCACTTCTGTATTCACAAATAGTATGAATTTCTTTGGTTTCCTTGTCTTCAGTAGAAACAATACACCAGCATAACTTGCTATTGTATTCTCCACTCACGACAAGTTTATCACTGGTCAATGTCGCTACACTATGACACCATTCTAATTTCGTTTTGATCGTCTTCGTCCGTCGTATGCTCGTGTCTTTTACATTTGAGCACAAAGACAATATCTGAATTTCACCATTCCAAACGGCTACAGCCACTTGTACTGCTTGTGGCTGGTTTGTATTTAACACACAAGCACCAAACGGTTCTGACTGCAGATCAAAATCTGTCAGATGATGATTAGTGTAGCTGTCAAAAATTATAATTCTACACTGGTCGTCAATACGGTCTGTCAGTATAATCATGTTATTTGGAAGAGAGAAGATTCCCCAATATCGATGCTCGTTGCCATCTGCAAAGAAAACGAGATACTTGTTATTACTAATTGCAGATGCCATCTTATGTTTATAAAGAGTCAAATTCTAAATTCATGTTAGTCTTTTGTCTTGTTCCATGTCTTAGCAACTTGAATTTATATATCAAGTCTGCGTAAGAGCAATTTTAACATTTTTTTTTTTTGTTTTGCAGATAAGAGCATTAAACGTTGGTAGATTTGCATTCCTCTGGTTTTCAGTAATGGTTTTTTATAGGTAGACGTGAAGAAAATGTGCAAGGGACTTAATTTTCAGCACTTTCCAGTCTACTTCCACGGGAAAAGAAGGTTAAAGTTACCGCAAGAGAAGCAAATGTAACATTTCAACAAGACACGTAGTATGAGCATGCATTCTTCTCCCATTATGTGTGCATCATATCACTTTCTGTTTGTATTTGCAGGTAAGTGTTATGTATACTTAATGGCAATGTTTGTTAGTTAGTTTTTTTATATACTTTTTATGTTTACTTACATGTAATGGATAATTGTATTTTGGACTTGACCGTGTCCACAATCAAATTAAATTTCTACTTGACCTTAATAATTGATCATTTGTTTCTTCAGAAAACAACTAATACATAGCAACTGTTTTTTCTATACGAGTATGGGTTAACTGTAAAGATTATTATAGTTGCATGAGTCAATGTCATTTTTTGACCATGTTCTTTATTGCAATTGTAGCAACCGACTTTCTAATTATAACTAAGATTTTATCTTGTAAACATTTGGAACATTCCAGAATGAAACATTATGTTGTGTTCTAGAAAATGTTAATTGTGACTTGAGGTTAAAAAGATGACCGTATAATCTTGGGGTATTTTTTGCAACTGTTGATTCGAGCTATAAGACCTTGAGGCAGAATCATTGTTGTTTGTGTCCAGTATTTAATTTGGACAAGAATTTATTTATTCCAATTATTTATTCAATGGAAATACAAAGTGCTCATCAAATATAACTTTCAAATCATAGAGGAAAAACAAATATGGATATATTATTGGACTGCATTATCGTCATGAAAAAATACTGTTGGCACATCACCATGACAATGTCCACCACGGCACAACATCACTTCCAGCGTCGGATTTAATTAGGTAATACCACTAAAGTTTATTCACAACTTTAATTATTATAAATTCTTTTACAGTTTTCATTTTTTATTATATGGAAAACTTATTTGTTGGATTTTATAAGCGTATTGCTTCTCATTATTTTCTACCACTTATTTTAAGACCATAGAGTCGTAATAAAATAGAACTGATCGATTTAAAACCTTACACGATGACACGCTCGTAATCATAACAAGGATCAGTCAATTGTGATGATCAAGATAATTTTGACACTGATAAAATATCTTATATATATATATATATATATATATATATATATATATATATATATATATATATATATATATATATATATATACATTAAGATGAAGAAAAATCAAGCCAACGTCACTAAGGTAAATTTCATTTTATAATACACTATCTATAAATATGTCAAGCAGAAGAACTTTACCTGATTCATTTGACGACATCTGATATCAATGTACTTGAAATTTCTTGGTCCCGGAGTTATTTTATTTGTTTCATGTTATATCCAACTAAATCTCCACAAACAGCATCCGTGGATTCACTTTGGAAGAATTGGTAAGCGAACACTCTCTCTCTCTCTCTCTCTCTCTCTCTCTCTCAGGAATATCAGCATTTAAAATATCAATACTTTCGATCCATACATGTTTCATCTGTTGTCCGTCACATTCCCACTGCCTAAAGTACATATTTATGTTACTATAAAATGGAAACATTGTTTAATCGAATGAAACTGTCAGCAAGCTCTTTCAAAGTATACCTGTATTTATGATACCTACCTGAAATGTCATGGATACCACTCAGCCTGACTGCCGGTTTTGCTTTTATAACAGTTGCATGTTCTGGCACTTTAACTGCTGGCTTAGTTCCAGTACACTGTTTCAACCTTTCTTCTGTTGACATTTTGACCAAAACCTGCTGGCTTCGTTCCAGTACACTGTTTCAATCTTTCTTCTGTTGACATTTTGACCAAAACCTGCTGGCTTCGTTCCAGTACACTGTTTCAATCTTTCTTCTGTTGACATTTTGACCAAAACCTGCTGGCTTCGTTCCAGTACACTGTTTCAACCTTTCTTCTGTTGACATTTTGACCAAAACCTTTTCGTTACCTCCAGGGATTTTGTTCGAAGCTGCGTTTTCTTTCTTATGGAAGCTGAAGAAACGAGCAATTGTTTGGAGAGTCGACCAAGAACGGGAGGGAAAACGTGGATTTGCTCTGTCTGCTGATTTCGCTCGGACGTAAGTACATGTTTTCTCTCGGGAAGGCAGCTCTAATTTGCACGTAGTTTCAACAGCTTCCAGTTTTGCGAGCTGATTTGTGTTAAGCTGTTGCATTGCAATCAGGCTGTCGTCTAGCTTTAGCTTAATGTCTAAATATTCCACGCTAGAAAACTTGACTTGAATATCTTTGTCATAGTGCAGGAGCTGCTCTTCAAGTTGGTACATTGTAATTAAGCTCTGATTTTTGTCTCCGGATTCTGCTACAATTTCCAGTATTTTCAAAGAATTATGCTAAGCAGCTCTCAACGATTTACTTTGTCTTTTATCTTCTAACCTATTCGATGTTTCTCTGTCCAACAGATCTTGGCTTTCTTTGCTTATTCTATTTCTTGCTTCCTGTAGCATGGATATTAACATATCTATTTCACTAACCATGCCTTTGGCCTGCGTTTCTACTTCTTGCTTGGCAATCTCGTTGTGATCAATGTAATGGTCTAAATGTTCAATAAGCTTCTTCATGTGATCAATAGTGTCTTTTGACTTTTTTGCTTCAGTGAGTTCCTCGATGTGATCTTTTATCCTAAGTGTTGTACAGCGTCTGTGGTTATCTATTACGCAGTCAGAGCAGCACATGCTATCATGAGACATGCATATAAATTCTGTATCTCTGTTTGTGTGAACAGGACAGGACGTTCCAAGAGTTAACCCGATATTAGTATTTGACTTAAGGGTGTTGTTGCTGGTCTCAACCAAAGAATGATTTTCGTGTACTTTTCTGCAGTTTAAACATAACGTCTTTTCCCAAGTAGTACATAACATTGTACAGGCCACCGTATTTCCTATCATTATACACGGGTTGCATAATGACTCTACTAGCCTTCTAACATTGGGTAAAATCGCCAGTAATATACGATCATCGGGAAAATGACTTGCCCATTTGTCAATAGGAATTTCTGGCAACGGCGGTAGAGTTTTCTTTCCGCACACTGCACAGTTGAAGTTCGCTTCGTTGTTATGAGTGGATACTGTCTTCTGTATAAAATGATCCAGGCATTTTTCACAAAATGTATGTCGACATGGAAGGTACCGGGGAGTGTTGAAAATATCATGGCAATGTGGACAAAGTAAATCATGTGGACCCGTTGCCCTCCGCATTTTTTAAATTACCTTATGGTTTTCATATATACAGCTGTATTGCTTCCTCCTTACTGCCTCCTACACGAAACAAATGCATGCCTCCCATGGACTTTGTGTGTGCAGATAACTTTCAGCAACCCAAACGCACCTGACGAAGTGTCTACTGATAAGGTATCGAGAAATTGACACCGGAGACAAACATAACGTTGATGATACAATGATTATGCTCTGTATAAGCCAAAATTACGCGCAAAGAATAGTCTAAACACGAATCTAGATGCTCGTGAAAGATCCCTTGTGTCAATTTTCTTCTTCAACTGTTACATTTTTGAGACACTTTGTCAATAATGAAGTTCTACAGTCGACCATATCACAGAGAAGTTAGTTATCATAAAGTATTACTTACATAAGAGGTTTTATAATTAATACAGCACTTAGTGATTTGAGTATGAAATAATGAAGCTTGAATTCATAATTTATCCCTTAATGTACCTGAATAACTGAGCGTTTGTGGCCTTTTAAAGGTATACCAGAGCTGTAAAAAATATTCTCATAGTTTGCTGTAAGTTTAATTGATATTTTCTAACGATAGTCTGATTTGTTATTACACGGAGTAATATGTTTCAGTGGTAATGTTAACAGTACGCTCACATATCGCTTTATGGGTTGTATTTTCTTTCATACATCCTTTATGCATATATCAAAATGATATGTAGGAATAGGCACCTGTAAACACTTGTGCTTTAAGATTAGATTAGTGGTTTCGACAGGGTTTAACGGTATATCAGCATAGATATGCTAAACATAAACATGTTCATGATCGTCGTGTAGTAAATACTTTGAAGCAAACGTAATATGAACCATGCGACAAACGATTCTAGGTAAAATGATGCAAAAGGTTCAAAAAGACATATGAAGCGAAGAAAAGGGCAGGGTAGGTGAATAAGTCAACGACACAATGTAAACTTATATTTTATAGATAAATATATAGATAGATACATCCTGACAGACAGACAAACAAATAGGCAGACAGACAGACCTACCAAAAGATAGATAGATAGATAGATAGATAGATAGATAGATAGATAGATATGCAGGAAAGCTTGTTTCTGGTTTATTCTGTATCCTCTAGATGCAAAGAGATACTTATTTTAGTTGCACGCTTCAGGAAATGAACAAAATCCTAAATTCTCCAGCAAACAAAACAGCATTTCAGTTGAACAAATAGATTGCCATAATGACAATAAAAAGTGAATGAGAAAACGCTGCGAGACGTTTTAAAACTCTTCTTCGTGTCAAAGCTTCAGGATTAATAGAAAGACTTCACAAGCCCTTAGAGAATAATTTCCATTCCCTGTCATGAACAATAATCTCTTACAATGTTATTAAAACATGGGATGATCTTATAGATAGCAGCCTGTAACCACTTGTATTTTGATTAGGATTAGTGGCATTCAGTTTTAATATTACATATCCTTCCTATCATATTCATCAACGATACTTTGTGGGATTTTGCAAATGGCATTCTGTATCAGATCATGTGGGAGTGGAAGCTGCAAATTACGCATGCGCTAAATGATATTTGAAACGTTCATTACCAAGGGGAGACAACAAAACAATGATCCCTTAAACATTATTAAAAGCATGCGATCTTCATTGATCTATTATGAAATATAGCATAGAGAGCATCTGTCGTTTGAGGGAGTGATGGGAGGGGGTATTTATTTCCTTCTAATACTTCCTTCAGTTCGAAATGAGTTGCAGCGTACAGACTAAGAAATAAACATTTTAAAAACAATCAAAAGAGTCTTCCTTTTAAAGTTTAGGGTTTTCTTGTAATATTTTCCAGAATATGGATACGTCGCAGGGTCATTTTGTTACTTTGTCATTCGAAATTATTCAGCATGAACCAAATGTTTGATCAGATATTTCGAAATTGCATAAGATATGAGACCTGCTTTACTGGAAACATTTTGAAATTGTGTGCTCAAAATATCCAACTTTTGTATGATGTATGTATGTATATATATATATATATATATATATATATATATATATATATATATATATATATATATATATATAACAATACTCTTCATAAAGAAAAACAGTGTACTTACATAAAGTGTTCTTTGACATATTAGGCAAACGTATATATCGTAATACCATAATAAAAATTCCACAGGAAGATGTCGTAAGAATGTCATATAATATGTACAAAATAAAGCAATACAGTATTGCTCTCCAAGTAAAAGTCTATCTGCAATCAGATTATCGTTTCCTTTGATGTGCATAATGTCAATTTTGTATTCCTGCAACATCAAATTCCATCATAACAATCTCTGATATTGGATTATTTATTTTGTTAATCTGTGTAGTGAGGTATCACTGAATACAACAATCGGAGGAGCTCAATTAAAGTACACTTCAAAGTGTTACAGAGCCAATATTGTAGCCAAACATTCCTTCACGATTGGGGAATAGCTGATATTGTGCTTGTTTCATTTTTGTTTATACAAATAACACACTGGATGATCAACGCCATTTTTTGTCTTCCTGGATCAGTACTCTACCAACCCGTACACCACTTGTATCAACAGACGTTTTAAATGATTAGTTGAAAAGAGGAGCTGAAAAATTATATGTGCTCTTACGTGTGGCTTTTATTTGATCAAAAAGCACCTGATAGTTGTCAGATCAATGAAACTTGGTTTTCGTCTCAACAAACTGGTCAGGGACTCAGCAATTATGGAAAACATTTGAGCAAACGTTTCGATAATATCAAACCATGCTCAAACATTTCATTGGTTGATTTGTGAAGATATGCTCTGGAAATCCAGAGACAGCCTAAACATTACCTTCTACAGGTTTAACTTGACTTGGGCCCACTATATGTCCAAAAAATGTAACACAAGCCCGGCAAAACTCACTTTTACTTCAATTAATTCTCAAATCTGTATCACTCAGTCGATCAAAGAATTTCCGAAGATTTTCCAAGTCATCATTCCAAGAGTCGTTGTATTTTATGACTTCATTGATGTATTTATCACAGCTATCTATAACAGCTGATATTATGTTCATTGAACCCTGGATTGTTGATGGGTACTTGTTCATAGCAAATGGCACCACTATGTATTGATCAAGTCCATCTCCGACCAGCCCCCGATTTATGTTACGACTGTCGGTTCTTAAACAAAATAACAGAAAGAAGCAAATTCAATAACTTGTGAACTAAATCCAATATAATCCTAAAAGTTATATCAAGTCCAAATGAATAATGAGTTCCGAATGAATTCCAGATATTGAGTGAGTTGATGTTCCAATAGTACTGAATGTGATTAAGTGCCAACAGTCTTGTTTTTTCACATCGGCATTATCCATCATTCCTTTGGCTGAATTCTCAATAATCTCAAATTGTTGCTTTTGTAAAAACCCTCAAATGAGCAGTTTATAACTCCAATACATATTTAAATAAAATATTCATCTAACATTTTATTTTTGCACATAATATTAAATACCTCTGCAGACACATATTAAAAGAAGAAGAATATTATGAAGCAGGAACTTGGAATGAATCAATTCTCTCTTTATATAAATCTCCATCACTCTATCATCACTGTATATTGCAATTCATCCATGTGACTTATTTCAAAATACCTGACCTATGTCAAAGTACAACCTACCTGATACATGTAGCATTACTCAATCATCCAGTCAGAAAATTACTCCAAAACTTGACAACTTGTTCATTATCAAGGCTGAGTTTAAAAGTATTCACCTATTTATGGCTCTATCTAAATATTTAATCTTAAGTCAAGGACCAAAGAGTCAAACACACAATACATATCTACATAACAATGGCAAAGCTAGATATATATTTTTCATATATAACACTATTTTCCAGTAAGAATATTTAGCCTCGCTCTAAAGGAAGATTCAAGCTTAGAATTCCAATTTTGAATAAACCTTTCTTTCAAGAATTGCTCTGCTGCTTGTAGGAACCCAGGAACATAACCTATACCTCGCTGAAACCATATGTTCAGCCCGAGCGTTTCTAAAACTTCATTAAATCGAATTATCCATTTGGGTTTATCACCAAACCTCTTATATTTCCTTCTGCTAGAATTAACAGTGTGTATGCGATATTTCATGATGGTAAAGCGGGCCATGATCTGAAAGGTACTCTCAGAATAATCTCAGGCAATATCATTATGTCTTGACTGTTTAACACTTAAAATACTTTTATAAAATGAAGATGTGGGTCTTTTGTTAGGATTTCCATGTACAAGGTCCCACCATACTGCAAGTTAAAATAGAACTGTAACAATGATACTCTCAAATAAATTGCATCAAATTGCTATAAATCTATGGTATTAAAGAAAGTAACAAGAAGAGCGAAAATCAATATGCTTTGCAACATTAAACAATAATTTATTTCCCTAGAATACAAAGTGAAAATGTAAAAATAAAAGAGCTTACGGAATTGCGAGTTCAATCCCAAATAATCATATGATGTCGAACACAAGTCCGATATATTAAAGGTCTGATTGATTAATCTTTAGTGGTATTCCAAAATAAGTCCAACACTGGAAGTGTTGATTAGCCTGCGATGGCCTGAATGCGAAAGATGTGCCAGCAGTCTTTTTGCTGAATCACATCCAAGACTCTATTACCAAGAATATTATTTTAGATGATCACTTTGTATTTCCAGTGAGCAAATAAATTGAACAAATAAAATTCAGCCCAAAATGAAATACTGCTCACAACAATAAAACTGATTTCCATTTCATATATTAACGCATGAATAAACAATGTTTCCCGTAAACAAGATTACATACTCCTCTACCTGACCTAGGTCACAATTAAAATTTCTAAAAATAAACTATTACCAAATAGAAAATTTCATTCTTGAAGGTTCCAAATGGTTACAAGATACTATCCAAATTATCATTAAAAGGTCCCTTGTATAATAAAGAACATAGTAAATACAATGTCCTTGACTCAAAACAAGATAATAATCCTATTATTTATCCTTCAGTCAGATATGGTAATCAATGTTGTTTGCAAAGCTGTCACAGATTTTGGACAAAGTCATGTAAAAAATATGATTTACATAACACACAGCATGAAAAAAACAGACTAACTAATAAACAATGGAAATTAAATATACCTAACAAAATGATTGGCATTATAACAGAATTTATAAATGTACATATTTAGTATAAACAAAGATTTCTTGGCTGGTCCTGCGAACGCTTCTTCAGTTTCTGTAAACGAGCCACAAGTCATAACAACAATTCCTAAATATACCAATTCAGGAGCAATTTCAATTTTAATTCCGGGGCACGGGTGGCCGAGTGGTTTAAGGCGATGATCCTTACAGATCACCGACATATCGCCTCTGTCTGCGTGTGTTCGTGCCCAGCGTGGGTACGTGAGAAAGCCTGCCATTAGTTTCCCGTAGATCGGTGATTCTTCTAGGGATTTGTTCTGGTTCTTCTTCCATCCATATATCACCCATCATGTGCTGAAAAATAGCATTAAACCCAAAACAACAATTTCAGTTCCAACATAATGAAATCGTTCCTTATTCTCGACGTTTCCACCGTTTCTAAAAGTTGCGACCTTAGTCTTTTATTTCTAGTTTCTGGAACATGATGACTATATTAAGTATTATATTCGAAATAATAGAAAAAGATAGGTTCCTCCACAATTATTTTCCTATAAAGGAAATGTGTGTCGATCGTATCTGTTTATTATGACACTGTATTATTTATCATTTGTTCACATATATCAATATAACTATATTACCTAACTTAGATTTCAGATTTTCACTACTCAGATTAGAAACATATCATCACTATTCCAAACAAATCTGCTATTGATTTCATCTGACGCAAACACATGAGAACTAACAATACCAAATGTATCAATAGTGAATACCGAACACAATGGCTTGAGGAATATTGGTTTCTTCTGCGGTGAATGGGCTAATTCAACGAATTACACAATCCTCCACTTTTACATCTGCTGTTCATGAAAATAAATTCCCCAACACTCATATTATTACCCATTCATCAGATTGAAAACAAAATCTAATTACACAAAACTCTAAAGGTGCATGCATATAACTGTTTTCATTGACTTTTATGGGTCTCAGGAGGAAGTAGAATTTCGCCATCACCATTAACTAATCCTCAGTGAGCTGTTTGTGTCGTACTAGAAGAAAGGTGAAACAGTGCACATTAAGGTTCATGTGGCCGTTTTGGTCAATAGGCAATGTATCTGGGACAGTCTGTTTCAAATGAGCACATCAGAAAGTGGAACTGAACATTAATTCTAACAGATGGGCTGTAGTTAGATAATTTTATCGTAATTGCAGTTAAGCACAATATTTTATGAAGTTAAACTATAGCAAGCATTTTTGTTTACAGTTACTAACACTTTCAAAACTTTTTAAACTATTTTAAAACAATTCCCATAAATGTATATGACAGCATAAGCACGGGTTTCGTTACACAATAATGGTTATGTACTCAACCCACCCTGCACCATCGTCTCTGTTATCGGACGGTTCACTATATAATTTTGCATAGAAACCTTACGTCAACCAGTTCAGAGGACACATTTGTTAAGAGTTTAACAAAACTGTTCCAATCATTTAACTCCCATACTAAACAGAACAGAACAGAACATAACATTCATTAATAAAAATAAATGTATGGCCCATATAGGATGAACATGAGAATACCAAAAACAACTACAATATTATAAGGCGACGGTATCTGCATATGTATTTATAAGTCAAAGGTAAGTATTTGCAATCAGAGCAAGACTAAACATTTGGACGTAATGTGAAATCATTTTGGTACATAAATGTAACATTGTTATGGTAGAATACGATGATTTCCTGAAGTGTACAAAAGTTGTAAGAGAGACCAAATATTATGTCATTTTGAAGTAAGGAAGATTTCGACTTCCACGGATAGCACAAAGGCGATGATATTGTCTCCATTATAATAGTAACAAATTTGACAAGACTTTAGAGAATATTGCGATTATCGGTAGCAAATAAGGTTTGTAACTTTCCAAATAATGATTTGCGGTAATAAAATGGTTTTAGAAACTTACCTCTTTCATGTAAATTTTGGGACAAAGGAACAAATAATGATATTTTTCCTCGGTGTAATTTTTATCACAATTTTAGCACAAAGTCGATGATATTGTCTCCATTATAATAGTAACAAATTTGACAAAACGTTCGAGAATATTGCGATTATCGGTAGCAAATAAGGTTTGTAACTTTCCAAATAATGATTTGCGATAATAAAATGGTTTTAGAAACTTACCTCTTTCATGTAAATTTTGGGACAAAGGAACAAATAATGGTATTTTTCCTGGGTGTAATTTTTATCACAATGATAAATGTGCACACCGTACTTAACATTCCCTTCATTTGACACATAAACACACACACACGCACACACATTCACATGCACACACATTAACAAAGTTACATTGGTTTTAATCTTTTTTCCATTGATGTTTGCGATTGGTCTTGCAAATCGTTCCAAATTTTGAGTTCTTTGTTTTTGCAAAATAAGACAGAGATTATCAACCTCTAGGCACATAAATACCGAATAATCACCGTGTACAAATTCAACGAGGCTAGTACGAAAGTCTCAGTCTAACAACTTCACTTCTCCTGTCATTCGTGACGTAAAGTTCCATATCTTTGAAACAAATCGACACCGGATACCGAAGAAATCTTGTTGTTAAAACTTGTATGAGTTCTCCATTTCCGGTAACCAAGTGGATGCTGGCTGGGCGCTCATTAAGGATACAGAGATTTCCCTCCTGATCTTCTGCAATTCCTCGAGGAGAAGACAAATCGCAATTTTGATATTTGAATATACAAATCCCATCCAATACTTTGTAACAATACACAGCCCCAATAGAGACATCGTCACAACCAGAAACAGAGACATACACTCGCGATTTATCGTAACTGATCGCGAGAAAGCTTGGGTATAGCTTGTCACTTCTGTATCCACAAATAGTATGAATTTCTTTGGTTGTCTTGTCTCCAATAGAAACAATACACCAGCATAACTTGTCATTGTATTCTCCACTCACGACAAGTTTATCACTGGTCCATGTCGCCACACTATGACACCATTCTAATTTCGTTTTAATCGTCTTCGTCCGTCGTATGCTCGTGTCTTTTACATTTGAGCACAAAGACAATATCTGAATTGCACCATTCCAAACGGCTACCGCCACTTGTACTGCTTGTGGCTGGTTTTCATTTAACACACAAGCACCAAACGGCTCTGACTGTAGATCAAAATCCGTCAGATGATTACAAGTATAACTGTCAAAAACTCTACACTGGTTGTGACTACGGTCTATCAGCATAACCCTGTTACTTGGAAGAAAGACTACTCCCCAGTATCGATGCTCATTTCCATCTGCAAAGAAAACGAAGTTTTTTTACTAACAACAGATACCATCTTATTTTAATAAAAAGGTCAAGTTTAAATTCCATATTTCTTTTTTTTAGTTCCATGTCTTAGCGAATTAAATATATCGTGTCAGAGTTAAAGTAATTTTAACATTTTGATGGTCATGCTGACTGGACCTCAGAGCAAACCATTACACGCTAGCAGATCTGTATACCTTTGGTTTACAATAATGTTATTTCATATCGGTTGACGAGGAGAAAATGTACGGGGACCTTGTTTTTCAGCACGTTCTACGCCGCCTCCACAAGATAACACGTTTAAGCTACGTCACGAAAAGCAAATATAACACCTGAGTAATGCGTCAAGCCCGAGCATGCATTCTTCTCCCTTTCATCCGTGCATCCTATCACTCTTCTGTTTGTATTTCCAATTAAGCAGAACCAACAGACTTTAAAATGTACCAGATAACACGCTCGTTGTTCTAAAGATGGTCATTAAATTGTAATGATCAAGATAATTTTGCCACTGATAAAATTTCTACTAAAATCAAGCAAAATTATGTAAACACCACTAAGGTAAACTTTGATAGTTAGTGTACTATTAGTAAATATGTCAAGGCAGAAAAACCTTCTCTGAATAATTTTTACATCTCCAGCTAGTTCCGATGAATTTCTAAGTTCTTGTATTTGTTGTATATTATATCCATCACAATCTCCCCAAACAAACATTTCACACTTTTGGATTCAATTTGCTTTAATGAGTGACTATCTATACGCAAGCCATCTCTCTCTCTCTCTCTCTCTCTCTCTCTCTCTCTCTCTCTCTCTCTGTTTTGATCCCTACAAGTTTCTTATGTTGTCTGTCGCATTCTCTCTGCTTAAGTACATATCTCTATTATTGTAAAACGGAGTCGTTGTTTATCAAGTGAAACTGTTAGCAAGTTCTTTTAAGTCAAACGTGTATTTATGTTTCCAACCTGAAATGTACGGGGCTCCACTCAGCTTGACTTCCGGTGTTTCTTTTCTAACGGTTGCGTGTTCTGACGTGTTAACTACTGGCTTTCTTCCTGTACACAGTTTCAACCTTTCTCCTGATGTCATGTTGACGAGACAATTTTCATTAACTCCAGGTTTTTGTTTCGAAGCTGTGTTGTCTTTCTTAGGAGATCTGAAGATACGAGAGATCATTTGGACGGCCGGCCAAAATCGTGAGGTAGAATGTGGATTTGATCTGTCTACTGATTTCGTTCGAACGAAAGTAGCTGTTTTCTCTAGGGAAGGCATGTCTAGTTTTAGCGTTGTTTCAGTAGCTTCTATTTTTGCGAGCTGATTTGTACTAAGCTGTTGTAATGCAAGCAGGCTGCCGTCTAGCTTTAGCTTAAAGTCTAAATATTTCACGCTAGAAAACTGGACCTGAATGGCTCCGTCATAATGCAAGAGCTGATCTTCGATTTGGTACATTGTAATTAAGCTCTGTCTTTTATCTCCAGATTCTGCTACAGTTTCGAGTACTTTTAGAGAATTGTGCAAGGCAGCTCTCAGTGCTTTGCATCGTCTTTTATCTTCTGATCTAATCAGGGTCTCTTTGTCCAGAAGATCCTGGCATTCTTTGCTAACTCTACTTCTGGCTTCCTGTAGCATGGATATTAATTTGTCAATTTCACTAACCATGCCTTTGGCCTGCATTTCTACTTCTTGCATGGCCTTCTCGTTGCGATCAATATAACAGTCTAGATGTTCAATAAGCTTCTTCATGTCTTCAATCATGTCATTAGACGTCTTTGCCTGAATGAATTCCTCGCTAAGATCTTCTATCCGAGGTGTTGCACAACCTCTGTGATTATCTATTACGCAGTCAGAGCAGCACATGCTATCATGAGACATACATATAAATTCTATATATCTGTTTATGTGAACAGGACAGGACGATGTAAAAGTTAAGCCGACATTAGAGTTTGGCATAGGCCTGTTGTCACTGGTCTCAACCAAAGAATGACTTTCGTGTGATTTTCTACAGTTCAAACATAACGCTTTTTCACAAGTGGTGCAAATAATTATAGATGGTACCGTAGTTCCTAATACTTTACATGGGCTGCATAATGGTTTCACTTGCCCTCTATCATCTGGTAACAGCGACAACAAAGTATGATCATACGGAAAATGACGCGCCCATTTGTCAATAGAAATTGCTGGCAATGGTGATAGAGTCTTCTTTCCGCACACAAGACAGCTAAAGCTCACTTCTTTGCTGTCCGAGGCTACTGACATCTGTATCAAATCATCCAGGCATTTCTCACAAAATGTATGTCGACATGGAAGGTATCGGGGCGTATTGAAAATATCCATACAGCTTGGACAATGTAAACCATTTGAACTCGTCGCCTTCTGCATTTTTAAAACTACCTAACGGTTTTCAAATGTATAGCTGTATTACTTCCGGCTTACCTACTGCCTCACAACTACAAATCAGATATATACCTTCCAAGGACTTTGTAACAACCTCAGTGTATGAATAAGTGTGCAGATAATATTGAGCAACCCAGAGTCACCTCGCAGCGTGTCTACTGATATGTTATCGAAAAATTGACACCGGAGACAACCATAACGTTGAGTATGCAATGACTGTGCTGGGGAAAAAAAACATGTTACGTGCAAATATGGTCTAATAACGGAGCTAAATATTCGTGAAAGATAAGTTTTATTCATTTTCTCCTTCAGGTTTTATAGCTTTGAGAAATTTTGTAAACCGTGAAGTGCTACAGTCAACCTGGTCACCGAGAATTAAATTATCACTAATACATCCATACTAGATTTTAGAATTACTTCAGTAATTTGTGACAAAAGTATGAAATAATGAAGACTGAATCCATAAATTGCTCCTTTAATGTACCTACAAAATTGATGCCTGCGGCCCTTTAGAGATATACGAGTGCCGTAAAAATATGTTCAATGTTTGCTGGGAATTTAAATGCTATTTTCTTACGATATTGTGATTTTTGTACGAGTGATACGTTCCAGTGGTAAGGTTGATAATGCGCTCAAATATTGATTTATGGGTTATACTGTATTTTACACATCTTATATACATATGCCAAATAATATATAGGCGGCTGTAAACACTTGTGCTTTGATTAAAATTAGTGGTATTCAAATGTATGTGGTCAAGTGGCATATCAGCACAATCATAGCTATGCTATTTAGTGCCAAACAAAACATTTTCATGATCCTCATGAAGAAAAAAATGATGTCGCAAAATACATATGTTGCAAAAGGTTCCCAAAAGACGTATAAAGCAAAAAAAAGGCAATGTAGGGAAGAAACTCTAAGACGCGACGAAAACTTAATTTTTTCATAGACAGATGCATCTAGACAGACAGACTAATCGATCGGTCAACAAAAAGATTTACTGACAGACAGACAGATGGACCGATCGATCAATGGATAAATAGACAGATAGATCAATCGATATAGACAGAAATATCGATCAATCGATCGATCGATCGATATATCGATAGATAGATATGCAGGAAATCTCGTTTCAGATATATACTACATCCCATAGATGCGAAGAGACACTCGTTATATTTGTACGATCCCAAAAGGAAAAGAAGCAAAATCCAAAAGTTATCCAGCAAAGCATATAAACCATAATATTTCAGAGAGAGATTATCATAGGAACGAGAAAGGTGAACGAGAAAACTTTGACAGATTTTTAAAATTTTTTCACATCGAAACTTCAAGAGTAATATAAAAACTTCACGAGTCCTTAGTGAATGATTTCCATTCTCTGCCAAGAACAATGATCTCTTAAAAAAAATAATTAAAAGAATGCTATCTTATTGGACATATTAGGAAATACAGCATAGAGAATAACTGTCATCTGATGGACAGGATGGTGGATATTTTATTTTAATATTTCCCTTAGCTCGAAATTACTTGCAGTCTACAGAATATCTTAAGAAACAAACTTTCTAAGAACAATCTGGTGAATCTTCCTGGCAAAGTTCTTTTTTATGTTTTCCAGAATCTGGGCACGGTGCACTGAGCAAGGCAATTTTGCATTACTGGGACAAAAAATTAACTCTGCCATTCAAATATATTCGGTGTAAACCAAATGCTTGATCAGAAAAAACATTTTGGAATTTTAGTTGTCCAACTATAAAATTATAATGTTGTCCATTACTCTATAATTCAGTACAAAGTCTATGGTTTGACACACATACACACATTATATTTTGGGTGGTGGGGGTATTAATTCATTTTAAAAAGAATATTCATAGCGGTTGCTTCCTTTATATTTTTTGGTGAGCAGTATATTACTATTTTGAACAATAAAAACGCATCTGTATTTTTCTGCAACTCATTCCGCGCATATGCTCAAAAACAGTGATTGAATAACATGGTTACTGGTTTGGGGAGGAATATATATATATATATATATATATATATATATATATATATATATATATATATATATATATATATATATATATATATATATACATACATACATACATACATACATACATACATATATGAAAAACGGAAAACAATGAGAGGGGAAGCAAAAGAAAGAAATGAAGATGGATGACATGAAAAGAAAAACCAGAATGACATATAGAAAGTACTTTACAATATTAAAAAGCATCAGTCGAATCAACAAGTTCCATCATCGGAAATTCGAGTTTGCTGCAGAATAAATAAATGTATTACCTGTGATAGAACAATTGGTGTTACCAGTGAGAAATTTCGATGTATTAATAGGAATAAATTATTTCACGGAAACAATTTAATTGTCTGTTTTCGGTAAAGACTAACAAATAAAAAGAGTGCTGAAATTTCAAACAGGAATTCAGATAAACAAGTGAGGTGTGCGTGTCACGTGATCAATAAACCTATACTAAAAGACGAAAATTAGTCTTTCCTGCCAATATCATATAGACTAGGGGCATTAACTCTTGCCCATTACCTCCCATTGCTACCGTAAGGTGTCGATAGTTTTTAAGCCTCTCATTAAATCAAAGTCTTTGTTGACGAAATTGAACTCATTCTTTGAAACATTTGGATTAATTTTGACTAATATTGATTCATAAACAGGTGGTATACATTGTATTTTTAATCTGGTAGATATTTTGCACAATTTATCACTCTCTCGGCCTTATTCATTTCCAATACATGGCATAGCACACTATAGTTGATTCATGTTGACTTGCAAGTGTTCGCACTGGCTGTCTTTAGATGGCGGACTCTGTTTATAAAGGGTGTTATTTAGCTGCTTATTTAGTAAACTAATAGAACACAGTACTTTTAATATATCGATTGTTTTTACTTCTTTATCGTTTCAGAAACATGTCTCCAAATGCAAGAAAATAAAAAGCAAGAGAATACTGACGCGAGTTCTTCCTGGCGTGCACCAAATATACCCTTGCCTTCTCTTGCATCATGTGCAATTTGTGGTACTAGGACAATTGGTCGGTCGGTCTGCTAAAGTCAGAAGAAAGCAAAGAGAAAAAGGGAAAAGCAAGCAAGACCAGTAAGGATGTACAAAAGTATTCATCCGAGTAGTCAGATGTGAGCCTTGTGGCGGACGCTTCCCATGTCCACCACCACCGCCACGCCTAATTTCAAAAGTACGACGCCATCCAGCAAAATGACATCTGAAGATCTGGGGGAGACGAATGCAGATTTTTTGCGTTGGATACGCCAGCATTTCAGCACAATATGAGTCAACAAGAATAGGAGGAAGACGCCAACGCAATTCCTGACTCCATGCCAATTTTTACCTCTCTTTCCTTCGTTCGATTCCATTGATAATTTCGATACAGCGGTTGATTGTTCCCACACTTTTAGGCAGTCCAGTGGGTGTAGGCCCCCACAAGTCCGAGCGTGGCCATCGGGAGTCGGGACTTTATTACCTCGATCGTATTTTGCCGTCTGGAGTCATATCGGACGTCCAGGCAACCAAATTATGGGGATCTTAGTGATAGATCCGATACCTTAACCAGTCATATGACTTAGTATAGATAGATAGATAGATAGATGGATAGATAGATAGATAGATGGATGGACGGATGGACGGACGGACGGACGGATGGATGGATGGATATGGATGGATAGATAGATAGATAGATAGATAGATAGATAGATAGATAGATAGATGGATGGATGGATGGATGGATGGATATGGATGGATGGATGGGTTGGTAGATATATGGATAGATAGAAAGATAGATAGATAAATAGATAGATAGATTGATGCTCTTAAAATAGTAATCGAAAAGAGCGAAAACCAACGAGATTTGTAAAGTTCAATACATATTTTTCCCTAGATAACAGAATAAAAATGTAAGAAAGGAAACTTACGTTATTGCGAATTACATCCCAAAAAATCAAAGAATTGCTAAGAAAAGTCCGGAAGAATACAGTTTTGAACAAATTTTAGTGGTATTCCAAAATAAATCTAAGGCTGAAAGTGCTGATATGCCTCTGACATGATTATGTTTTTCCTGTTAATAAAGCATTTGAATAAATACATTCCTGCCCAAATAAAATAGTGGACACAACAATAAGACTGATTTCTGATGTAGATGTCATTACATGAAGAAACAAATTCCAATAAACAAGATGTTATACTCCCCTACCTAATCTTGGTCACAATTAGCATTTATATAATAAAAAAAAAGCTATTAAATAATTTAAACAAATTTATTCTAGAAGTTTCTAAATGTTTTCAAGATAAATTCTTAGTTATAATAAAAAGATCTGTTACTAAACTTATAAAAAAAGAAGATGGTAAACACAATGTCCTTGACTTAGAACAAGATAATGATCCTAATATTTATCCGTCAGTCAGATACGGCAACCAATGTTGTTTACAAAACTGTCAATGATTTTGGACAATGTCCGCTAAAAAAATATAACTTTACAGAATCAACAGTATATAATGAAATCAAAAAAGGATATATATATATATATATATATATATATATATATATATATATATATATATATATATATATATATATATATATATCACAGTACAGGAAGTAAGATCCGGCCATATCGCTAGCCGAAATTTTGCCTTGCCAATTAGAAGGTTGCTTTCGGAAAATCCCTCCGACCAGCCATCACTTCTGTTACGATTGGTACCGAAGCCAACTAAAAGTCTGACTCTACATCCCCGTTTGTTTGTACCCCCTATAGATTTCAAATATGAGAATGTTTAATGTGATAAAAAGTGCACATAACTAAATCAATTAAAACATTGATTTATAATTTCTAACTGTTTCTGACCAGAATGGCACTAATGGTGGCATCTCCTGGACCATTTCATGCTTAACGGACTTTCCATACTAACACGGCGCCATATTGTGTACACTCTAGGCTAGTTTATTTCCATCAGACAACATAATGACGTAGTTCATCCTGTTCGGCAACTGCTGAATAATTGCGTAAATTACATAATGTTGTGAGTTTGGAATTATATCCCTCTGCATACATGGACATAGAAATTAAACCGCCTGTTAAATCCACATGAAAAGCAAATTTGTAGTTGTTATTATTTTCCTTTGCTTGATTCGACATTGTAAATATCAGAAACCTACGACTTACGTATGTATATCCTATAGTCGTGATACACCCCTTTGCTGAAAATGGACTTGTCCAGAAACTGGAAATGGATCCGAGCATGTCCGTCTATTACACCGAAAACTTCCGTTACTGGCCGCCATGCATAGCCTATCGTGTGCTGAAAAATGGCGTTAAACCCCACAACAACAAAAATCCATTAAGCATGAAACGCGCATAAGATGACGATGTTAGGGCCACTCTACTCAGTCAGGTTAGAAACTATAAATCAATGATTTAATTGACTAAGTTCCTTGCACTTTTTATCACATTAAAGGTTTCCACTATTTAAATCGGTTGGGGGGCGGGTTTACAAACAAACGGGTTTGTATTATCAGACTATAGTCCGACTTAATCACCTGTGACAACCGGGCCGACGTTTCCAGCAATTTATTTGTTTTAAACTCCCTTGTATAGAGATGATGTAGACGCAAAAAGTTAAGCAAATGATACTTCTAAACTGCCTATAATTTTGCGTTGAAATGTATATGACGTTTTAAGGATGTCACGTCAAATGATGATTCAAGACTTTCGGGCAAAGTTATCCACTTTTAAATTTCCGACATAAAGGAAGTCCTAGACGTGAATGAAATACTGCACAACTTGGAGAGTAATAACCTTACTTTGTAAATCGAAACACAGTAGTAAGTAAAACCAGATGTATGACATTTCGAATCTCTCAGAAAAAGGACATAAAAGCAATGCTAGCAGTCATCAGTATATCAAGCCAGACGGGAGTAGAGCGGTTGATTACAATAATCAGGACAAAACGAGGCGATAAATAGGTGATGCCTAATCAAGAGTTGCAGCCTAAATACCCGCTAAACTAATAATTAACGTCAGACGACCATTTCAATTTCCTGGGGATATTATGATGCTAACGAAAGAGTTATCCGCCGTTTGATTAATAGGTAGGAGGAGCTGAGATTCTAATTGATAAGTACCATAGAATAATTGACTATAGAGAACTTCCACCTGGAGTGAAAATCTTATTCAGTCAATAAGATCAAACATAATTTTGGGAATACATGTTGTACCGGTTCCCAGTTCAATTACAGATTCTGTGAATTTAGATGGAGAAATCTGTGAAACCAGATTGAAACGTTAACAGATGGCATCAGCAAAGAGATCTGAACAATAAAAGAGCCGCATTGCAATAACAGTTGGAAAATGTTGAAGTCATATAGATACAATTCGCTAGACATATACTACAACTGGAGAGAATTTTCATTTTTTTCCCCACTTCATCTTCTTACTTCAGCATGTCCTCGTAACCTACTCCAAGAGAATAAGTTTTGAACAAAGTCAGAAATTACTTAAGAAATGTAGCCAATCGTTTTTT